>JAXGGA010000822.1:0-187115 GCA_038373865.1 Uloborus plumipes | reverse complement strand
CTTTTTGTGGGTAAGCATTTTTTTCCTTCAAAATATTGGTATTGGAATAGTTTTATTTTGCTATCAATTTTAAAATAAGTGCGCAACAATAAAATTAGCTAACAAAAAATATTTGTTACTTATTTTAAAGGTAATATTTTTAATTCACAACTGTTTATTAGATTTAATTTCATTTGAAGACTTATGTAACCTTTATTTTGTTCTATCGGGTTCTAATTGTTTAATCTAGCGGATTTGCTTTTAATTACACAATTAATTTATGTTTTATGTGTATCCATCTTATCTATCGATTATATATATATATATATATATATATATATATATATATATATATATATATATATATATATATATATATATATATATATATATATATATATATATATATATATATATATATATATATATATATATATATATATATATATATATATATATAATGAAGAGAGAGGGGGGGTGAGAGAAAGTATTCATGTAAAAGATGGAATGATGTAGTTCAATGAACTTTTAAAGAAAATTGTAAAACACCTGAGACCATTCAGAAAAAAAGCTGCAAATTGGATTGTTGTGGACTGTTGTGTTTCATTTAAACTTGTTGCTTGCCAAATATAGTTTTTTCTCTTTCTTTTCTTTTTACTATCATTTTCAATCACTTATTTTATTGTTCTATCCAAAAGGCTTTGTACTTTGCATTTTACGCATTTACATGTACAGAAAGGACATACTCAAACATTTAATTTCGATTAAATATAAATAACCTTAACTACTTAAAGTAAGTACCAGTTTGGAATTAAAGGTTTTTAATTGATTATATGAGAATTGAGAATCAAAACACACAGCGTGCAACAAGCTTCATTTACTAATTTACCACTTCAACGCACTTCCATAAAATACAGACTGCCATCCACTCCCATCAATCACGAGCTGCATAAACTTTTTATTAATTACTGATTCTGAACTTTAATTAATCTATCATCACCTCATCGACCGCAAGTGCCAACTAATCCGTCTCAATATCGACAAAATCCAACTCCGTTTTGTTCCCACTCACTAATCAGTCCGCTTTATTTAGAATTGATCTTAAAATCTTAATTAAGCGAAGCGTTAGATCTTTAAAACTTCTCGCCATCTCTTCCATTTCCTCCATGCCTTTTGTCGGGGACGTCAAAACTTCAAACGTGTCACGAACTGCACTTGTACGGTTCAGTGTCATTAACCGCATAATGGCATTCTTATCTCGGGGTTTGAGGGAAAGGTTGAGGGGGAGTTTTGAGTTTATTTTCTTACATAAATTCCTGGAACCTGAAAACGAAGAGATCGTTTTAAATACTGCATGCCACATGGCAATTCGAGTCATGAGTTTTATTCACTGGAGGAGTTTTATTGGTTTAATCGTTGTTTTTTGGAATGGGGTGGTTTTTACGTTCACAAAACACACAGGCAATGATTATATGTAAGAATTATGTGATTTTAGAGGCTAGGGGGTAAAACGAGCCGTAAAAAGGGATGTTTCTTTCGAAAAAATTTTTGCAGAAGTTATTTTTAAAATGTACCAACAGACGCACTGCAAAAGATAGTAGTAGAAAAAAATAGTATACAGTAATAAGTTGTAAAACCAGCAATTTTAGTTTATTACTGTAAACTAGCAATTTTACATTTTACTACTGTAAAATTACCATAAAATTAGCTGTATAATACAGTCAAAACAACATTTGTTTTACACGTGCAGTGGTAGCTTTTTGCTATCTCTAGCTTATTTCTTGTCTCTAAAATATTTACGACATGATTAGGCCCCAATATAAAAAATGTAAAAAAAAAAATACTCCTTTACTAAACATGGTTTTCAAATTTCGCTTTGACTAACTGAACGAAAAGTTTATACTTTCGAATATGCATTTTTGAGGTAAAAATTTAGCTGTATCATCTTCCAGCCTAAGAACGTTTTCTCCAGTAGGAAACTTTGGACAGTAAAAATGAATAATGGTGCATCAAGCTTTAAAAAAATTGAATAAGTCAATTTCTTCGTTTCTCAAAAATTAGATTATTTCTTCCTAACACAGCATCACTTTTTCATCTATTTAATCAACAGGTTGTTGTCAGCTTCATAAAGCTTGTGCAGAATCTGTTTTTAAAGGTCATTTAATTTATATAAAGATACTCTTAAAGACTTTCCTGTATAGCATACAAAATTTAAACAAAAAATTTATTTTTATGTAAGAGAAAATTTTGAAAATCAACTACTATTTAAAGCTCGGATTTAACGGATAACTGTCAGAATAATTTCTAGTGTAAAAAATCAAACATTACTAACTAGATTTTAAAAAAATACGTAATACAAAATCTTCAGTAGTTAAAATAAATAATTTCTTTTAAAATTAAAACTTTATTCAAGAATTGATTGTTAAAAATATGAATTTTAACAAATTTTGGACTTCTAAGGAGATCTTTACTACTGGTATTATCATGAAAATTATTGTTTTAACATCAAGTGTTTTTAATAGGAACCAAATGAAAAGTATTTTGAGTATATCATAATGCATTGTAATTATCGTTCTTGCATTAAGTAACTAGCTGCGTGGCCCGGCGTTGCACGGGCTTTAATGTAGTGAATGCAGTTTGAGAAAACTACTCGCCGCCAAGGCAACTCGCCTTTAAAGTTGTGAAGAAAGTTTAAACGACGTACTCGCCGCCAAGGCGGCTCGCCTTTAAAATACCAAGGAAAGTTTCAACAAACTACTCCCCGCTAAAGCGGCTCGCTAAAAAACCTTTCCTGCATCAAGAAGTCAATCGAGTTATTTGCACGTGCTTCCTCAGAAATAAAGACAATGTCAAGTAGCGCATACTTAGCACTCTCCCTGAATAACAAATAAAATTCCTTAACAAAAGCAATTATTTCCAAACCGCTTTTTTCCTGTAAAATTAATTGCAAAATCCTAAACGAAAAAGTTGTTTTAATATTTGGATCGCAGCCAAAAAAAATCCCTGCTAAAAACAGCAATTGCAATTTAATTTTAAAACACATTTTCAAAATGGTACCAGAGAAAAAATATAAGTCATTAATTAGAATAAAAACAATTTTTAGAACTTTGCTGTAACACGTATTCAAAATGACAACGGAAAGAAATAACACCCTTTAATTTTAAAAAGTTCAATAATTTAATTAACGTTTTAATTTAAAATGGCAACGGAAAGAAATAAATGTCTTGGAATTCTATAAGTAGTTCAATAATTTAATTAACGTTTTAATTCAAAATGGCAACGGCAAGAAAAAATATCTTGGAATCTTAAATAGTTCAATAATTTAACTAACGTGTTTATTCAAAATGGCAACGGTAAGAAATAAATGTCTTGGAATTTTTAATAGTTCAAAAATTTAATTAACTTTTTAATTCAAAATGGCAACGGAAAGAAATAAAAGTCTTGGAATTTTAAATAGTTCAAGAAATTTAATTAAAGTTTTAATTCAAAATAGCAACGAAAAGGAATAAATGTCTTGGAATTTTAAAAAGTGCAAAAATTTAATTAACGTTGAAATTAGTATCTCAGCTAATTGACGTCGTAGAATTACGCGGTTGGTCTTATTGTCTTCCTTAGAAAATTTTGATTCGAATGGTACCTCGTTCGATTCTCAACTCTCAGCGGTTCTTGAGGAGTTCAAGCTTCAGACGGACAGACAGACGCGGGCAGATTTTAATAGTATTAATACAAGCATTAATTAATCAACTGGTAACTTTCCAAGCGAAATATAATGTGAAAAATATTTGGAAATTTACAAATCGATTTTTCCCCACAAATATTGTTTGTAAAGTCACGGTAATTTTCTGCGAGATTGGGATACATATTGTATGCACAAACGTATTCTTTAAAATTTCTGTTTTTAATCATTTTAACGTATTTCACCTCAGTTTATCATTATTACTGATATCTCATCTATTTATTTATTTATTCATGACACTAAAGACTGAGTTGCATGCTCAAATAATGATTGCAATAATTTGCATAATGTGTTTTTTCGATTTTTTCCCTCCTTTTTTTATTTTTTAAATTATGAACTGCTATCCAAATTTAATTTCAAAACATGTTTTTGAATGCATGAACTTTCTCTAACCCTTTAGAAACCTTTACAACAAATTTGTTGCCAAACAACGCATAACATTAAACGTTTATTAAAAGCATATCAACTACCTAATTACATATACATATTTCATGACCCACGAAACTATAACAGGCCGACCCTTCGCTCGAAATTGCAGCATGGGGTGCTCACGTCACCAACACTAGCAGTGCGGGCACCGAGTTCAGTGTCCTACCCGCATAGATCAGCCATATTCCAGGTAATTGCTCTGTCCCCAGACCACAGCACCTGTGCGGTTGTAGCAACAGCAGTTTTCTGTTTGCAGAATCTGTCTGTACTACCAGGACACATCTGTTCTCACATGACGACGAGACGCCCGAAAAGTGCTTGTTATTGGACTTTGTGATGGCACCATGAGATTTTTTACCGGATGTCAGGGAATGAGTAGTTAATTAGCGTTTTTAGGCCCACAATGGTTGATAGCGCAATTTTATCGCCTTTACTATCTGTGCATAAATATGAGATGCAGTTTTGATTGATGATGTGAATAAAACATCTTTACTCCTATGCTATCAGAGAAATAATTCTCACTGTAAAAAAATAACTGTTGTTTTTTTTAGTATAATACTGGCAGCGAAGGTTCCAATTTAAAACTAAATTGCACAGGGATAAACCGTAAAACTAGCAATTCTACCGTTTCTTACTGTAAAGCTAGCATTTTTACAGTTTACTACCGTAAAATCTAGCTGTATTATATTGCAGAAACAGCAGCATAATACTGGCAGAAGAGGTTCCAGTTTAAAACTGTAAAATGCATTTTAATAAACTGTCAAAATAGTAACTTTACAGTTTATTACTGTAAACGTAGCAATTTTACAGTTTACTACTGCAAAATTAGCAATTTTTATAGTTTTTTACCGTAAAATTAGCTGTGTTATACTGTAAAATATTTTGATTTTACGATTTCGAACCACGAAATAAGTTTGAAAATGAGAGTTCGTAAATACGGAAAGCAAAGAAAAATACTCACTACGTAAGGTGCACATATTTCCATGCCAAGTTTTATCAATAAATATTGATATTCATTTTGCTGTGTTGCGCCATATAAAACAAATGATTGATATAAATGTCGATGATTTGACTTTTGTCAAATCATCGACATCAATACTTTCGAATAGTAAGTTCAAGGCCCTCTTACCGCTTTTAAGTTAAAAGTATTTTTTTAGAAATAAAAGCTAAGACGGAGAAAGATGAAATTACAATTGAAAAGAAAGGAATTATCTTCTTCCTTGAGATTGTTTGTCCCTGATGCTGAAATTCTTATGACCTCACAAGTGGAGTAAAAAATAGATTTTGGATATTTCCAGCTCGTAAAAAAATTAAAAACTACACTATTTCAATGGAATTATTTCTTGGGACGAGCGTATAGATTGTAAAATTGCAAGTATTCGCAGGACGCGGGCAAACCAAAATGATGGTCAGGACCCGGTAAAATTTTGATGCCCCTCTTATAAGAAAATCTGTATATTTTTGAAGTAATTATTTTCAAAAAAGTAAAAAAATGAATAAATTTACACCACTTTGGTGCCCTAAAAGTTATGGTGCCCAAATCTACGGGTGCAGGTCCGTGGATATGGGCACCGGATTGTGGGTTAATCAGATTTTGAGTCATAGGCGGCTTTTGCGTCAAAAAAGTAAAAGGTGAAGAGGAATACAGGAAAAGGGGTGGAAATAAAGGGGGTCAGGATGCAGCACCTTTATGTTTATTATTATTAATTTTTTACTATAATTTGGCTATAATATTGGACTTTAACATTGCTGATTCGTTGACTTCTAAAAAATTCGGAATATGGCCTCAAAAACAGGTTGATTTTCATCTATTCTTATGAGATAACGTGAAAAAAGTCCTATTTTTGGAATTTTCAGCTTTTATTTTGTTGAAATTAATCAATATATTGAGTAAAATAATCCCTTTTCACTCGACCATTACTTTTTAACCATGGAAAGTGAGGTGGCAAGGCCCTTTTACTTTTGGAAGTGGGGGGCAGTCGCCCCCTGTGTGAGCAGCCTATGCTCTGAGTGTTTGTAAATTGGAGGTTCGTATAACCGAGCGACAACTGTATTACGTCCACGTTAAGCGCCGTTCGCTCGACGCGGGGCCCATTCCAACCTGGGCGTCTCCAAATAAAGTACCGCGAGACTCAAATCGATGGGACGGAAAGCATTGCGGCCCGCGTTCTTTGTTGAGTCGCAGGACGGGAAAGAGAGAGAGAGAGCGTGTGTATCTCACTACCCAGAGGGGTGAGTTCCCGCCGAATCGATGGCATTACCGGGCCCGATCTGCCTTTGATGTGCGGGGTCGGACCCCAGCCTCTCGCGGGGGGAGGGGGGAGAGTCGGCGATCGATTGCCTTTGGCTGGGCGCCCTCTTCTTGTCTTAGATGGGCCTCACTTAAACATGCAACATGCGTTCGCACCACTTTGGAACAGCTAGTCAAGCCTCTCAACCAGACGGACGCCCAAGGCGCGAAATTTACAGACGCTTTTACAAGAGGATTCCGTTTCCACTTTTTCGTCACTCATTTTGGCTCTCGAGTTAAGCTAAAATTAAACTGAAACTAACTTACAGGATGCTTATAAAATCTTGCACTGAGAAAGAAAAATTTTAAAAATTATGCATGTTTAAAATTTATACATATATATATATTTAATTGGTTCTTATCTCATTTTTTCTCCTATGTCTCTTAGTGGCGCAATATTAGCTAAAGATACGCACTATCATATAAGACTGAAAATGGCGTCTAAGAAAGAAAAAAACTAACAAGAGAGCCACAAGGGGGGTTTTGAGGGCCAACCCCCAGAGCCTTTGGTTTTAACACTTATTGACAATCCTAATACTTTGGAAGGTTTGTTAAAAGTTTTAAATCGTGCAGCGTCTCTTCTTCTAAGACTTACAAAGAAAAAAATTGTCATTTGAGGGAAAAGTACATAATCAGCCTATAAATAGCAACTTTTCCATATTTTATTTTTTAGTAAGGTGAATAAAATGAAAGAATCACGCAGAACTTTTTCCCTCCAAAAAATTGAGCTTTTCCCGAAGAGGTTGTCCACCCCTTGGAAGGAAAAGCATTATTGCTCATTTCTGGACGAACTTATTAAGTATTCAAGCATTTTTAGTTCAAGACAACACAATGCTTTCGTTAAGCACCAAAAAATTATTCAAAGAACATCTTAAATAACATTCAAGAACATAAAATTTTGAAACTCACATCTATTAAACATATACACCGAAACCAAACAAATTTCTTTAGATACCTACTAAACACATACACACATACTTGCATATGCAAACGCACAAGCAAAAAGAAAAGTTATGGAGAAATTCCTAAATGTGTAATTTAACTACTAACAAAATTACCCTTTTTCATTCAATTTTATACCATATTCCAACTTTCAAATACCACATTCACATCCAATGCCGTGAAATCTATTCATCATACTCTTTAAATAATAATATTTACTGAGCCAAAGGCAAAAAGTATCATTCACAAATCTGCAAAAGAAGAAATTGAAAATGTGTATCTTCTGCAATAAAGCAGCGCATTTTCTGTGGAAATAAATCTAGACGCGGAATCAGGTTCTTTTTGATATTTTCTTCTGGTTGTTTATTTTATTGATCTATGTAAATAAGAAAAGAAAATTTCAAATCTACTGAAATTTCTTTTGGCAAGCAATTCAGTTCGTGTTTTCGATTGTACTCTTTTCTCTCTTTCGTTGTGTTTTGTTATCTACGTTATCAGTCTTTGCTTTTCATATCTCATGTCTTATTGTTCATGTAGTGACATTAAAAATAGTTTTAAAACATAATTGCAAAACTAAATTAACATTTTGAAACACATTATATGATTTAACGTTCTATAAATTTCACTTTTTGAACCTAAATATCATTGAAGATTTTTTACGGAGGCTTTTATGGCATGTTTTAACATGATGAAAAAAACATCGTATAACTGTTTCGGTATAAATAAGTATTCGTATGAGTTTATAAATATTTAAAATGTGTTATAATTTACAAAATAAGTAAATATGTTTGAAATAACCATAATATAAAGTAATTTATAAACAATTAATCGATCCCTATAACGCATTTTAAGAACCCTGTAAATCTGCAACACTTTCCGCACGTACAGAATACATTTAAAGCACAGTTAAACAGCTATCACATGGTTAAACTGATTCATAAAACCTTAGCAATATGTAAAAAGCGCTTCAGTTTAGCTCTTTACATAGTGTTTTGAACGCAGAAACAGGCGTTGTTCAAGTAGGGGCATAGAAGCAAAGTGAAATAGTTAAGATAGTTTACCTGTTTCAAAATGAAAAAATTTGAAATTTGTTCCAAAAATTATTATACATGAAGAAAAATAATTTATTTTTAATAGAACTTGCTTTGAAGAATTATTTTCCAATTTTGCAGTTATTTTGTACCTTCAAAAAAAGAAAAAAAGTGAAAACTTTTCACCTCAAAAAAGCATGGGGTAAAGTGAATAGTAAAATTTTGTTTGTATTTTTTAATTAGATAGTTAAAAGTACTTCTCATCAAATGAATGTGTAAATAAATGAATAAATGAACTAATAATGAAACAATAAACAAACGAATAAATAAGTTAATAAATAAATAATTAATACATGAGAAAAAAAATAAATGAGAGAATAAAATAGTGAAATAATAAATAAATAAGCGAATTGAGAAGTAAAGAAATTTAAATGAATTAGTAAGTTAAGAATTAGGTAAGTATGAATAAATGAATGAATAAGTAAACGACATTAACTATTTCAATTTGCCTTATCTACTTTGTCTCGCGTGCACTTGAGATTCATTCCATTAAGTAATTTTAATATAAATATGCCAAGTATTACATAAATAAGTATTATTCAACTTCGCAGAGATGGCCTATGACTCTTCCTTTTTTCAGGATTGTCCATTTTTAGGAAGAGGTGATACGCAGATGAAAATTGAGGAATGGGATTCACAATTGCGGCATTGGTTATAAAGCTTGAATACGTCACCTTGCTTACCTTTAATTGGTCTCCCAATTTGAGAAATTAGCCAAAGAAGAACCTATTTTAATTTTTGCACAATCGAGAAAGATTTCTCATTGGATACAAGAAAGTAGGTGGGCCTTGGTTTTATATCTTTTTGCAGCCATTGGCCATTGACTTGCAGCGCCTCCAACTTTTCATTTAAATTTAAAAACAAAATGGTAACATAAGGGTTGCAATAAAGAAAGCAAAGACTTGTTTTCACTTCCTCGCCAAATGCAGGTGTGGCTCGAAGAACTGTTTAATATTTCATAAAACTTATCACTTCGCCAAAATGTCGCTAAACATGCAAATATGGCACACTTGAGTTTCTTCCTTCTCTACCTATTTTAAGGAATAGACTCGTTTTCTCATTTGATTGACACCGGCCATCTCGTCGCGGTTGAATAATACCGCACTGGACATCAGTAGATCTCAATTAATACTTAAAATGAAAAATCTATCATTTATGATAGCAAAAAATATTTTTGGTGAACCACAATATATTACAATATTTGTATCAAATTTGAAAATGGCCTGCATTGGTTTTTTCATCCATCATTCCAGCTATCTATTCATTGTAAACCAAGCAATTTTGCAGCTTAGTACTACAGTTTTACAATTTATTACTATAAATTTAGCTGTATTAGACTGTAAAAATAACATTAATTTTTTACAGTGTAATTGATTTGGAAAAAGTTTTGAAATTACTGAATGTAACTAAAGCCACCTTCTATGAAATTCCAGAGTTTATTTAAACACATTTCACTGCATCTCATCCAATGATTACATTTGAAGCGGCTCAATATTTGAACAATATAGCTTTAAGTAGTGTGACCTAACCAGCAGCTGCCGTGACATACGGAACAAATTAGGAGTAAATTGCCATCCATAGAACCTGGAAGCAATGTTAGGCAAGGCTATTTGCCGTGATGCTGAAGTACTCCAATTTATTATCTAACAATAGTTTGATTCGATAAGTGACGAGTGTCAGAATAAAAGGAACATTTAATTTTTTTTTAATTCTTAGAATATGTGCAAGTAAAACACTATATTTTTGTGTTAGAGTAAAACTAAGAGATTTGAATCAGAAACCTTAATTCTCAAAACTTGCTTGATGCATTAAAGGAATGCGGGGGGAGAGAGAATTTAAGATGAGCAATGCAAATGCTTGTTGACGATTTAAGTTCAATACTTGCAATTCAATTTTATTTTGATTTAGTTAAGATTTGAACGGGTATATTTTATTCTCATTGTAATTTTGGAAAATATAACCACATTTTAATAATCTCTTTTTTGCTCGGTAACTTAGTTTCTATTTTATACTTCTCTGCTTTAAAGTTATCTTTATATATATATATATATGTGTGTGTGTGTCTTTATCTAGTTTTCTACTCTTGGATTGATCATTTAAAGAAAGCTGTGTATAGTAAAGCTGTGTGTGGAATATCTCATTTTAATGAAGCAATAAGAGTACATTTCGTTACTGTACGGGTCACATAGATATATTTTTTAGACTCCTGGTCTAAAGACCCAGAATCCAGACTTGACCCGAGTGCGAAGATTTTATATGAACACTATTAACGTTTAAAGCAGTAAAGAACAGCCCCTAAGCAAGGGCTAAGGCAAAAACATGCAATATACCGCCAACTCGGCTATTTCGATCCATGGACAGCTGTTTCGAGGCAAAAATTCTCTTATAAAACAAAGAGAGCCAAAAAACTACTCAAAACAGCTGTCCATGGATCGAAATAGCCGAGTTGGTGGTATATTGCATGAACTATTAACGTTCTTTATAATATAGTTTCTACGAAACGTGGTATAGTTTCTACTCCACGACTCTATTTTGTTCCGTACGTTACGCCTCATATATTTCATTAAACATACTAATTAAAGTAATAAACGAAATTTTGCTGTTTAAGGAATTACAAATATATTTGTAATTTCTTAAGCAAAAAACCCCTCCTTAATATCTTTTTAAATAATCACTTTTATGAAAGATATTAACAGTCCCTTGCAGGACAAAATGGCCAACGTTTTGTACAATGTATATATGTACATATCGGCTTGCACCCAATTCGAAATTTTTATATCTACTCTCATATAATAACGTACGTACAGAATCGTATATATTTTTGTTTTTAAGTAAATTCTCATAAAAACTTACAATCAAAACTTTTTTTTTTTTTGGTTTAGGAAAAAAAAATAAGCCTTGTAGATTTTGCAGCCTGCTCTTCTGCTACGAAGGATCTTCTTCTGTTAGCAAACGAATAATCGATCGGAGTCGAGGGTGGGGGAACGACCCACGCCTGTTCCTGCTCACTTTTCGGGCCTTTTATCCTTCTGTAGACCAAAATTCCACCTTGCCGTGGCGTTCCTTTTTCAGTAGCTACTGAAATGCGACCATTTTCTCCGTACGCCGACGATAACGAGTTCTTTAGAGGCGACCGAAAATAATCACTGACAGGAGCTGTCACTTCCTTGAAGTTAATGACCGTTTCATTGTTTTTGTGGTGGATTCCGGGCGGGAAAACTTAATGCACGGTGAAGATCAGCTCAATTTTCGATTTAGCTGTTAGTTATGTCTTTTGATTCGATTGTTTTTTAGTGAATTGTTTTGGATTACTGATTTAATTGTTATTAGGGTTTTATTTTTTATTTTTCACCCAATGAGGCGATCCTTTTTATTTAAGCGTTACTTGTGATTTAAACCAAATTATTTATTTAGGAGCTATTTATTCCGAAAATCTCTTCATGGCTAACTTTTCCAAGTTTTTTTTATGTATCTGTTCAACATGTTTCTCATGTTTAGATTTAATAAAATTTCTACGAATCCTCTATACCTCGAATTTCAACTTTTCTGTTGTTTTCGGATTTATACTTCAATGATATTTATTAAAACAGTAGAAGCTGCAGACAAAAAAAAAAAAAAAAGAAAAAAACTTTCTTCTTATTTCCAATAGTTATACAGTAGAAGAATGTACAACTCTTGTGATAAAATTGCATTTAATTTTATGGACGCGCATTTTTTTAAATATAATTTCTTATCGAGAATACATATAAAACCCTACAAAAAAATTTCAATTGCAAAATATATTTAGTCCTTTTTTTTCTTTGACAATTTTCCTTGGAAGTGAATTATAGTCAATGAACCCCTCGCACTTGTCTTCAAGTTTCTCTTGATTTTTAGCTGGAAAAATGTGGATCATAAGTTAAGACAAAATAACAATAAGAGACAAAATAATTTAAGTCTCTTTTGCTCTCGTTTCTTTTTTCTTCCAAACTGTGTAAACTTTTTTTTTTTTTAAACTCCTTCGATGATGGGAAAAATGAAAGTAATTTCGGGATTCAGACTAAACAATGTTTACCCTAGCAGCATCATCTCATCGGCCGATGATCGGCCATTCATCGAAACCCGATGAAATTCTCATCTGCCGATGATCCAATATGTCTCTTCGGCCGAGCAGAATCCGAGCAGCAAAATCCGATGAGAATACGATGAGATTTGGAGCAATTTACGAGCAGAACAGTCCCGTACCGAGGAATTTCATCGGGAAACTTGATCTGAAGAATATCGTTTTCTGATGGAATATAGCTCATCTTATTTTCATCGGGAAAGTTGATCGGAAGGATATCGCTTTCCGATGAAAAGTAGCTCATCGAAAACCGTGCTCGGATACTGATCGGAACGATGTCATCGTGCGTTACAGGATCAGTTTACGAGGAGTTTGTTGATCGGCCGAGCAAAATCCGATGAGTTGATGCTACTTGGGTAAGAACAGAGCATTAGAATTAACGAAACAGCGCAAATTTTACAGCTTATTGCTATTATATTATAAAATAATATTGCTTATCAGATCTCTGGTGAAATGTTAATTAACCAAGTACAAAAGTAATTTAAACAAATAAAAAGTTTATTTTGTCATTTAGGTTTATTATTTCAGTTCAGTTTCATAGTTTAATTCTGTATTGACATTTATATTAAGCATGGGTTGCAAAGATGCTGTATGTAACGTCAACCAAGTAGTCATTATAATGGTAATCTTCAAAACGTGTATGCAAGGGCAATTTTGTAGCAAAAATAAGAAAAACTGAGGTTCACGTTTTAAATCCATTAGTCACTTCCTATAACTGTTTCGTACACATACATAACAGTCAAATGAAATGTTATGGGTAGTTAAGAAATTTATAGAAAAAAATTCAACTTTTACAGGAGATAGCATTTTATTTCGATGCTGAAATATTCTGCATACTTCTTCTTTTAATTTTAGGAGAAGAAAAAACTTCACAATCACGCTTATCACTGATTGGACTCCAGTACGATTTTCTATTAAGCAATGATATATAACTCACTACATCAAATCATTAAACAAACGGTATATGGAATACCGGAGATAATTATTATTTTAATTTCGAATTATATTCGAGTGTCCTGAAGTCTGTACGAAATGATACGTTACAATGATGTTTCAGTGCCCGCCAGCACATCTCGGAAATTCCTTCTAAAATCGTTGCAAGTTTTTACCACAACATTTCTTCATCAAGATTATCAGACTTTGGACTTATTGCAGCGAATTACGATTTTATATTATTTCAAAGTATGATTTACTGTTGGGGTCATCGTTGTCACACACGTTTAGAAACATCTACCTGGGCTTGATTAATGAACCTGTGAGATACCAGTTGATAGCATAGCGGGAAAATACTCCAGTTTGTCAGTACAAGACTTGTTTCTTCGAATAACCTTAGCCATCCGACCACGGTGCGCCAGGTAGAGATGGGGAAGAGTAAAATAGCTTTTTCTACCGTCCAATACTTGGCCTGATAGCTAAAGACGTTGGGGAAATATCGCCCGAGGCGGACACCCATAGATATAAGACCAACGGACAGAGAGGGGGAGATAGCTAGAGTAGAAAACAGACTGATGAACAAATGCATGTATCTGGTGGTAAGATACAGGACGGGGCTAAAAGAAAACAGACGCCGGAAAGAGCATAGGGGTAAAAGTTTTTTAAGAAGAAGATAACAACTCCAAATAGTTTCTTGCTGCTATGCTAAAGCTAGGGTCCATCGATCAATAAATGATCACCTCTTAGTTTTTTTTTCTTAAATTTTAATTTAAATAAGGCTTCATAAGTTTGTTTTTTCCAGATGATTTCGCGGAAATAATTTTCTTGCGTTTCCTACATTAAAAAAAAGGATACGACTAGAAGTTATTATGTTCGCCCACTGTTTAGGGAATGTTCATTTACTGGATCAATATGATTTTTTAATACGTAGCCCCCTGTAAAAAACTTGACACAGAACCTTAAAATTCTACCATATTAAAAAAAGATACATACGTCATTAAAATATGTTTTGCTGTCATATGCCAAATGCCGATTGTTAACGATGTTCTGCATTTTTTAAAAATCATAGTAAAGTGTTCATTTACTGGTCGGTCTACCTAACATTGTGAATTACTCAAGCAAAACTTAAAATAAATCTGTTGTAAAAATGAAGTTTTGATCATGTCCTCACGAATATAGTGGTTCGAAAATCAAAGGTCTCATATTGTTGATATCATGCTGGATAGAAGTGATACACAAATCTTAACATGTAAGCAAATCGATGCAAGTAACAGAAAAATATTTGTGTCACATTTTTCAAAGTTAATCACTTTTAAGAACATATTTAAGAAAGACTACGACTGTGGGAATAAAAAAGTTTAGTTTATATTATCATAATGAAGTTTATAATAATTGCAACATTACATGAGGCCTCAGATGATATCAGAAAGTTATAGGCAATAGTTCTTTGAAGAATGTTACTTTTCATTTCTACAATAAAATTCGCTATATTACTTTGTATCATTTCTAAAGTGCAATATTCGAAATCATAATATTACCATTATATTCACATCACATGTCTCCGCTCTGTCCGAAGCTTTGTCCAATCTTTAATATGTATGTGCGTGTGATTTTATTGTTCCATTACAATTTTTTTTTAAATTTCAATTATTAAATTTTATTATTTCATTTTTAATAAGAAAGTGGCGGTTTAGCCCTCACTGCAAAAAATGAACTGCTGTTTTCGCAGTATAATACTGGCAGACGAAGTTCGAATTTGAAACTGTAAAACGCACAGTAATAAACTGTAAAACTAGCAATTTTACAGTTTATTGCCATAAAATGTAGCTGTATTATACTCTAAAAACAACAGTATAATACTGGCAGTAGAGGTTTCAGTTTAAAGCTGTAAAAGATACTGTAATAAACTGTAAAATTAGTAATATTTGCTTAGTATAAAATTAGCAATTTGACTGTATATCACTGTAAAATTAGCAATTTTTACAGTTTATTACTATAAAAGTAGCTGTATTAGACTGTAAAAACAGCATTCATTTTTTTACAGTGCGGAAGAGCTATCTTTTGGTCACTCCTCTGTCCCATTAGATTGGTTTTCATTTCAGGCAAGCCTAGCCGAAGCGAGAATCATGGCATTACTCAGGCCGTCAGAGCCAGCTGTTTTCAAACTATTTGTCTATCCTAGGTCAACAGTTTGCAATCAGCTGGGGAGCATTACCTACAGAGCGGAATCTTCTTATGGCTTAGTTCTAGACCCGTCTAGCAATAATCTGATATAAAAGCTACGTCAAATTTACGTCAGGCCTGTCTGCGGAAGGCACTTTTAATGAAGTGATATGATGTTGACATAGAAATAACGTATATTCGACTTGTTTATTTTCAGAAAAGAATGAAGCTTTCAGAATTAAGTGATAGAATGCGAAAATAAACTTGACTGTAAATATATATAGCAATGCGTGAATAACTCTATTGTTCATTTCCAGGGTAGTTTAGAAATTGAAATACTGCTGAGCGCTATTGTTCATCTTTGGGGTAGTTTGTAAATTTAAATACTGCTGTTGATTAAAGCAGTATTTTTACTGCTAAGTTAATATTTTTTGCATGAAAAATGTTCCAGTTGGTGACAATTAAAGGACATTTTCTCAATAATTGCTTGTCAATTGAATACGGATTTTTTTTTTCTTTTTAAGAGGTTGCTTAAAGCTCATAGTGTTTTGGAGACCTAGTGTAATCCCTTGACATGGCGCCCAGTCTTTCATGCTCCATTATTGAAGCGCAGATGTGGATGTCATTAAAAATGTTTAGTACCAGTTTCACATCATTTGCTGGATAAGCCGGAAATATTTTTTCGCATTTTTTGTCGACATAAATGTAGCTGTCCTATTCATCTCAACTCCCCCTGCTTAATGACAATGTTCATGCAAAGAAAAATAAATAAATAAATTAATAAATTGTATTTTTGAATATATTTTTTAAAGAGTAGTACACTCCCGATTATCCGCGGAATTGGGTGGCACGGGTATCGCGGATAATCCAAAAAAGAATAAAATAAAAGGTAAAGAAGATAAAAAATGTCTTTTGTTTAAAATAATTACATTACACTTAAAACGTAATATGTACAAACAGTGATGAAATAGGTACAGCACAAAAAATCATTTGTATTTGAGGTTCTCAAGCATATTAAATCTATAAAAAAAGTGGTTCTTCCGAAAACGCCCAAGTAAAATAAATTATTTGATGAAGTACACTGCACTTGTACACTGCACGCAAAAATGTTATGAAAAAATGAAATTTAAATTCGTGCTTTTTTGAGAAAAAAAATCAGTTAATTGTGTTTGTTTCTTTCCCGAGACCCTCACGGATAATACGATCGCATATAATCTATAATTTACTGTATTTAAATTATGTGTAAAAATTATAAGGTACATTTTGTAGCGTATAATTGGTCAAAAGTATTTGAAATATTACTGTAAGACAAATCTACGCAGCTTGTTGATTTCCCTAGTGAGCAAGCTACATGTAGTTAAATTTCAAAGCAAATCAATAATAATCGAATTTTAATGCATCAAACAAGCCAGAGCTGCGAGCTCAATTTAGAGAAATTAGCGAACGTTCTCCGTCGGTTTGCAAGTAAACTAGCAACTGACCAAGTGCTGGACTTGATTCCTGTCGTTTGGTTTAAGATTGGTTTTCCTAACGCAGTGATAAGAATAATTATTAGGCTATTATTATTATTATTTTTTAAACTTTGGTCTTTTGTTCATATGACCTTTAATTTGAAGATAGCTGAACACATTTTATACAACGGAGACAAGGTGTTTTAGTCCTTTGAAGATGGTAAACATTGCAATATAGTAAGAGCATTTTTATACAATAAAGTGTTAAACAAAAGCTTGTGTCAAGGTTTGTAAAAAGGGTTCAATAGATTTTGCTTAAATTGGTGGAACATATATATCTATAATTCCCATTGGAGGTGCAAAACTGCTTCAATTTTCTAAAATTTAATTTATTGTTCAACTTAGAAATATTAAGACAATCAATGATATTACTGAAATTTAATCTTTAGTTAAATAGTAATCAGGAATGAAAGTATGGAACTTGGAAGTATGATTGTGATGTTTTCAATCGATGAATTCGAAATAAAATGGTGTACTTTTTATGCAATAAGTAATGTCTTCTTTTTTACCAATATTGAGATTATAATGTTTTAATAACATGGAAAAGCGATTATTTATCATTTACTTGTATTCATTATTCAATTATGAACAAAACTAAGTTTGATCTAAAGGAACACATATTCCCATTACCCTAAAAATGTCAAAAGTATTTGAAAACATATCATACGATTCCTAACTGCTAATGAAAAAGTGGCCATCCATGGTAAGGCACTTTTCAAATGCTCCAAAAATAGATTTTCAAAATTTGCCATCTTAATCTGCATTATTATTGAATTCAATAATACAAATCTTTCAGTAGTATAAAAGTTATTTTCCGAGATCTGGTACAAAACAGTTGAACATGCTTCTAATACAACATTAGAAGCATGTTGTTCTCCATTTCTTTCCTATGATAAGCTTTGTTAGATTATCAGATAGTATTAACGCCAGTACATAAAGTAATTAACGATTTTTTTTTGTTTAGTTTCAATCAATTCGGAATTATCATTTAATTGAGAGCTAAAATCCAAAGATAGTAATCAAATTATTATTCAAAACAAATTATTCATTTAAGCTATAATATAAATTACGTGTCCAAACTAATTGTTATCTAGCAAGCACGCAATCATGGGGCATGCATACAAAAATTAACGAATATTATCTAATGAATATGATAAATATAGAAATCCTCAGTACAGTAAAAATACACACACTGATATTATACTGTACTCTTATCTGTGAAGCATGTAAGAAGAAATGCTGAGAAATATGTACTCAAGTTGACCAGCCACAGATAATATGAGTTTGGGACTCGCAACAAGAACTTTTCCTTTCAAAAATGAGATCATAAAAATGTGAGAAAATCTTCAAATTCAATACATTAAAAAAATAAGCGAGAAAAGAATAATGTTTAATTAGTTTTAAAAAACTAAAAAATACACTTTTAGATGAACTTATAATAGAATTAAATACATTACTTTTATATTTGCAAAGAACGTGAATTTTATCTTCTTTTCAGAGTTACAGACACAAACAACTGAAACACTTATAATACATCAACATGTAATATAGTTTAGCCTTTAGTATTAATAGTAGCATTAAAATTATTACTTTTATATTTGTAAAGAACGTGAATTTTGTCTATTAATTATTCAGAGTTACATACATACATACAAACAAACCCACATGCGAAGCTAATAAAAGCGTATTAAAAAAGGGGGAAAACTGCTGAGAAAATTATGGTAGAAACTATAGATTTTGTAACGAAATTTTTATCAGCAACAAAAAAAATTATTTATTTTTAAACTGCATAGAACATTTCTTTTCTTTCATATTCCTCCCCCCTCCCCCTTATTCAGAACTTTTACATGTTTTTTTTTTTTTTTTTTTTATTGCGTACTGTTTCTGAAGAATCCTGAAGAAGTTCATTGATCAAAATCGGAAAATATGAGTATCAGAGCCGCAAAATAGTGTTTCTCTCTTAAGGTTTACATTTTTTACAAAAACAACCTGTTTATAAAGCAACTGCTTTCATTTTTCAACCAATAAAAGTCCATTCTCAGCACATAAAATTGAAAATTTAGTGCTAAAGTAAGAGGTAAATCTAATTCTTGGTCTTAATAATACATTTATTTGTTTCGAGAAGCCAGATGGAATTGTTCTCGCAGCTCTCTTTTTTCCCTTTTCCGAAAAGACAGTGAAATACATAATACATGAGAATGGAAAAAATAAAGAAGCATTCGCTATGAAAACAGAATGTATTGCATTTTTCTCAGAGATAGAGGCAACTTCATGATGAATTTTGACTCCTAGAATGATGGACGAAATAAACAATTTAACAAATACTATCTATAGGGGAGACCTGCCATAGCTTTGCTCTTTTAGCAAAAATGGGGCAAACAAACTACGTAGGAATACGAATAATACCTATGAAACTACGCTTGTGGTTAGAACTTAAAGGGCATTTTATTATTTTTATTATAAGAGAAAAATATGTAGAAATAATCTTTTGTTTTAATTATCATCTGTAAGTACAATATTTATAAAAATTAACGTCTCGTCTAAATCGAAAATTTGTCAATGCGTGACATTTGCGGTAGTAAAACCTGCACTGTAAAAGTGGACGTTGTTCTTACAGCTAATTTTATAGTAATAAACTGTAAAATTACTAACTTAACAGTACTAAACTGTAAAATTGCTAATTTTACAGTAATATACTAAAATTGCAAATTTTATAGTATATTATTGTGTATTTTACAGTTTTAAATTGGAACCTCTGCTGCGAGTATTACACTGTTGTTTTTACAGTATAACACAGCTAAATTTTACGGCAATGAAACTGGAAAAGTTTCTAACTTTACAGTAAAAAACTGCGAACTTGCTAGTTTTACAGTTTATTACTGTGAATTTTACAGTTTTAAATTGAAACCTCGGGTGCCAGTATTATACTATAAAAACAACAGTTCATTTTTTGTAGTTCAACGCGATTTTAAGGTGAGCATTACTGTTATTATCATTAAATATTTCTATCGACAAAATAAACCTGAATAGAGTAAGCCCTCATTAATCAGTAATCTGTTAACCGGACATCACATAATTCGGACTACCTTTGAGATCTGCATACTGTATAAATGAAAAGTGATGTATCAGGATATAGTATTCTTGATGGCCTGACTTACTGACTTTCGTAACTTTTCTCTTATGCAGTTTTACATTTCATTCTCTTGAAATTAAAATACAATTTGTCCAATGCACAGAACTGTATTGATGAGATGTACTTTGGATCAATTTATATGGATATTTTCTTTACTCCGTATTGTTGTTTATTTGTACAACATTGATCCATTATTAGTTCGGATTAATGAGCTTCTACTGCGCTTTGTTCACCGTAAGTATAGTACCCTAACAGGGAATGTGTCTTCAGTGAAAAATCGTGGTTAAAAGGTTCCAAATAGAATATCTACAAAAAGCGCGAACATTAATCTATATTGTCTTTTTCGTTCTTACATTGAAGGCTAAAATAAATCTGTATAACTTGTTTCACCGAAAGTATAATACTTTAGTAAAGAATCTAACTTAAGTGAAAAAAGAAAAACACATCTTTCCGTTTTTAAAAAATATTTTTAAAAAGCGCAAACATTAATCCGTGTAATTGGGCCCGTTTTCACTCTGAAGACCAATACATTATGCGCAGCGCATGTAAAAGAAAATTACAATTTTTACTTTTGCATAGTTATTTTTCTTTACGAATATTAGTTTTTGCTGGTGAGCAATTTAGTTTTTCTTTTTCAAGATGCGAGACGCACAAATGGGAAAGTTTGAATTTGTGCAAAATAATTTGTTGACTTATAAACAAAAATTTTGATTACAATTGAACAGACATTACTACCTGAATTAACTATAGGAAGTTAACCTGAAACAAATTAAAATTTAGTATGCAATGTCTTTAGGGAAAAAAACTGAGCATTTTTTCAATACTATAACATAATAATTATTCTAATATGATGTCGGAAAATTCCATTTTTTTTTAAAATTATATTTGCTACTTGCTTTCACTGCTGCTATAATTTTTTCTTAGTTTTGATGTGTCTTTATAGGTTTTCATATAGTTCATCGCAATTTATATTTCTGTCATTCATTGTAAAAATTATGTATTTTCATATTTTTAAATGCGTATTTGTCTGCTTAAAGGAATAACATTTAGTTACATCTTTTAGAAAAAAGCAAAGCAAAGCACATTTGCAAAAATATATATCTAGTGACAAATAGTAGCTAAACACTTATCTTTCCTTCATAAGGGAAAATTTGAGAATGGCCTTATAAAATAAGGCGTAACTGAATCATTAACAGGGAGCTGCATCCCTTTTGCTATGAACGACGCGTTTGTTGAATTGATTGTCACAATAATTTCTACTCTAACTGAACAGAACACTAACATTACTCTTCAGAACAGAAAAACATTATGATTCAATCAATTTTTTTATCACTCAATTTCACATTTTTTGTGTTACTTTATTTTTTTTTCTGAACATTCTGTTTCGTTTTGCAAAATGTTGCTTCAAACTAGAATACGGGACTTTAGCCGTCCCGTATCAAGGTTCTCCGGGACGCGGGACAATGTTTCAAAAAACGGGACTGTCCCTTGAAATCCGGGACGTCTGGCAACCCTGCTGAAGACCTCTATCAACAAACTATACCACAATTTTAATATTGTTTCCCCGCAAGTTTCACCTTGCAGGGAATATGACTTAAGAAATGGTGATTTGGTACTAAAAAATGTTTTTAAAATCTGTATGGTTTTAATCTGCATGACTAGTTTTTAAAATGAAACCCATAAATCTGTAAAACTTGTTTCACCGCACGTATTGTATCTTTGCAGTGAATCTGCCATAAGTGAGAAAGCATGTTTTTGGTTTCAAAGCAATGTGAAAAAGCGCAATCATTAATCTATGTGGTTGGTTGGTTGATTTGAATTTTATCGCGCACCTTTGTGGGCTAGAGTGTGCCATTTTTATGTGACTTTGACCGTTTTTTTTTTTTTTTTTTACATTGAAGACATCAATTGAAAAAAAAATCGGATACTTATCTAGTTTCACCGCACGTATAGTACCGTAGCAAACGATTTAATTTCGGTGAGAATTCATGGTTTAGATTCCAAAGGAATATTGTTAAAAAGCGCAAACATTAATGTGTGTATATTTGTCCCTTTTTTACATTAAAATGCTCGATTACTTTTCAAAATAAATCTGCGTAGCTTATTTCACCACAAGTATAGTATCTTTGCATAGAAACTAACTTCAGTGAAAAAAAAAAATCATTCAGACTCCAAAAAATATTTTTGAAAACCGCAAATATTAATCTGCCTGGCTTTATATATTTTATATAGATTACCTCAACTAACAAAATAAATCTGTGGAACTTGTTTAAAGCCAAGTATAGTTATTACCTTTGCAAAGAATCTGACTTTAATTAACAAACAACATTTAAGTTCAAAAAAATATTTAAGTATATGTTTTAAAAAAAACCGCTAGCATTAATCTACGTGGCTTGATTCGTTTTCACATTTATAAGACCGCATTTAAATAAATTATAAAATGTACAACTTGTTTCACCGCAAGTTCAATATCGTTTCAGAGAATCTGACTTCAATGAGTAAATATTGTTTAGGTTCTAAAGAGATATATAAAAAAAAAGCGCAAACATTATTTTGCTTGTCTTGGACCTTTTTCACATTATAGACCTTAATGAACGAAATAAATCTGTACAACTTGCTTCACCGCAAGCATAGTACCGAGGCAGAGAATCCGACTTTAGGGAGAAATCATAGTTTAGGTTCGGAAGAAATATTTAAGGACAAAGCAGAGCATTAATACTATTTAGTCCATTTATACATTGATGGTGTTGAAGTTTTGTATTATCTAGGTAATTTGATTCATAGTAAGTACCGAATTTTTACATAGAATCCTACCAGCGAAAAAATGAAATAACAGTAAGCGCTTCAAATGCTTTACACCCGGGAAAAAATAATAATTTATAATCAAACTACAGTCAAAGCAAGCGAAGTTTAAAGGTTGCACAAAAAGTTCCCATTTTGTTTCAGGAAATGTAGTTGAATAAAATAAACAAAGAAATGTTCAGAAATTAATAGGAAGAGAAAAAAAAAAAAACAGCTAACATTTTTAACAGCTTTTTGATCGATATTACGTCACCAATATTTAACAGCTTTCGTAGCCTAATACTAACTCTGCTTTACTTTTTGCACTAGCAACAATAAGCTAGTTGTCAAAACATTTTTTTAAGTGCGTCGTATGTATTATCTACGTAAATACAATGCATTGTTAATGCCAACTTCACTGAAGAGTGTTGACAGAATCTTTATTATTTTTGCTACACATAACGAATAAGAAAAAAAAGGTCTTATCATCTTAAAATTCTTTAGTTCTGATTTTTTAAAATTTTTTTAAAACTTTTTATCTCCAAAGCATTAATTAAAAATTATTATACTTATAGTACTTAGATGCTTTCCACGTTCTCAATAAAACCAATTTAAAAACATTTTGTGAAAGAAAATAAATTTATTTATTAAGTTTCAGTATAGAAGTAAGCAATATTGAATAATTTCATATTTTTGGCATGGTAAAAAATATGCTTAAAATACAAGGAAGTTATGAACAAGATATAATATACTATTGAACAAATTCGCTTGGTGATTCTACAACGCCATGAAGATGATAATGTTGGGAAAAAAGATATTTTTCACCCCGAATTCTACTTTCGATGTATTGGCGTAAACAAGTTCAAAGTTGAGAACAGGTAAATACTTGATACTTGCGTAAAAAGGAAACATAAAACATTTAAACAAAGCAGAAACAGAAAACGAGTACAACCTACAGAACGGTATTAGGAACATTTTCGCAATTTGATGATTATGAGCTCCGTTTCAACTCCCTTTTCACCTTTTGATTTTGACTGGATAACCATAAAAAGATAAATTCATGTTGGAAAAAAGGGTTTTTAACCATAGTCAACATATGTATTCCAAAAATGAGCATTATTACACTGCAAAAAAATCTGTTGTTTTTACAGTATAATGCTGGCTGCAGAAGTTCCAGTTTAAAACTGTAAAAGCACGGTAATAAGCTGTGAAACTAGCTATTTTACAGTTTATTACTGTAAAACTAGCAAATTTTACAGTTTATTAACCACTTCCCTTACGAATTTTTTTAGGAAAAAATAGCAAAAAAAAAAAAAACACATTTTTTTTTTTTTTAAATTTAATTTTGAAATACAAGAAAATGAAGCAATACAAATAAACTATGTAGGTTTCAAGTTGAATTTTTAATTATTTATAGGCGTAAAATCAATTAGTTTCACCCGAGTTTTCTCGGGATAATAATTACCTGCAACTCATACGAGCCCGAGATAACTCGGGATAATCAGGCAAGCAGTTAATATGACATCAGCAACTTTACGATAAAATTAGCTGTATTAACTGTTTACTGTAAAAACAACAGTATATCACTGGTATCAGAGGGTCCAGTTTAAAACTGTAAAATGCACAGTAATAAACTATAAAACTAACAATTTTAGAGTTTATTATTGTAAACTAGTAGTTTTAGAGTTTATTATTGTAAACCAGCAATTTTATTGTTTACTTCTGTAAAAATAAGCAATTTTAGTTTACTTCTGCAAAAATAGCACTTTTACTGATTATTACTGGGTCATTCCATAGTGACTAACGTAACATTCAGAGCTGATTTTGTAACTGTTTTTACTTGTAACTTAAAGGATAAAAAATATTTTTTAGTTATGTTGTTGGATTTACAATGTACATGGTATATATGTATTATTTCTGCTAAGAATTTAAAGCAAAAGTACTTACAGTAGATATTTTTTCAACCAAAATAGCAGCGTGACTAACGTAACATTTTTGCAACCCTGAAAATTAATACTCATGTTGTAAGGCAAAAATTCCTCAAAGTTAAGCAAGTGTTAAAAATAGAATGATATATTTGAAAAATGTGTAAAGTTGACTTTTAAAAACATAAAACACATTTTTTCAATCTTAATTTTTTTTAGTGTTAAGTGTCACTTTTACTCACGATGGAGTGTGACTAACGTAACGTGAATAATAACCATCGAATAACAAGCAGTAAACACACCACAAACTATTTATTATGTCTAATCTCAGTGATAATTACAATACTTTTTCAATTTTTTAAAACTTCTTATGTTGTATGATGTCTATTTATTTATTTATTTATTTATTGGTACTTTTTTTCGGTATTTTTTTTTCTTCGGCTGAGGTTGACATTTCTATAGAATGACCCTACTGTAAAATTACTGTAAAACTAGCTATATCATACTGTAAAAACAAGATCTATTTTTTAACAGTGTAGAAAGTCGCAATTTTTCAATACTGAACAAATTTCGCATGGCAAGCCCTCTGGCTCTAACAAATTGTGATTCACATCAGCCCCCTTCCAAAAGCCCCTGGCCCATTTTTTACCTCCGCTCCGAAATAGATCCCTAATGATGAAAAATCGCCGACCCCTGCCGGAGCTGTTTTTTTTATCCAGTTTTTCTTCGGGACCCCAACGTGCGAGCGCGCTGTGACATCGCGTAACACGATCTCTGGAATCGATAGCTGACTCGACTGTCCGATAGAAGGCCTTCGAGTTACGTGTAGTAACGGGGCACCAGGTGAGCTGGCACTAGTTGGCAGCGGGCCAGAAATATGCCGTTACTTTCGGGCTGTCCCGTAAAGAAATTGTTTATTTATTTTTTATCATCCATTAGCGTTGCTTGGAGAAAGGGAAAAAAAGTTGGAAGAGGAAAACTTAGTTGCGACTAGAATTTTGGAGAAAACAATGTTTAAAGCAATGAGGTTGTGCAAAAAATGATGCATTTTTTGAATGTTTTCATATTTGTTTACTTTTGATAGAGATTCACCCATCCGGCGCTTTTTTCTTTCTTTCTTTCTTTCTCTCCATCCCCCTTTTTTAGCTACTTGTGCTCTTAGATATGAAGCATGCACGGGCGGAAGGCATAATGTCATTTTTTTTTCGAGTGTGACTCAATATGGCAATACAAAGTGTTTGTAGCGAAGAATTTGTTTATTTTAAAACAGGTAAAAAATCAAAGCGAAAAAAAGGATCAAGGCGGGAAAAATTCTAATAGTTTATAGTACAATGAAGAAAGGTGGGGTGTTTTGAATTTTTCTCGTACACCGGAAAGACTCAAATTTCGCTTTTTCCCGTGGGCTCTTCATAGTTTTTCGAGGGCTTTAAGCGTTGTTTAAATCATTTATCCACCACTGGATGATGTTGCAATGGATATCTTAAAGAATATCAGAACCGCTGTTTTTTTTTTTTTTCTGGTATTTGGTTTTTGATGTCAACCTGACTCCATCTCCCTCCGGATATTTTCCCTTAAAATAATAAAACGAAGGGTTTTTATTTTATGACATTACTAAGTCATATCAATATTATACAATAAGTATTAATTCAATTCCTTTAATTTAAGAAATTGATAAATTGTAGAGGTTACTATTCATAGCTGTTGCAAGAACTATTATTTTTTATTTAGTTATAAACTAATTGAATTTAATTTTAAGTTTGACGCAGAAATGAGGCCATTTGAACCGCTTTTTAGAAAATAAAATATTTAAAATTATTTCACTTCACTCTAGATAAACCATAGATACTAATTCTGTTTTAAAGTTTGAACATTATTTTAAAGCAAGTTTGCAGAATTCGAGTATCGTGAAATAAGCACAATGTATTAGATAATTATATTAAGCTTGATAAACAGTTCTGTATCTAGAAAAGTTGTTAAAAGACAATGCTGTTAACATTTTTTTTCTATACAAAATTTATGTATGTAGAAAATTTAACTTTTCAGTATCACCTGAATTGCTTCCGGCAACCTTCTGGGACCCAAAAAAATCGCGCTGCATCCCACTTGCCTTCGAAAGTTATCGGTCATTTTTTCCGTTATTCTCCAAAACGGAGCTTTATTACAATTAAATTTACATTAAAGTGTAATGTAATATAGGTTCATTTCTTAATTAACGACTTTTATTACATAGGAACTTTTATCAAACTTGAGGGAGTTAGATCATTGGAAAACAATACGGTTAAAGCATTTTCCTAAACAAAGTGCACTCATTTAGATAATTAAACGCTTCGATAATTTCTTGTGTCAAGCTTCTGTGACCTAACAAATTGCGATTTAACGCGCTATCTTTCGAAAGTTTTTGAGGTCAATTTTTTCCTCTAAGCTTGGTTGACGCTTAGACAGTGAGAGGTACACAAAACGCATGTATTAAGACAGTGAACTCTTCAGTATCGCCTAAATTGCTACTGGCAAGTATCTAGGACCTAACAGAAAGCGTGTCACCTTACTCAGCAATCTATTTAAATGCGTAAAATGGATTGTGTCATTCAAATCAAGAATTGCATTATAAATGATGGACAGATAAGTTGCAAGAAAAATCTCTGAAAGACAATACGGTTAGCATTTTTTCCTAAACAAAATGCGTGTATTAACACAGTTTATCTTCAGTATTACCTGAATTGCTCCTGCAAACTTATGGAACCAAAGAAATTGCTTCTCACTCGTCTTCTGAAGCTTTTCGGTCTTTTTTCACTCCTGTTCTAAAAGGACTTATATTACATCAAACTTTACATTAAAGTTCAATAAATTGTAAGTCCATTTCTCAATGTAATCATTTATTTCAATTACGTAAAGAATGTTTATTAAACTTGATGGGCAGTCAGATTACTAGAGACATCGTTAAAAGACAATGCATTCAAAAAAATTTCTCAAGATAAACACATGTATTAAGATAGTTCAACTTCTCAGCATCACCTAAATTGCTCTTGGCAAGCTTCTGAGACCTAATAAATTGCTTTTAAACATACTCAGCATTGGGAAAAAATTTTCGGCCCCTTTTTTTAACTCATGTTCTAAAATGGACCGCAACGATCCAAATTCATTAGTTTAAATGCATAAAATGGATTAAGTCGTTTCTATCGGGAATTACATTATAATTGATGAATAATTAGGTAGCTAAAGAGATTGCTGGCAGACAATGCAGTTAACATTTTTTTCGTGCACAAAAAATGCTGTTTTAAAGTAGTTAAACTCTTCGGCTAAGTATCACCTAAATTGCTCTTCGCTAGCCTCTGGGACCTAAGAAACTGCGATTGACCCCAGTTGCCCTCAGAGAGTTTTAAATAATTTTTCACTTCAGTACCGAAGCGGACCTTTATTTCATCAAATTTTGCATTCAAGTAAAGTTTAATGTAAATATAGGTCCATTTGTTAATGTAATGACTTCTCTTATATTGCAAATTTTTATTCAACTTGATGGGCAGTTAGATGGCTAGAGAGATCGCTGAAACACAATACGGTTAACATTTACTCCTAAAAGCAAAACACGTGTATTCAGATAGTTAAACTCTTCAGCATCACCTAAATTGCTCCTGGCAAGCTTCTGGGACCTAACAAATTGCGTTTCACCCCACTTCGCCTTCGGAAGCTTTTCGGGCCTATTTTTTTTCACTCCTGTTCCGAAATGGACCTCTAATGATGAAAAATTGCCGATCCCAGCAGGCACAGTGCCTGTTTTTTTCTTCTTCTCCCACTTTTCCCCGGTATCTCCGGCGAGAAAGCGCGCTGTGACATCGCGTAACACGATCTTGAAATCGATATTTGACTCTGACGGAAGGCCTTCAAATCACGTGGCACAACGGTACGCCAGGTGAGCTGGATCTTGTTGGCAGCAGGCCAGGAATATCCCGTTAGTTTCGGGTCGTCCCGCGAAGAAATGAGATAATTTTTTTTTCTTCTTCTCCTTTGCTTTTAACATTCCCGGAGGAAAATTTGTATGAGTAAAACTTTAGAAAAGCAATCGGTGACTGCTGCTTTTGGAGCGAGCATCACGTTAAAAGCCCCGGGGTTAGGTTTATGGAAAAAAGGAAGATGCAGATGTTGGAAGATGCTTACGGATTTATTTTAGGAAAGATAAATGCTATTGTTTTTCATTTATTGTAGTGATTCTTTGCATTTGATGTTAAATAGTTGTTTTGGTTGCTTTTGACTTTAAATGTTGATAAGTAATCAGAATCTGTGTGCATTTTTGAGATGGTGCCCATAACGTTTAAGATGAATATTCATTTTGATAGCGATTGATGACTGATTACGTGTAAACCATTTTCCATCATAAACTTAAGTACCGTTTCCATCATAACCCCAATGAGTTTTAGGTTTAGCAGAAAGAATGGAACATGCAGATGTTGTAAGACGCTTGCGGGTTTATTTTAGGGAAGATAAATGCCATTGTTTTTCTTTAATTTAAACATAGAAAATATTTTATGTCGTAATTACTTATCAATTAAGATGTTGGCGTACTCCATAATAGTTATTTGAAAAAAGATCCCGCATTAACATTAAATAAACCAATATTGTCAAACAATTATGTTTTTACTTTTTTCGGATGTGTCTTCAGTAGTTTCCTTTCGGTTGATTGCTTGAGGTTTTCTGGCACAAGAGTCTTAATAAGCTATACTGCGCCTTAATTTTCTTTCATTGGAAATAGCATTTGATGTTAAATAGTTATTTTGATGGTTTTTGACTTTAAATGTTCCAAATTAACCAGAATCAGTATATGTGAGATAGAGCTCATAACGTTTAAGAGAAATATCTCTTTCGATTGCAAATTGATGACTGATTCTGTGTTAACCATTTTCCATCCTAAGCTTAGGTACCATACCCTATGGGTTTACAGTCTAGAGGAAAGAAAGGAAGAGATTCTGATGGCATGGAGATGCTTTACTTAAGAACAGCATTTTTCTTGCTTTTATTCGTTGCAATTTTTTTAATAACACAGTAGCTATTTTTTTATGATAATACTTTTTTTTTCTTTTTTTTTCCAATTTTTTGTTTTTGTTTTAATTTTTAATGCTCCTAAATAGCTTATCAGAGTGTATACTATCTGAGATTAAGCAGACATTTAATACGAAAATCCCTTTTAAAAATAAACTGATGAGTGATTCTGCTTCAAACGCTTCTATATCATTTGGTGTCGGACTTCTTAAATGCTAAAAAAAGGGAAACTGCTGATGTTGTAGGATATTTTATTTAGAAAGAACTTGTTTCAATTCTTTGAAATGATTTGTTAGTAGATATTGAAATAGTATACAATTTTCGAAAGAATAATAATTTTTGGGTACTTTTGAATTCCAATGTTCCAATAAAGCTAGACTCTATTGGAACACTCTATTAGATGGATACACATTTAACCCTTTATGCCCCGCTGGGACTCAGAAGTCCCACTTATATTAATTTAGTATTATGAATCCTAAATGACTGGATTCCTGCTAAAGCTTTTAAGTACCACTCCTTGTACTTTGCTGAGAGGCTGACAGATGGTACCTCCGATCGGAAACAGTTTTCATAGGGGCCCTAAGACGTAGGGGTCTTAGACATTACTGATTTTCAAAATTTTTATACTCGGTATATATGTTGTTTAATGTATTTTCAACTAAAAAAACGAAAAAATATATTAAAATTCATTGCTAAATAAATTTGGGACATTGAGGATTAAAGGGGTCTTGTTGTGTATCGCTCTTTTTGGTTGCACTCCGGTTTTCCAGAAAGTTCTTAACGAGCTTTTCGTTACAAATGGACGTTCATTTCAAAGCAAACTGAAATAATGTGGTAAGCTGGCAATTACTTGGTAAAGCGTCACCAAGCTTTTGGTTGCAATGTTTTTTCGCCAATTCGATGACATATTGCCAATTTGGCAATAAAAATGAGCCCTCAAAAACAGTGTTTAATGGACGATATTGGCGATTTTTTACGCAATTTGCTTCGAATCAACGATAAGTTGTCAAAACCTGTAATTGGAGTTTCGTCATCTTTTGGAATCAAACTAGTCCTGGGATTATTTTAAATGTTTTTCTTCCCAATCTAAAGCACTATTTAAATGCACTAATATCTATCACACTACAGATAGTTTCTGTTGCTGCTAATTTAGATCTCAGATATTAACAAAAACATCGCCTTTGTTTACATTTTAACGAGCCATTCTCTATGTGTATCCTATTTGAATACGCATAGGAAAGTGCTTACAAAAGTATTCATTTAAGAAGTATTGCCTCTTACCCGCGTACGGGTGCAAACACACACATTCTTTTGAGTTATTAAAAAACATCAATTACTTAATGTTTGCGAAAGGGAGTAATGTGAGGTCCACTTCAGATTTTTTTCTTTTTTTTTCCTTTAACATATATTTGGTGTTATGGCACAAGAACCTTCATACGTTATACTGCTCTTTTAAACAAAATAAGTTCTATTGCCATAGCTAGTCTAATAAAGGGGGCTTACTCTGTTCCTAAAATTTTATTCAATGCTATAATACTAAGTTTTGCAAAAAAAGAGGTCAAAGTTAATTAAAATTTCGAATTTTTGTATATATATATTTTACTTTTTTTTTTTAGAAAAATTAGTCATGAAGAAAACTAAATCGTGCAAGTTGCGCGAAATATGCTCGTTCCGTTTGTTTTATCTATTGAGAAAGTGGAACTTTATAAAACTTAAACATTTTAATTTTATTGCAAAGAATAATTTTCAATAATATGTTGGAGAAAGAGAAATCGAAAACCAAAAAGTGAGCGAAAGCGGCTGTTTTCAAACATGGAGCATGGTTAAATTCCAGCGCCATCTGTAGGATTTTCTGAGAGATAAACCTCCTAGTAATATATGTATTAGCAATGCAGGATTATATAAAGAAATGTGAAGCTAAAATTAAAAGGAAAAAAAAACGATTTGTAGGTAAATGTTGCTAACTTGATTACAAAAAATGTTTAAAATGTAGCTTTCTGTGTTTCAAGAAGGTAAGAAAATAAATTATTTAAGAGTTTTTTTTTACCACAAAGTATAAAGAAAAATCAGTTTTTTAATGCTTTTTTAAGGCGTTATGAAGCGGCAATTATTAATAGCTTGAAGTAAGGAAATATGGTAAAGATAGTTCGAGAAAAAAAAAACGATTGTGCTCATGTTTTAGGTTCAGCATTGGCATTCAGGAATGTTGAGGAGGGGGAGGGGGCGGAAAAAACGAATTGTGGGAAAACGGTTAAGTATTGTCTGTCCTCATCAAAACACTTAAGGTTACTACTTCTGGGGAGTGTCATGGAGAAATTCGATATTTTAAAGAAACATGATAATGCTTACCATTCTTCATCCTCTTATTTCAAAAAAACTTAATTTTCTAGAAAATAATCGTACTACAATTTCAAAGATGCTTAGTTGAAATTTCTTATAAAAAGCCTGATTTAATGAGAACCCAGATTTAGTGAGAAATTCAGAAATAATTCGTTAGGACAGTGTTAAGTCCATTGGACCGTAACTCGCTTTTTATGAGCAAACCCAGCTTAAAGAGAGCACTTTTTTTGTGATTCATAAAATTTATATTGATTTTACTCATTGAGTTACCCATTCTTAGGAAGTTCCTTAATAATTATGAAGTCTACTAAAAGTTAGTCACAGTTATGAATACTGAGAGCAAATGATGACGGCAATTTTTTTAATTTGTGTATTGGAGAAGTATTGAAGTTTCATACGGCTTATTAAATCCAATAAAACCAATATTATTACATCCTATATTGTAGTTTCAATTCAATTTAATACAGAAAAAGAAGTAATAATAATAATTCCATTGACGTAGATAAAAAAGTAAATAAGAAGAATTTTAAGCTGAAAAACCCTTAACATACTGAATTGTGTTTTGATCCGCAAAATTTTTTTTTCCAAAGCCAGGAGTGCTAAAGACGATGTTTATTGTAACAGGGCTATTGTTCTTGAGTTCAAAGTTTTTTTTCTCTCTTATTCATGAAGAAAAGGAAATGCTCGTTTAACATAGAGTATCGTTTGAAAAGTCTTGAACTCATTTTCTTTCGATGTAGTTAGAAACTATTTCAAATTTTCTAATCAAAATTAAATAACAATTCTTTGTTTTTGAAAGCCCCAGAAGCCTAATTAAAAATTAACTGAACTAATAACTAACAAAGTTTTGGAAACTTTCAAACTTTACCATGTTCGTTGGCTTAGTCTCTCCTATTAACAGGGATGTGGGAGTCGAGAAAAAATTATCAACTCCGGCTCCAACTCCAACTCCTGGAATTTTAGAGTATTTGCCTCCGACTCCTTTACTCCAAAACTAGTCCAACTCTGCCTCTTCAGCCATTACACAGTTGTGGACTCACAGGGAAAGTTTCGGCTCCAACTCCGACTCCTGGAATTTTAAAACCTTGAACTCCCGACTGTGACTGTTTTCCTCCAAAATTGCTCCGATTCCGAAACCATGCTTGTCTTGTTGATTATTTTTTAAAACGTTTCAAAGTAAGTCTTTTACTGAATTAAGTTCTGTTATTTTTGCTGACAATGATTGCTCAACGGGACATCTGTATATGGACCATTCAGCAAGTGCTCAAGGTCGGATTATTCTCAAGCTCCGGGAAGAATTCGTTCTATCTGAGAGTGCTGCATTGAAATTTCTCAAGGAATGTGATAATTTGAGATTGTCGAAGATTTCTAAATTATCAGGTATGTGCAAACACCAAATTTCATCAAAGAAGCATAGGGCCATGGTGTGCAGTAGATTTCTTTCCTTGACATCGTCCTTTGAGGAGAACCCATGGAAAACTTGCAGTAGAAAGTCTCAATCATCTGTATGCACTTAATTCTTTTCTGTGTGGCTTCATTTTTCAACAGAAAAATGTTCCAAGCCGATCACGTAACCTAACTCCACTGGCCAAGCCAATTTCCGGAATTTAATAGCATAAATAGGGCACGGGAGAGCTTGGAGTGTCATCTTGAGGGAAGGGAGTGAAGGAATATCGATGAAAAGAACAGGACCCACGAGTGGCAAATAAAAAAACTAGGGACCCATCCCTTGAGAGGGAGAGGAAATCGGAACCTCAGTAGAATAAGTTTTAATAGTTTTATAAGCGCCTTTACTCTAAGGACTGTTCAAAAGAGAAACGTTCACTCACCTTGAGGAAGAATGCAAATAGTCTTGTCTCGTTCATTCTTCTTCTTACTATATGCCTCGTAGGTGCTGAGTGGTTATTGATGCTAAAGAAATTTCAACGGAATATTAAGGATACATATTTTCCTATTTTTTATTTTTTTGATTCCGGCTGTCTTGCATATAATTAGCAAACAGTAATGTTTTTTGGTTAGGTGAAAAAAAAAATTAAGGAATTTATTGATTTCAATTATATTTTTCTGCTTGAACTGTCATTGGTTTAAGCACCAGACCATGCTTAAAACTATACATTGTGTGTCAGTTTTATTGAAAAAAAAGTTCACGTCAACCTTATTTTAACTGTTACTATGTAAAAGCAAAGTTTATATCATTACATATTTTCTCCTATATGATCGGCTACAAGGAAAACTTAGCATTAAAGCAAAATTTGAATATTTAATTTCAGATTAACTCATTTTTTGAAAATCAATTTAGTCATATATTTTTATTATGATCCTGTTTGATGGTGAATATACTGAATGAAGTCTTAGCTCAAAATGAAGTCTTAACTTCATCAATATGGCCTAATCAATTGGTTTTTGCATTTTCTAAAGAATATCAGGATACCCAGGTGCTGAAAGTAACTTGTTTTAATGCTTTTATATTTGTTGTTTGTAAAGAAAGCATAAAAGTTCTCCGTCAGCTTTGTAGTTTTTTTTTTTTGTGTCGCCAATTGCTCCACCAAGAACGCGTTGTGGTGATGTAAATTAGCAACGGCCACAGCGGATCGTCAATATCAAACAGATACGTTTAGAACTATAATGTTATAACTGCAGTTTTAGGATACACTAGAAGAAAGTACTTGATTGAATTTTCGTAGTTACATCAGATGAACATCTAGCAGCGTGGAATAGTTCTTCAGAAATTGTATAATAGAATAGCAGAAAAAGTACGCCCTTTTAAACTCTTTGTGAAATCCGTCAAAGCTGGTGTAACACAAAGCTGTTAATTATAAATGATTTCATAAATTAACGGCAGCGTTAATTTGGCTAGTTGATTCGTTAATTCTGAAGTGAGGTAATAAGAACCTAACTAAGAAACGTTAAAATATCGAGTAATCAAAAGCATAGTTTTAAAATCAATGAGTCACCCAAAAAGTTGTTACACAGAGCTCGCTATATTAAACTGGCTATAGTAGCTTTAAATTGACTGTAGCGGTCGCTTGTACCTAAGGATCGTTAGATGGAGTTCCTGCAGTAATCCAAATTTTTCTCTCAAAGCAGCACCCGCGGATCTCAAAAGACACGATTTTTCAATAATTCAGAGATAAGAAGTCAAGAAGGAACTTTTTTTACAGGACTGATTTTCGATTTTGTACGTTTCGACACTTTTCATTCGAGAACAAATTCCAACTCGGAATGAAAGCAGGTTCCAACCGGATTGAGAAAAAATCGCAACTTTGCAATTATCGTTTCTTGCTCTCGTGCAGGTAATCTGATCTGAACAAATAAGATCTTTCGGAACTAAACTCAAACTTCCTTAATGACGAACGCAGAGCAAATCCAGGAATTTTTGAAAAGTTGGGCAAAAAGCTCTCGGCGAAGATTCTTCTACTTTATCATGGGGAGGGACTTGCCCTTGACACCCCTCTAGAGAGGTAGGAAACCCACCCTCATGGTCTCCATGGAAACAAGAGACACGAGATACGATGAAAAAGGGGAAACTCAGGATTAACAGCAACGGACTAAGTTCCACAACATGGCCTTCGGGTCTGGGGCCCGCGCGTATCCATGGTTACGATACATGATAACTTTTTTTCTTTTTCATTATTTTGGGGTCCTTCGGACGTTGCACTTTGGACATCCTCTCTGGTTGGGACTCATTACTCCCCACTCTCCCCCCTCCCACCGCCTGTTTCACCATCGGGGTTGGGTCCTCGCTGACTCAGGACATTCCATTTCAGAAAGCATTGCAGGCAATTTCTGAGCAGAAATGGCTACGCGCTTAATATCACGGTTCTAATATGACCCAAATAATTATTTTTCCGAAAATTCTTCGGGAAAACTTTTAGTTGCATATATTTAGTCTACCTGTAGCAAATCCTCACTCAACTTATTTTACCTTTGTGCCATATATCTTTTTTTAACCTTTATTTTATACTTTCTTATGTGATCCATCTTATTTTAACCATTTTATTATTTTATCCTTAAATAATAAAATTGTGAAACATATATATATATGTATTTGAATTAAGAAATTATATAGCTCGAGACTTCTACTATTTTCTACAGTGTATCTATTATTACACTATGAAAAAACAAAATCGAAACGTTACACATAATATGCAGGAAACTTTCCGAAATTTCATTTGTTTTCAACATTTTTCTGTAAAAAACAAGCGAAGACTTTCCGGAATTGCTACGAGTTGCGTAAATGTAGGTTTCTCACTCTAGTAAAAAATGTTTTTATCTACCATAGTGCAAAGCTATGCTGATATTCTTCATTAGTTGTTTCCTTTACAGTTTTCTTACGGCCTTCCCAGATTGATTGAGCGTCAAGTGGAAGCAAAAAGTCTCTGAATGTCGCAGCTTTGCAAGAGTTGCAGGCAATTAAGTCATTTGGCGTTGCCTGAAATTCTGTCTCGCCTTCAGCTCTTAGTTGGGCAAAGGGTTAGAAACATTTTCAGTAAAACAACATAGGTGGCATTCTATCACTACAAACGTATCCAAGCTTTTTTGGAAAGCTTAACTTTTTCCAGAAACTTGTTTGACTTTTATGGGACAGGTTTCAAAATAGAAGGAAAGTTCCAGATTTAATTTCAGGAAAGTTACTGACTTAAAGCTTGAAACTTTTATGCTTTTTGTAAGATGTAATACCGGCAGAAATTAAGTACACTGGCTGCCCATTATTTTTCATGAATATTTCTGATTTTTTTACCACGAACCCGTCTTAAAGTTTTGAAAACTGTTTTAAAATGTTGCTGATGTATAGATTTTAATATGTGTGGTTTTGTTGTTTTCATTAAAGAACATGTGTTTTTAGATTTAATTGTATTTTTACTACATATTTTTAGAAAGTAAAATGTAATTAATGAGAGATGAAATCGAGCATAACTTCAACATTTTGATGTTTCGGATGAAATTTCTTTGCCCTAAACTCTATCTAATTATGGAACTAGTCGATAAGAATCTGGTTCCAAATTAGGGTCATTTTTACGTCAAAGAGACTAGCACTGTTTAAATAAACTGCTTTCCCTTTGACTTAGGAATGACATATATCTCACCAATGGTTCTACTTATTAATTTTGTGTTTTTAATTAATTTGGTTCTGTAAGCCCCGCTTCATTATTACTTTTTAGAACCAAATTATTTTATCCTTGAATAAACGTGTGCAGGAAATTCCACCCAAAGCTGCAGCAACAAGAGTTCTGTCATTCAGGTTTCACTCTTCACAATGTTTCAATATTTCATTTTTGAACACATTACGCATGCATAAACTCTTAACAGGATGACCCTAACTCTCCTTTGTGGACAGCCCTGCAAATCATTAACGACAGGACTAATGTTGCTGTTACTTCGGGTTTCAAATAAGCGTGAGCCTAATTTGCATGGAAGCTCACATAAGTTCCGCTATTGAACTTCGTGCTGCTTTTGGTCTTTATAATATTGTCCATGGCAGTCTAAGCGGGACGGCTTCCGTCATATTTTTAGAAGTTTTTAATTTCAACATACAGTAAACTCTCGAAAATCCACGGAATAGGATGGTACGGTAACCGCGTATAAACACTAAAAAATGAATGTTTGTTTTAGAGTATAATACAGCTACTTTTATAATAATAAACTATAAAATTGCTAATTTTACAGTAATAAACTGTAAAATTGCTAATTTTACAGTAATAAACCGTAAAATTACTATATTAACAGTTTATTATCATGCATTTTACAGTTTTAAACTGGAATCTCTGCTGCCAGTATTACACTGTTGTTTTTACAGTAATACAGCTAAATTTTACTACAATAAACTGTAAAACTGCTAAGTTTACAGTAAGATACTTTGAAATTGCTAGTTTTACAGTATATTACAGTGAATTTCAGTTTTAAATTGGAACCTCGGCTGCCAGTATTATACTGTAAAAACAACAGATCCTTTTTTGCAGTGAACGAATAACGTGGATAAGCCAAAAAATGGGTAAAAAAGGATACTAGTGTACGTAATAGCTAAGGAAAGTTCATAACACAATGCATACATTTATATCATTGCCAAAAATGCTAACATTAAATGGGAAACATGTTAAAAAGCTAAAAACGACCAATAATGCATTGGCATTTTTCTGCAATCAATAAATCCCAACCGGAAAAAAAGAAAACAAAAGTGTGAAACACCCGCGGCTAATCCAAAACACGAGCAATCAAGAGTTTACTGTACGTGAGACGTTAGAGAAAAAGAAAAAAAAAGAGTTTCAGGTATATTTTTGTTTTCCCCCAAAGCATTCGTAGCCCAAGGTACAGCCCGTCAAAGAAGACAACGTAGACACCATTTCACACTTGCGATTTTCGACAAATTTTTCAAACTGCTTTTTCTCCTGCACAATGACCGATATTTTTATGTGATTTTTTTTCTTTGAAACATAATCATTTTCTCTTTAAAATGGTAAGAAATATGTGTTCAGTTTTTCTTGCTACATCTTTTTGAAGAAGAAATTTAAAAGGAATTTTTTAAGTTTTTTCAAAATCGACATTTTCAAAAATTCATGTATATATTTTTGACTGTTTATCAGTGCTAGGAAAAACGTAATTATCGATATACATACAGTATTGTTTTTTTAATGATTAAAATAAGCGTCTGCTTACTTCACCTCATCTATTAAGTAAAACAAATCCAAAACTAAAATTTCGAAAATATTATCTTATTTATAAGACATAAAGGGACATAACATCTATAAAAAGAAAATGGTGCATAAAGAAATGAAAACTTATCCGTATTACTTTTCAAGTAACCATAAATCTAAATATTAAACAAGTAATATCCTCAACTCTCTAGCAGCAAACTATATTCTATTGCACTAAGCTACTTTTAATCTTTTGTTCACTTAAAATTTTGAAGCGCAGCAAAGAAAAGAATTAGTTAACTCTATAATAACAGACCCCTACGCAACTAAGAATGCCTTCTATCTCCAAAAATATTCTTTTGTTAAATTGAAGTACTTTTATACAAGCAAAAAGAAGGAAGCTCAGAAACTCTAAAGAATTAAGTGACTCTTGCTATTATAAAAGCAATTTAATAATCTTTGCACTCGTCTGTTAAATTTTAAAAAGGAAGATAAAATCATCTTGATTCTGGTATTAAGTTTTTGTTTCTAATTTTATCCACGAAGAATTTACGATGGTTTTGGTTGATATTTATTTACAAAAGTGTCACGTGGCTTGCCTGAAGCCAAATTTATTTTAAACTTATTGAAGTATCATATAAAATATTTATAGTGCAAATGTTTTGCTCATATTTATTTCGTTGCAATATGTTTACTTAACTAGATTATACGATAACTAGATGACCAAGCATTCGCACTCGAAAGTGGGAATTTAAAAAAAAAAAAAAAAATCCAAATTATTTCCAAAAAAAAAAACTCAAAATGCGGAATTTTATTTATATATTTTTTACATTGACTAACTCTGCTAATGGGCCTTTACCCTGGGATCATATAGATTAAAATAATGCGTAGTAAAATAACAAAATAAATTGAAATAGATGCCTCTGTTTTGCTGAAATATTTTTAAAAAAATTACTGCAATTTTCGATACAAAAAAAAGGTCTCTATTCTGGATTTTAACAACTGCAGAACTGTAGTTCACAATCCAACGATGAGTTTAAATTCCGTATTTATGAAAACTTTTACCCGAATTCAGCTGAAGAAATTTCAACTCCAAGGGTAGTCAAACTTATGATTTTCGGTTTATTAGCCGCTCGAGATTATTAGCCCGACACTCTAACCTGCTGAACCACTGGGCTTCCCTTACTGGATGCAACACATTAATGCTTACTAAAAAAAAGGAATAGTTGTATGACGGATAAAACGTAAATTACAATGCTTAGTAAAACACGGAATCAATCTCTTTTTTACGAAACAAACCGAATGTAAATTGTTTCATTATATTTCTTCGAAAAACTATCTTTAATATGATACTTAACTTTTGAAATTTGATGAATTATTGAAGGGTTTTGGCGTTGTCATAAAGAAAAGTAACGAAAATATACATGTATGATTAAATTTGTTCAAATTATTTGATCTGTGATTTTTTTTCTACTTTAGAGAGCACAAGCTCATGTTCAGCCAAACACACGCCTTTATTTTTATGCATCAAATGTAGATACAAGGGGACATTTTTTATTTGACCAGGGAAGTGCTTGACTTTTTAAAGTAAAACTCTCTTAACGAAGAAAAGTTGAAACTAAATTTTCACTAAGAGTTTAAAAGACAAGCTGTTAACTGCTTAGCATGTACTTTTATATTCACCGTTAAACTAACCTTAGGAGTCTTGGAGTTAGTTTTAGGAAGCAGTTAGTTACCCTGTAACTAATGTGAGCTTTGAGCGAAATGCATATCACAATAGCATGAAAAGGTGATTTTCCCTATAAACAAGTTCTTTTTAAGCAGTGAAACAAGACCATTTAATTACTAAGCAAATTAAATTGTTAATTAGTGCCTCGTGAATCGACTATTTATGTTTTATAAACCACAGGAAATTAGGTAAGAAGCTTAAACTAATTAGTTCAGTTGTATTAAGTGGTTGTACTGCCAAATAAAATTTTCCCTGAACGATTAAATTGTTATCTTAGAGTCATTTTCTAATGTATTATTTCAAACTTCTGTTGCTTATGGTGAATAATTGTACTGATCCATTTCATTGTTTTAAAAAAGTATACTGCAAAAAATGAACTGTTGTTTTTACAGTATAATACTGGTAGCCGAGGTTTAATTTAAAACTAAAATTTACAGTGATCAACTGTAAAACTAGCAATTTTATAGTTTCTAACTGTAAAGTTAGCAATTTTACAGTTTATTGCCGTAAAATTTAGCTGCATTATACTGTAAAAACAACAGTACAATACTGGCAGCAGAGATTCCAGTTTAAAACTGTAAAATGCACGACAAAAAACTGTAAAACTAGCAATTTTACAATTTATTACTGTAATGTTAGCAATTTTACAGTTTAGTACTGCAAAATTAGCAATTTTAGTTTATTAATGTAAAATTAGAAATTTACAGTTAATTACTGTAAAATCAGCAATTTACAGTTTATTACTCAAAAATTAGCAATTTGTAGTTTATTACTATAGAATTAGCTGTACTATGCTGTAAAAACATTATTTTTTACAGTGTATTATTTTTAATTTCTTCTGTGCAGCAATTGGTAATTTGTTCAAGAGAACAAATTACCAATTGCTGTACAGAACACACAAAACGAGTTGACCGAAACGTTGTTCACAAAAACAAGTTAAAGTTAGGCTTAATCAAAAGCTGCTTCAAAAAATCAATATTTTAATTAATACATTAGAAGTCCTTTACGTCGTCAGGTCGTAGAGAACAAATGATAAAATCGATGTTTCTAAGTCAGATTATGATTGTTGTCGGGCGATCATCCATTCAAAAGTTCATAGTCTTAAGAGTAGAGAACTAATGTAGTCAAATGTGCCACAGGTGCCAATCAAATATGGAAAACAGAGAAAATATTGAATGTATAAAATATCAAAACTTTCATGCTCGGTTTCATGCTCGGCCTCCTTCCAGAACTCCGCAATTTTTTGTTTTGTGCAGGGAAAAAATGAAAAAGGAAATTGGTAAAAGTTTTCACTTACGAGCTATGTCACCATGAAAGTATAAAAGAAGTCTTTCTGACACAATAATTTTTCACAGATATTCGTTTTTCCGTGTTCTGGAAAGAGTTATTTATTTTTTAAATTCAGTACTGCAGAAATACATGCTCTCCATAAAAAAAACTTATAACTACAAAAAAAAAATGAACTGTTGTTTATACAGTATATTACTGACAGCCGAGGTTTCAATTTAAAACTAAAATGCACAGTAATAAACTGTTAAACTAGCAATTTTACAGTTTATTGCAGTAAAATTTGGCTGCATTATACTGTAAAAACAACAGTACAATGCTGGCAGCAGAGGTTCCGGTTTAGAACTCTAAAATGCATGGTAATTAACTGTTAAAATACCAATTTTACAGTTTATTATTGTTAAGTCAGCAATTTTACTGCTTAGTACTGAAAAAGTAGCAATTTTTACAGTTTATTATTATAAAATTGGCTGCGTTATACTGTAAAAACAACATTTATTTTTTACAGTGTAGAAAACCGTACCACCTTACACTGTTTCGTCCGTAGAACGTGGTTGGGCAATTCCACAGTTACGAACATAACAATCAAACTTTAAACATAATTGCTACTTTTTCAATCAAGGAATCCGCACCAAAATGTAGGATAGCATAAATAACATCGAACTATACTAGAGTAAAAGTAAGTAGATCTTTATTTAACCAAGTTGTAATTATATGTGTTTAAAGTTTGATTGTTACGGTGAAATTGCAATTTTGGTTCATACTAACTGTTGCGCTTGAAGTCTAATTCATCATGGGAATCCGTGTTCCTTAAAGCATCATTGATTTTTTTTAATAATGCAGAGAACATGTGTTTTTTTAGCGTTTTCCACAAAGTATCTAGCAGTTTGATTTTATTATTCCACCTCGGAAGTACTTTTATGTTATCATTACATCACCATGAAACGCGACTTGCGGAAGCTTGAGCCCCGATCCACCTACGTAGAGCGTAAACTGGTGGGTGTATTATTTACGAAGAACTTAATTAGAAATTATAACTTTAGTTGAATTCAAACGAGCATAAGTTATTCTTTTTCATGAATATTTTTCGTCGTTTATTTAATGAAAAGTTTCTTAACTAGATTTTTGGATTTAGATGATGGGTATATTTTTGCAAAGATAATAAGCAATTGGCTGCTTACTTTGACATAGAACTATTTTCATCGTCTGAGTGCTTAAAAATCCTTTTCGTTACATTGGTGTAATCTTCGTTATTTTTAAGACGTAGAAAAGTTAAATATTCTACAGTAAATTATTCAAATTAGTTTAAAATAATTAATAGATACATTTGAGTAAATTCGTCGTGCGTATTGTATTCAAACAGTTGCATTTAAACTACAGTATTGAAATTAAGAATACTTTACATTAAACAAAGAAATACTAGCTTTGAAATGCACTAATCGAAAACTATTTACTAAATGAAACGTAACTTCTTTGAGAATGCTCCTTAGCATCCCGAATCTCAAAACTCTTTCGAATTGAAAGGTGTTGTAGTCGCCTAAAACGAGCTTCAAAAAGTTAAAGCTAGTTTGAGAGAGTTTTCTTAAGAAATGTGTATGTGATGTGGTCAATTAGGTTCTTGTTATGTCCTTTAGAAGTCTTTTTTTTAGATATAATAATTTATAGTAAAAGCCAAAAAAATTAAAATATAAGAGAAAAAATTTAAAAATCGAATTTTTCTAATCCAAATTTTTCATATCTTCTCAAATTCTGAAATTTTTGATTTATAAGAAATATTTTCCTTATGAGGAAAATAAAGGACATTTTGAGATTCAGGGCTACCATTTGCACAAGAACCACTCAACAAAGTCTAGAAATACTCTATAGTTACAAATTTTTGTTTACAATTTACTGCTAGATAAGTTTTTCTGAACTAATGCCGCAATGTGTGATCTGCTTTTTATTTTCTGTTTGAGAAAAATTGCAGATTCATTCAATTATATCTTGAACATAATCGCTTACTGCGACGTTTAGTCACAAAAGATTTACAGTTCAAGGTAACAGAAGGCAATGAATTTTCATTTCATCGAATGAAAGGTCGATCCACTTCAATTGTAACTGATTGATTTTTTTTCTTCTTTCACATCAATTACCTAGTTCGTTTTTTACCCTCATTCTGTGTCCTCGTGGCGTTTCTTACTGACAGTCTTCGATGTATCGCAACTGTAACCTCTACCAGCTGACAGTGATTCTTCTATTAATGATATTTATGATAAAAGCAAATAAAACAATATTAAAAGCACAATTGAGCCAAACATTGCAGACATGTATTTTGACGTTGCAAGGAATGCCTTTATGAATGTGAACACTTGAGCTTATGGATGAATAGACTTTCGACAAAAGCCAAAATTTTTGTCGGATATCTATTCATACACAAAATCAAATTTTATAATTGATTAAGTCGTTCATTGTAACGCCAAAACACGTATCTCCAGTGTGCCTGTTCATTAGTGCTTTCAACGTTGTTTAATTTGCTTTTACTTTTAAACACACAGCTGTAAATATTTTTCTTGCGTTCGTGATGTTTAATTCATAAAGACTTCTTGATCTAAAGAGTCTCCACTGCAAAAAATGAACTGTTGTTTTTACAGTATAATACTGGCAGCCGAGGCTCCAATTTAAAACTGTAAAATGCACATCAATAAACTGTAAAATTAGCAATTTTATTTTCTTACTGTAAAATTAGCAATTTTACAGTTTATTGCCGTAAAATTTAGCTGAATTATACTGTAAAAGCAACTAGCGGCAGAGGTTCCAGTTTAAAACTAAAATGAACCGTAATAAACTGTAAAATTGCTGATTTACAGTTTATTACCGCGCAATTAGAAATTTTACAGTTTAGTACTGTAAAAGTAGCAATTTTACAGTATATTACAGTAAAATTAGCAATTTTTACAGTTTATTACCGTAAAATTAGCTGTATTATACTGCAAAAACAACATTCATTTTTTACAGTGTGTTTTTAATATGACTAAATCTTATGCGAGTTTCAGATTGGAACAGAAATCTTATCTTTCAGTTTCTGCGCCATCGCACTAAGCACCAAGCCACCGTATGCAATCCAAAAACATCATCTGAGCGACGGAATGTGTTTGTTGTTGCTCCTGATCCGAAATACACTTTACTATAGATTATGAATGAACTAGTTTATTAAAATTTTTGTATATGGTTACAGTTTTGCGATAGTGCATATTGTGTGAAATACTTATTTTTACATATTTCACGAAATGAGAAAGCATTTAGAAATAGAAGTTCTTCTATTCTTTCCTTTTGTATAAATAGTATACCAATAAAAAACGACGGATTATAAGAGCATAAATGTACATTCTCATATGCTCATGTTCCTGAGATTTTAGTAAAACCCATCAACACCAGCTGATTTATTTACTTTTTCGATTTTTTTCTTTTTCCAAGGAAAAAAAAACATTTTCTACTCAATAAGAGTTACATCAAATTCTGAATTAAGAATTTTTGAGCAAAATAGTATGTTTAAAAAAATCCATTAACATTTAATTATTTTCTTAAAGAACCTGAAAATAACAATAACTTCCAAAAAATATTTAATGTACTGCCGATAGCAACAGAAAAATATTTTCTGTCGTTAAGATATCTTTCCTTGTTATGGCACAGTGTCAAAATACTCTAGTAAGTCAGTTAAAACATTTAGCGCTTCCAAACTTACATGTACAACTTATGTGTGAAACAGGGAAAAATAATAAAACACATTAACAAAATTATCATGCTGAGAGGTAAAATAAATAAAGGACTACAAATTAGTTTTATCTTTTAAAAAAATAATACTTTAAATAGTTGTATCAAAGATAAAAACATAAACATATATAGTTCAAATCAGGTCATGAAATTTAAGAAGCTCTGAGAAAAATCAGCGATTAGCATTGTTAAACAATTTCAGAAAATTTTTCTTTAATTAAAAGAAAACTATTCTGCAAAATCTAGCTCAACTACACACGCTGTAATTACACAAATTGTGTTTTGTTGCATGCTTCCTCAAGCGCGAAAAAAGAAGGATTCCTTAATATAAGCTCCCTGTTCTGTACACGTCAATTTTTATGATGTACTTTCTATCTAAATCTATTGCGAAGCTTTCCTGATGCTATCTAATAATACGGAGGAAGGAAGATAATGAAGAGAGAAAAACAAGACACACTCGTGGAAAATACCTGGGAATCACGTTTTTTTTGGTCCTACCGCGTCGCCATCTAGGGGAAAAGTAAAGAAGCTCTGAAGCCTCGAAATATTAAAAGATTTTGTGTTTTTGCTAGTGTCTTAAAACAAAAGAAAATTACAGTATTTTTTAACCAATGTGCTGCTGTTAATTTTCTGCCTTGCTTTTCATTTCTTGTAATAAGTCATGTCCCTATTCCGTTGCATTTATTACTTTCATTTCTTTGCGAAAACCGTTTACATTTGTGTGGAAAACATATATATGAGAAAATCAACGTTATTAAAAAAAAAAAAACCATTGCACACTAGTTTTTTAAGGTTATAAGAAACTCATTTGTCAATGCGCAGATCTTCAGTGCTTGTCAGAATAAGTAATGGTTGCAAAAACGCCGATTTTATTTCCTTTCTTTCTTTCTTTTCTTTTTTTTTCTTGTGCGTCTGACTGGTGTTTTTCTTTAAACGCAACGAATTTTTGCACTGAAAAAGAAGTTTTTTGTTATTCTGAAATACGTGCAAGGAAAACGTATCCTAATTTTGTGCTTTTTAACATTAGTTTATCTTCAAGATGTTAAATTATTTAAATATTAATTTATAAAATCAAAAGTCACGAACTTTTCTTAAATTAAAAAGCATTCATTGCAATTAAACTCCTACTCTGCTGGAGAACTTCATGAATATTTTAAGTAATTTTTTCTCTCCATCATTTCTTTTACGCGTATGTTATAATGGAAGTAAAGTACTTAATAACTGCGAACCTTTTGGAAGATTCATCTTTACTATCATCAAATGTATCTATTCATCGGAATTAACTTTCGGGCATTTTAAGATAACAAGCTCTCAGAACTTCAACTGTAGATTATGAAGTTTGAAGAAAACCAGAAATTACTCCAACAATATAATTTACAAAACAAATGTTTTTCCGCCTTAAACAGACCTGTATCATGCGTATGGTGGCAAGTCATAGGGTACCTTTTACTTCATTAAGTTTATTGTTAATGGGAAAATCCATCATCACATACGGGAAAGTCAGATCTGACATTTCACCAACATTTTGCTATTATAAATCTTAATATTTTAGCTAAGAAGAAGTAAGCATATTTTTTTATTTTTACATTTGATGCAAAGATACTCCTCATACAATTATATGTTTGTTAAATAAAGTTGTTTTTTAAAATTTTATTTATTTGCGTACGTCATTCAAAGTCAACTTTTTGTAAAATATTGTATAAATTAGTTTTTTTTTTTTATATTATTTCACAATGACAAAACGAATTGTAGGTTTTGAAAGCTAATGTAAACGAAATATCTTTCATTTGTTGTGAAATAATAATTTAAACCTTTGAAAAAAAAACATGTATGTAACCTTTCCACGGAAAAGTAGCTATTTTTTCCCGAACTTGACGGATCATATATTTCATTAATAAGTAATAATCGATTTTTTTGTTAAAGAAATCACATACATGTGTGATTTCCTAAGCAACAAAATTTTGCTGAAAAACTTTGCAAAATTATTATTTTAATGAAATACATGAAGCACCAAGTGCAAGATAAAATGACCGCTTTTCCTGAAATGACCTTAGTGTAATTTTGAGTTTGTAAAAAAATTGCAGACGATTTTTAAATGCATTGGTTAAACCTGGCTCATGCATTTTATCGTGTACTTTTTACTTCATCAGGTTTATTTTTGGAGGATTTTTTTAAAAAAAATAACAGACGACTTTCTTAATGCATTAAACAGCCCATGAGCGTTTTTCTATAAGCAATATTGTACTTTTCATTTCATTAGATTTATTATTAACCCTAGTTTGTATTTTTTTACTTGCAGACGAACTGCGGAGAGAGAGGAGAGAGTATGGTATACAAAAAAGTCGCTGTAGTGGAAAATTTCTATGATATTATTTATGGAGTTCATGTCGAAATGGACGGTAGAGGAGGAAAACATGCTGGCCAAAAAAGAACGTATAAAGCTGTAAGTAGGAAGTTTTTTCTTTCTTTTTTTAAAGACCTACTGAAATAAAAAAATAGCCTTTATGAATGAATGCTAAGAGTAGAATATTGCCCAATTTAAAAATACGTCAAACGAATCATTTCCTAAACAGGTGTTAATGCTTCACGTGCAATTTGCTTTGTATTTTCATATGTGTTACGAATTACCTACACTGTAAAAAATGAATGTTGTTTTTACAGTATAAAACAGTTAATTTATATAAATAAACTATAAAAGTTACTAACTTTATAGTAATAAACTATAAAAGTTACTAACTTTATAGTATAATATATAAACTATAATAATTGCTAATTTTACAGTAATAAACTGTAAAATTGCTAACTTTACAGTAATAAATTGTAAAATTGCTAGCTTTGCAGTAATAAACTGTAAAATTGATAAGTTAACAGTTTATTACCGTGCATTTTACAGTTTTAAATTGGAACCTCAGCTGCGAGTATTATACTGTAAAAACAACAGTTCATTTTTTGCAGTGTAATGTAATTTAGACAGTGTCTCAGAGTACAGTAGTTATTTCCTTACAACGATTTTGTTCCATCGGGAAAAGCAAGACATCCAATGCAGATACCACATTTTCTCACATTGAGTCTACTACATAATATTATTAACATTCGACCTCCACTACAACGAACTTCAAGAGACTGAAAATTTTATTCTGTGTAACGAGAATTTAACTATTAGAGAATTCAAGCAATGTTTAAGCAATTTAAAACGATTTTAAAGATTGAATATTTATTTTGTTGAAACGGGGGGGGGGAGAAGTGTATGCGTGCACTCATGGGCACGTGTTAAAAAGCACTTAATTTTAGGTACAGTGTTTTTAAAATAAATATATAGATGCTTTTCTCATATCTTTAAAGAATAGTTAATGCTAAGAATAGCACTTTCAAAGAGTTTGATGTTTTTGATAGCGTTAGAAATCTGAAATTGCAGAAACACTTACTAAATGAAGCTTCAATAAGAAATAAATACAGCACAAAAAAAATTATTTAGAGAAGTGTTGTCCAACCTGTATTCCGCGGGCCACATTTGGCTCTAAGCTGATCTATGTGTCCTGTTGTTTTGTTCAATGTTACAAATATAAAAACACGAGAAGTAGTAATGTCATAAATTTGTAGCCAAATGATGAATGTCTTAAATCATGCATTTCATAAAATAAGCGTCACGTAATATTAGCAACAATTACTGGCTTGTAGTTTTCTTTCCTGTTCTAAATTTAACCATGTATTCCAGAAAAAAATAAAATATTTTGAAATTTTAATTTTATGCATATTCTGGCTCATGAGAATGATTTTAATACGAGGTTTAGCTCTCGGGCAGAAAAAGGTTGGACCCCACTGCCTTCGAGTATGAGGAAGAACGTGTTAAATATTGCCACTTACTGGATTTTTTTTTTTTCACAAAAAAATAATTTTTCTGAGACTTACGATTAAAAAACTGTCAATCTTTAACATTAGTCCTATGGGAATCGCTCCTAATATTACCGGCAACGCTAAGCCGATACCGCTAGGATTCACATTTCCTTTTATTAGTCCAAATATGCTAGGTATTGCCAAATATGGTGTCACTTCAAATTGTTTTCCATTTTATAACTTAAGTTTATACGTATTCAAATTTTACATATATATCGCTAAAAGTATTACAACTTTAAAATTAATTAAGTTTAGATGCAAAAAATAGCGAGTCAAACTTTAGTCATTGATATTTAAAATCGAAATTGGGCTTGAATCTTGAATAGGAAATATTGCATGAAGTAAATACTTCCTCCAGTTTGCATATGGAAGCAGTCTCGTGTATAACAGCATCACAAAGTTAAAATAAAGCATTAAAAAATATAAAAAAATATTTAACACATATTTAAGTTCTTGATAACAAGTCATAAAATAGTAAGTAAATTGGGACGTTTCATACTTTTAAATTAATCTATTGTAACTTTTTGATTGTCTTCTTTTGATTAAGAACGGTTTAATTTCGTTCAAATTTCATAAAGTTCGTTATTTAACATTTACGGTACAGTGTTATACTTCTAGAAAACTAAATCAAAACTTTTTGCAATACTTCTAGTGTGTAATTTTATTAATATATTTTTTTAATTGTGTGCCCTTTTTTATGCCGATGTCAAAGTAGTTTAAAGATGACGATGCAATAAAACAAAATAACTCATTTCAGTTTGCTGTTCGCTTTGCTTTTCATTCGTTGCTTCAGTTCAAGACTTTAAAAAAAAAAAACTTTCTTACTCATGACACAATATGCATTTTCCCTTTTATTATCGTTAGGGCTGCTAATATCTTTCACTAAAAAATGTAATATTTTTACAAAAGTATGAGATTTATTTAACAAATAACTGAGCTAAAGTTGAATAAAAATCAACAGTTAGAAAACATTTCAATTTTATTCATCCCTTGTTTTTTAATAACACTTTTTCTCATTTTTTATCCCAAAACCCAGCACTTAAATAATATTATTTTCTACAATGAAAGATAAGAGAATATTCAAAAAAGCTTTGTTTTCATTTATAGTATAAATTAATTGCAAAACTAATATAATTAAAGAATATTTGAATAACTGCTAATCGAAGATGCAAAAAAAAAATTATTTAGGTACTAGTAAATACGTAAAAACATAATGCAATAATATGATAAAATAATTATATAACTATAACATAAAGAGCCTGTGGAAAACAAAGCAAAGGAATTAAGAACAGGCTCTTGAAAAGCAGCCAAATACAAAAATTATGTACCACAAAAAAAAGAAAAGAAAAAAAAAACTTAATATGAAAGTTGACTAAATGCGTGGGGCTTTAAATGCTGATACTAAATGTATTTAAGATATTTAATCTTCAACTAATCAAATATTCAAAGCTAAAGCTTCCGATAAAAGCAGGGAAGAAATGTTATGATCAATTAACTTCTGAATCTCTTCAATTAAGTCAAATACTTTAATCTCACTAATCAAATAATTTAAGCTAAAGTAAAACGTTGGAAGAAACGAAGTTATCACTAAATGGCGGACATTATTTAATTAAGCTAAATACTTTAATCGCCATCAACGGAATTGTTGAATCTGTAATTGAAAACGAGAGCAGACAAGAGGCGAAAAAGAAGTCCCCTTTTATATCTTGACACTGTCCAATTAAGTAAATATTTCAGTTTCTGCTATCCGAATACCTGATATTGTGCTGACGTTAAAGGTTCAGACTAAGAGTATTGATTTAAAATTCTGATGAAACTATCACCAATTACCTAATAACATTTATTTTATTTAATAACAATCTATCACGGCCTACTTTTATATGTTGAGTTGTTATTTTGAGTTTCATCTTTTAGTAAACGATTAAATCATTTATCATATTTTGATAAACGACGCGGAACGAGTTAGATTGTCACTGAAAAATATTTTTCCAACGTATCTGACTGTAGAGGGATTGAGCCAATCATTTTATCCTTTAAAAATATTCACAGAAATGTAAAGATTAGGTTGACAAATGAAAAGTAATTTTAATCTTAACGTGTAATTCAGTGGGCTACTTAAATGTTCATTTTTGGAAGTCAATGCATATGTTAGTGAAAGATCTCTGACAAACGAAATAAATTTGTATAACTAGTTTCACCTCAACTACAGTATCTTAGCAGGGAAACTCTCTTCAGTGAGAGAGAGAGAGAGAGAGAGAGAGAAAACATTGTTTAGGTTCCAAAAATATGTATAGGAAAGGGCAAATAGTATTCTGTGTATTCCATGCTCTTATATTGAAGACCACCTCAATTAGCATTGTTAATTTTTTTCAGAAATTTGATAATAAAATTTAATTTTCAAATTAAACTGTCCTACCACATTCTGTCATTCTGCTTGCACAGAGTCTAACTTCAGCATCAATTTTATTCAAAAAATGTATTTTAAAATATTTTGTTTTATTTTTATTTTTATCTATTTATTTATCTATTATTGTTTGAGTTTTACTTTTGTTATTTAAATTTTTATAAATATTTTTAGTACCTTTTTTTTTAAATTTAATTTATATACGTATATATGTCTGTAAGAAAGTCAAAAAATAATTTATGTGACTTGGCTTGTTTTTACATTAAATACCTCAAGTAACACAATCAATCTGCATAACTTATTTCACCTCAAGTAAAGATAGATGAATATAATGCTATGAAATGCTTTAAGCAGAAAATCAAACTTTAGAGGGAAAAATTCGTTCAGGTTCCTAAAACTAACGATAAATATTTCAATTCCATGAACACCAATGCAAAGAAATATCCGTTTCTACGAAATGAATATTTAGATTCGTTTTAATTCCATTACATTGCTTGTATTCTATCATAGTGTAATTCCTGTTACAACAAACACAATTTGCGGACTTTTGAAGAGTCGTTGTAATTTAATTTGACTGCATTTAAACAATAAAATGGAATAACTAAAGCTAGACTTGGGATAATTTTGACACGTTTTAATTCCATTACGTCGCTTGTATTCATTCTATTATAGTGCAATTCCTGTTACAACGAACACAATTTGCGGTTTTTTGAAGTTCGTTGTAATTTAATTTGACTGCATAAAAAAATAAAATGGAATACATTAAAGCTAGACTTTGGATAATTTTACACTGAAGCCCTCAATTAACAGACTAAATCTGCGTAACTTGTTTCACTGCAAGTATAGTATCTTTGCAGAGAAGCTGACTGCAGTAAAAAAAAACATCTTTTCAGCTAAAAAAAATATATTAATAAAAAGAAGAAGAAAGAAAGAAATATTAAAAAGAAAGCGCAAGCAATGCCGCGGGACTTCCCCTTTTTTGCATTGCAGATTTCATGTGAAAAAAAAAATCTGTACAACTTGTTTCACCGCAAGTATAGTATCTTTGCAGAGAAGCTGACTGCAGTAAAAAAACATCTTTTAAACTAAAAAAAAAAAAATAATAAAAAGAAGAAGAAAGAAAGAAATATTAAAAAGAAAGCGCAAGCAATGCGGCGGGACTTCCCCATTTTTGCATTGCAGATTTCATGTGAAAAAAAAATCTGTACAACTTGTTTCACCGCAGGTATAGTATCTTTGCAGAGAATCTGTCTTTACTGAGAAGCGCCATTCATATTGGGGGGGGGGGGGGGGAAACCCCAAAAAACCACAATTATTATTCTTTTATGAAAATTGCTTTACCTACTTTGTATTTCTTTCCTATTTATTACATTCAATTAAACATTCTTGTAACTAACATGCAAAGTAGTACAACACACATTTAGATTAGTAGATTCACATTTGTTGTATGAAAAACTTCATTTTAATATATCATTTTATCCTTTCAATATCGTTTAGTCCGCCATTGTATAATAGCAAATGTTACTTCTTTAAAACAAATAATTTACTTCGGTTAGTGCTTCTCCTCCCCACCCCTTACCCCGAAAAAATAGAGATATGCATTTTTAGACTTGAAAATGCAATTATGAAACTTTTTATAATTTTATTTTTATAAAAGTTACTTTTCTTAAGCTTTTTTCTCTATTTATGTTACTGCTTGAAATGTTCTTGTTCGTCTTATGTGTAAATAGCATTTTGTGTGCACATTTTGTCAATAAACGGTATTTTTAGTACATTATTAGATTCAACCTATCCATTTAATTTATTTTCTAATTTTTGTTAGTAAATAATGTGCCTTATTTAACCAAATAAATAACCTCTTTACTGCTTATACAGTAAAAACATCATGACTGGGCGTCAATTTATATAAAAGCTACCTTTTTCTAAGCTAAACTGATTTAACTTGAAATTGAGTGCGGATTATAATTTATGAAAAAGTTACTTTTTCCTAAACTATGCTACTTTAATTTGCATATTTTGTGTCTCCTATTTGCACGTGCGAAAAAACTGCAAGAAGTGTGCTCAATTCAGAATTTTTTTGCTTAAAAACGATCTGGAAAAACTGCTTTTTATCATAAAGCATAGTCTTGACATATTTTGCCCATGTCAAATAATAATTCTATAGAAACATCATTTAAGGGTCATTTCCATATTAACCTAATATATACCATTTTCATATTTTAATTTCCTTTACCACATTTAATGTGATTTTATTAATTTAGTTTTTGATCCAACGCTTTAAAATTAACGCACTTGTTATATTTTCACCAACGCCACATTTTGTTTGGAAAATATATTTTAATTCTGAAAACGATATTGAAATAATTTTAATTGTAGGTAATCGAGATAGCAATGGGCCTCCTGCTAGAAATACATGTTGACATACAGGAAAATTGTTCTCGTTCAGTTCTAGAAAAACGCACTGTTATCATAAAGTATACCCAGGTAGCACAAAAAACGTTTAAACGTTTTATAAACGTTTTTAATCCGTTGTCACAACGTTAATAACCATTTTACAACCTTTAAAAACGAAGTGTGCTACTTGGAATATATGTTTATTTCAGTTTTTGCTGTTGTATAAAAAAGTATTACGTGGAAATATTAGTTTCCTAAGCTCCCCACAAAAATAAAAAATGACATATAATATTTTTATACCTGTTTCTTTTAAAAGTTATCCTATTTTATTTCAGATTCTTTTGCTCGTATATCAATTTTTATTTATGTATAGTTCTTTTATAAATAATTGCAATCATAGAATATAAATTTCAGCTATTTCTTGCGTCAAAAAATATATTTTCAAAAGCATTTCAAAAAATATTAGCTGACGAAATACCCCAATAATTTATACATTAATTTTTGTTATAGGATATGTGCATTGCAGCAATTGCGCTAGGCAGAAAATTAAATAAAACATTGCATGCAAATATTAGTTACCGATAAACTAAATGTAAAAAAAAACAAGTTTTTTTTCTATACCTAATCCTTTTCATAGGTTGTTTCTCCTATTTTATGTTCTTGTGCTCAGTATATGAATTTCCATGCATGAGTAAAACTTTTATAATTAAATTGTTATCATGCAGTTTTGACTTGCGTCAAAAAATAAAATTTACATAAACATTTTACCGAAATACCACACAGGTAAAAAAAAAAATAACATGTGCTTTTTTATGTCTACCCCTTTTCCCAGACTGCAACTTTTATTTCAAATTCTTGGGCTCAGTACATAAATTTTCATTCATACGTAAAACTTCTAAATAATTTTTATCGTGCAGTTTTTATTTGAGTCAAAAAATAAAACGTACAAAATCATTTTCCCAAAATGCCACACAGGTAAGAAAAAAATGACAGCTATTTTTACGGCTATCCCTTTACACACATTGTTTCTTTTACTTCAAATTCTTGCGCTCAGTATATCAATTAACATTCATGTGTAAAACTTTTAAATAAATCGTTATCGTGCAGTATTTACTGGAGCCAAAAACATAAAATTTACAAAAACATTTTTCCCAAAATATCACACAGGTTTCAAAGCCCCGTGACTTAAGTGTAAGCCCAAAATTGATAGTTGAAAACCAAAAATTAAAAACCCAAAATTGTAAACCCCCCCCCCTCCAAAAACAAAATAAAATAAAATAAAATTCACAAAAACATTTGTCCGAAATATCACACAGGTAAGAAAAAATGGTATGCCCTACATTTATGCCTATCTCTTTTCACATATTGCTACTTTTCTTTCAAATTCTTGTGCTCAGTATATCGATTTCCACGCATGTTTCAAAGCCCCGTGACTTAATTGTAAGCCCAAAATTGATTATTGACAACCAAAAATTAAAAACCCAAAATTGTAAAGCTCCCCCCCCTCCCCCCCAAAGAAAGAAAAATTACAAAAACATTTTTCCGAAAAATCACACCGGTAAAAAAAAATGACATGCGCTATTTTTATGCCTATCCCCTTTCACATATCGCTACTTTTCTTTCAAATTCTTGTGCTATCAATTTCCACGCATGTTTGAAAGCCCCGTGACTTAATTGTGTCCACTCCATTCTCTCTTCTCAATAGATCGCGGAGATGTACTCGTTCCTCCCCCGCGAAGCCGTGACCCACTTCCTGATGTCTTGCACGGACTGTCAGAAGCGCATGCATCTGGGCGCGGAGCAGGCGCCGGCGCAGCAGCCGAAGACAGCGACGGGTCCCCATGACAACGAGCAGCAGATCGACGCAGAGAGCCTCAGCTCGCTCGACACGACGGCCGGGGACGACGTCGACTCCCTGCACATCGACTACAGCCTGCCCATCACGACCACCTACCTCAAACACATGCGGAGCCTCGGCTACTCCGAGGAAGATGCTCTCAATCCAGATAGAGAGGTGGGTTGCTCTCAATCCCTCATCATTTTTCCTCCAATTTTTTTATATCTATTTATGCGGTGGCTGGGCTACATAGGTAGCGCTTGGCATCGGATGCGCGAGCGATGGAGCCTAAAAAAAATAATACCAGCTACATAGTAACCAAACATGATGATCAATATCATCCCGTGTTCTTTTTTCCACCAAAACAAGAGTGAAAAAATTTAGTATGCCGTTTATCATGTAAATATTCATTTACTTCAAGTGTTTCTTCTTCGAATTAAATCATTTTCCCGTCTTACTTTACCCTCATCTTTTTTTTCTATTATTTTACTCCAATTTTTATATTTATGATAGTAAAAAACTAAGGTCAGCGACGTAGTAACCAAACTTGGTGCTCAATTTCATCCGTGTTTTTCTTTCCCCTAAAACAAGCGTGAAAAATGAAGCGCGCAGTTTATGTAAATGAAGTATGTAATATTTATTTACTTGAAGTGTTTCTTCTTCAAATGGGATTATTTGTTTCATATTCATTTACCCACATCCTTTTTTGTTATTATGTTACTCCAATTTTTATACTTAATTTCCGAGGAAGGTACTCTCTATCCAGATAGAGAGGTGGGTTTCTCTCATACCCTCATTATTTTCTCTCCAACTATTTTACAGAGTTTTTTTCTATGTTTATTTATGCGGTGACTGGGCTACATAGGTAGCGCTTGGAATCGGATGCGCGAGCGATGGGGCCTAAAAAAAAAAAACAAGATCAGCTACATAGTAACCAAACTTGGCGATCAATTTTATCCGTGATCTTACCCCCCCTCCCCCCCCAAAAAAAAGAGTGAAAAATGTAGTATGCCGTTTAGATAAATGAAGTATGTAAATATATTAGTATTTTTTCCATTATTTTACTCCAATTTTTAAATTTATGATCGTAGAAAACTAAGATCAGCTACATAGTAACCAAACTTGGTGATCAATTTCATCCATGTTCATCTTTCCCCCAAAACAAGCGTGAAAAAATGAAGCGTGCAGTTCATATAAAAATTAAGTATGCTAATATTTATTTGCGTCAAGCGTTTCTTCGGCGAGTGACTTTTTTTTTTTAATTCTCATTTACCCACATCATTTTTTTTCTATTGTGTTACTCCAATTTTTATATTTATGATCCTTAAAAAAATAAGATCAACTACATTGTAACCAAACTTAGTGATCATCCGTGTTTTATTCCCCCCAAAACAAGCGTGAAAAAATGAAGCTCGCAGTTCATGCAGATGAAGTAGGTAAACATATATTTACTTCAAGTGTTTCTCCTTCAAATGGGATTATTTTTTCATATTCATTTACCCACATCATTTTTTGTTATTATGTTACTCCAATTTTTATATTTAATCTCCGAGGAAGATGCTCCCAATCCAGATAGAGAAGTGGGTTTCTCTCTTACCCTCATAATTTTTTGTACACAGATTTTTTTATCCCGTTTATTTATTTATGCGGTTGATGCGCTACATGGGAATCAGATGCGCGAGAGATGGGGCCTAAAAAGGTGAAATCAGCTATATAGTAACCAAACTTGGTGATCAATTTCATCCGCGTTCTTTTTTATGAAATCAAGCGAGAAGAAATAAAGCGGGTAGTTCATATAAAGGATGTGAAAATATGTATTTACCTCAAGTGCTTCGTCTTCAAATAGAATATTTTTTTCGTATTCATTTTTTCCTTATTTATTTTTTTTCTATTATTTTTCACCAATTTTTATAATTATGACTAAAAAAATAAGATCAACTACAAAACACGGATGAAATTGAACAATTTCATCCGTGTTTTTTCCCCAAAACAAGTGTGAAAAAATAAATCATGCAGTTTATATAAAAGAAGTATGCAAATATTTAAGTTTTGTCAAGTGTTTCTTCTTCCAATGGGATTTTTTTTTTCATATTCATTTACCCACATCATTTTTGATGTGGCAAAATTGAATTATATTTATATTAGGACGGTGATATTAATGAATAACATACAAACGTATATATGCTATTTATCCAATTAATCTCGAATAGATTTTTCCTTCTGGAATATTATTTTTTTTCCGTGAAATTTTTTTCATTAAATAACTATTTAACTTTTTGTGGTGCAGATTCAACACAATAAGAATTAAAAACAGAAGTTTTTTTCCAACCTTTTTTTTTCCCTTTTTGTTTTAAATGTTTACTTTCATAAACGAGTTAATTTCTCGCTCAAATGGATAATTTATGCGAAGACTTATACTTATTGCGTTATTTTTTATTTTAACAGTCTATATTATAACAATGGCAAAGCATGATGAGTTTTCTGTTTAAATAACGTGTAGAATTTGATTTTTGTTAAATTTGGGATAAATAATCTAAACACCAATATTAACTGCTTAACAACCGGGATTAGCTCATAATTCAGAATATTATTTACCTTAAGTCATTCCCATCATGTAGGGGGGGGGGGAATCAATTGCCCCTCCTGACTTCGAAAAAAAATGTATTTACATAAAAGTGGGCGTTGTTTTTTATGTTTTCCGATGAAATTGCATTGTGTTTGCACCCCCCCCCTGTAAAAATTGAAATGAAAGGCCTGCCTTAAGTTTAGAAGGCTTGAAAATGTTTTAAAACTTAACACTAATCAAAAAGTTTACTTGTTTGTTTATTTATTTACTTTTATTTGTTTATTTATTTATTTTATTCATTTTTATTTATTTATGTGAGTTATTTTTGCTTGATTTAAACGAAACCGTTTTCTTCACTAGCTTGAATTCACATAATTCATCTCTTGTGACAAAAAATCATCACTGTTTATTTTGCGATGAATCGGACCTTTAATTGAAGGCCAGTACCATTGTACAGGAAAGAAATCCATGGCTGATGTTAATCAGTTTTGGAGCTACTCCAAATGTGCAGCTGATATCTATTTTCAACCCTTTGTCGGTAAAAGGGAGCTAAATGCTGGCACAAATATAAGAATAATATCATGTTCTCTTTTTACTTTTAGTTGATTCCATTGGCGTTTACATTTTTTAACACACATTTAGTTATTTTATGTTTTAATGCATTTTTGTGATTTAAAAGTGTTTTAGTAATTATTACATTAAGTTCAATAGAATACAAGAAATTAAAAAACACTTTATGCCTATTATAAACTAGACGGAAAAGAAAGGTTTTAAGATTATTAGATTTGGTGAGCCGAATCATCATATTTTTTATAAAATTTGTAAATAATGAAAATTTGTTCTAAAAATTAAATGACTCGTTATTACGGTTTTAGCAGGTATTTTACTGACCCATAATCGCTTTGCTGTCCTTCTTCTGTAAAATGTTGTTTTGTTCGTTAAACTCCATTTCGATGTTACGTCTACAAATTATTTATGCTGATAGAAATATATCACTAAATAATGTTTTGTCAAGAAAATTCAACGACGTAATAAATAAAGCGTGTCTAAACCACTTTCTTTTTTAAAAAGTTTTCGTTAATCCCATGACATGTTCTTAAAAGTTTTAACGTGAAGGATAACTATGTAGTATGTACTGCTGCAGAAGAATTGTGTATTCTAACTGATGAACAATCTTACCTTGATAAGTGGAGTACTTCGTTTCTGTTTTATTTACAAAGTACTTTAAATTTTAAAAACTTTTTCCCATATCTGGATCTTTTTTAGTGTGGTAAAACTTTGCAAATATTTATTTAAAAGAAATATATAAATGATTAAACAGTTAATCTGTATTTCTATGCACTTGATACTCTTGAAATTCTTGAGTCTATCCTTTAGAAAACATTAGAATTGCAGAAAGTTGCGAGAAACCATTCATACACATGTGTTACTTTTGCTTCATTTGTGAAAGAATTTCCTTTTCATTTGTTACTACAGTCAAACCTGTCTATCTCAAATTTCACGGGACACAAGAAAAATTCGAGATACGGAGGTTTCGAGATACAGAGGTTGTGATAAAATTTACAAAATAAGCAATCGGAACAAAGTCAAATACTTAATAGATTGTTTCGCATTGATATTGTTGAATATTTCACTGTACGGCATGTTGTGAGTCCACGTTTTACTGATTGCGATGACCATATCGGTAGCAAGTTAATGCATACCTTTAAGTACGAACATAGTCTTTGAATGATTGTGCAAAAAATGGTTTTTGCCTCCAAGTTATACCATTGATAAAGGTGGCTGGAGATGAAATTCAAAAATGAGAGTCGTCGAAATTCGAGATATAGAGGTTTTCGTGAAAAATCATTCGAGATAAATATGAGAAAAAAAAATAAATTTATGCTGCAAAAGCAGGGAAATTAAAATGTTTCGACATAGAGAGGTTTTCGAGATAAGCAGGTTCGAGATAAACAGGTTTGAATGTAGTGAATAATTTAATTTTTAAGCATCAAATGTCTGGAACATTTATTTACTTTTCCATTAATATCATGATTTTTAGTATAGCACATTAGCCTTCGCTGGTAATCCCTTCCTTAGTTGATAAACCTGGCCCGATCTCGTAACAAAGCACTGTGCCGCTAAACGCTCATTTGAATTCATTTCATCCGATACTTCACCTGAGTCAAATGAAGGTTACAATTACTTTATTCTGTGTGATAAGTAAGATAGTGCTAATGAAAAAACACAATGTATTTTTCATTTCGTTAGACTTCCGTTATGAATATTGATACAAAAATATACTTAACGTTTTTTTTTTTTTTGACTTATACGGCTGCATTTGCTTCTAATGTAATTTCTTGCATAATTAGACTAATTGCCTTTCGTTAAAAAATTGCCGAATCATTATTTGGCATATGTAATGCATTATTTATTTTTAATATACGTTTGTATAGTGTACTCCTTCTTAGCTTTGGGTTCAAATTTCAAATTTTACTTATTTACATGCCTCAATGTTTAAACACCTTAGCCGTCATGAAATTCCAAAGAAATAGCTTTTTGTTGATATTTGTTAGTTATTTTTAACGAAATACTACCCAATTTTCCATTTACTTGGAAAATCACGGTGATAGAGGAAGCAAGCAGTTCAATCCTTATATTGAGGGCAGAGATTTCCCTACATGTTGTTTTGGAACGGAATAAACATTTTAGCATAAACTGTAGGTAATAAATTTTCTTATACTGAAGTTGAATTAGTTTATTTTTTCTGGAAAAAGTTTTAATTTTGTAAGAGAGAATTTCCTCAATGTACAATTTTTAGGGGGAAAGAGCAACTGTTAAGCGTTTTTATCCATGTAATACCTAGTGTTCTTTTTATCCAATTACTCTCTTCTGATGTCTGAGTGTTAAAACATGAACAAAAAAAACCTTCTTTGCAAAGATTAAAACAAGCTATTATTATAGAAATCGGGCCAAGTCTTATTGCGAAAAGCATGATTCTTCGGGTTTCATACAAGTTTTGGTGAGAAAAATGGCTGCCACACATCAGATACATAATATTCTGTTACCCATTTTTTATCGCCGAAATAAAAAATGGGAGCTAACTATAGTTATATTTATATACAGATGACACTACTAAAGATACTATATCATTACAAAATAAGGCGGCATCCTTTAATTGACAGTGTTTATTCAGTACGATTCATTCGATTTTTTAAAATTACTTTTTACATTGTCAGTTGAAACACCCCAAATTTGCCACGTTTTGTTGTCAGTGTTGTCCTCTTTAAATAATGGGTATGCATATCTTCACACGATAACTGTGCACTCCAGGGTGTCTTAAGAAGAACAGCTTAATTAGCTGCTAATGTTTTTTCTTATATTATCAATATTTCAAAACATTTTTAATCCTCACTTGTGTATAAAGTCTTACTATTACAATTCAATTACGCATTTACAATTTTACAAAATGTTTATTTTTTGCATCTTTGACTCTTTATATAGGATACAAGTAATTTGTCGAGATTTCCTAAACAAAACCACACATAAGAAGATTCCATCTCTAAAATTGTTTCTTTTTATAATGGAAGAAATAATATAATCTATCTAAATATTTTGTACGACTTAAATATTTTTGTAAAGAAAAAGTATCTAAAAAGTGCAAACGTAAAAAATCTGTCTATTTAACAAAGCTTCCTGAGATTTCATAGATTCGCAATTCAGCATAATAATCCTTCTCATAAACTTCTCATAAAAATTGCTGTTCAATCCTGACTTCCCTGTCAAGATGTATAGAATCGACATATTATTCCTGAAATAACCAGTTCTTTGTGAGAGAGCTCGACTATATTTAGGTGAATCGATAATTTAGCTCCTACCACACTAAAAATAAAAATACCTCAGTTTTCGTATCGCATGGCCCTATTTTGTTCAATAAGAAATTAGCTACAAAAATTACGTTGTAAATAAATTTATGCTGAATTCACGAAACAAAAACGGCTTCAGTGCAATTTAAAAGGAGTTTTAAAAATATGCAATGTTTTCTTCGCATTATAAATGAGGATAAGCGATAGGTAATTTTTGTGAATATGGTACAAGTTATGTCTGAACCTTAGGATTTTTATTTATCAGTTTCCATTATTAGAGTGACTTACGGCAGTTCCGGATAAGAAAATTTCAAACATTTATTTCGAGAAAAACCCGTTGAAGGAAGAATTTAATTTTTATTACTTTTGAGTCAAATTGTACGCAATCTGCTTTTCCTAGAAAATTAAATTACAATTTAAAATATTTCAAATATTCAGGGATCAAAAATTACCCTTATATTGGTTCCTTTCTTAATCCCTTCTGGGGTAGTAATCTATCACCCAGCTTGGTTTTTTTTAGATGCGCCTCGCTGTGATTTAATTTATATTTACAATAGCTGTAAAATCTCAAATCACAAGCTAACACTTTTTTAGATAAACTAAAAACATTTACAACAAATTTTTGAGAGAAAGAAAAGGATCTTTGTTAATAAAGGTACATCTGGGAACTCATATCTGAGGTATTTAGTTTAGTAAATGGTTTAAAATATCCTTAATTTTATAAACTAAGTAAATTATTAAAATTGAGTAAATATATTCATACCGAAGTAAATGTTTTGAAGTTACACCAGGCTATATTTCTTATTTTGCTAAAATATTATTTTTAAATAAAAATTAGGTGATTATTAATTACTGCAGAAATTTAGTTTTAAAGATTTACCCCGAGTCCTTTTATTACCACAGGATTTTTTATTGATTCCCCGTTTAGTTGAGTATTATCCAGCATCAATGTTTTTTGTTAACTGTTTCAATTATGCTTTGGATCAAAAAAAATACTATTGTGTGTTACAGCTTTAAAACAGTCTTGTTTAAAATGTGTTTGAAAATTGTTCTAAAATTGCGCAACTATATAAAATATCAAATTATATCTTTCACATAAAAATAATCATATGAATACAGCTTACACAAACCAAAAAATATCTTGAAAATTTGTTAGTTATGTTCTAACATCTTCTATGGTTTACATTGTCCACTCTGTTAGACATTTCCATTTTCCATTCCTACTCCACTGCAAAAATGAACTGTTGATTTTACAGTATAACACTGGCAGCCGCGGTTCGAACTTAAAACCGTTAAATGCTCCGTAATAAACAGTAAAACTACAAGTTTATTTTTTTACTGTAAAGTTAGCAATTTTATCTTATTGTTGTAAAATTTGACTGTATTATGCTGTAAAAACAACACTAAAATACTGGCAGCAGAGGTTCCAGTTTAAAACTGTAAAATGCACGATAATAAACTGTTAAATTAGCAATTTTACAGTTTATTACAGTAAAATTAGCAATTTTTGCAGTTTATTACAAAAAAATTAGCTGTATTATATTGTGAAAACAACATTCATTTTGCACAGTGTACGTAAGCACTATATTTTGAATGCGACTGCAAATCCACCGGCGTGAAATGCGCAAACTACACCTTCTCTTTGCCATACCTTTCAGTGCATGCATAAACACTTTACAATTGTAAAGTCATTAATTGCATCTTAAGATGCAATTAATGATTGGTGTAACTAGTGATTTCGTTATGAAACTGTCTTGATAGGTGCAAAAACTGTTTTTTATACTTTACCTAGATCGTTTTGAGCTGCTTTATGTCTGTGGGAGTGCTCGACAAATAAATATTTTGAGCATAAAAATTTTAATTTTAAACACTGCTCTTTCATAAATATCGTGGGGTTACAAGTCAAAAAACATGATTTTGAGAAAACGCTAAGCAAAAAATTTTTATTTTAACTTCTTTCGAATTGACATGATTACATCAAATTAAATTATAGCAATGGTATTTTTTGGTTATTAGGAACCATTCTTGACTCTAGCATGCGTATTTTATATTATTATCCCCAGCATGATAATGATAGAGCATTAATAATTATCATTAATTATACGACTTAGTGTGTTTCACTAGTATAGCATTGCGTAATAAAGATATGACTTAGTGGGTTTCATCAGTAGAAACAGCTCATTTTTGTGTGTAAAATAAACTAAAAATCTGAAAATTAATAATTTTGACTTAATGTGTTTCACTTGTAACCCCACGATATGTTCTTAATTCGAATGTTAGAAATTAACAAATAAAACGGTTTTTAGAGTAAAATTTTTGAAACATATTTCACTTTAAAAATCAAAGTGGGTTTCTTCATACGGACTATGATCGAGTTGAAGAACAATTAGATGCAAAAAAAGCACTAAACAAAACTGCAACTTTTTTCGTAAAATATATAAGCAAAACACCACTGGTATTTCGGTTTTATCAGTGGTGTTTAGGAGATAAAATTGTTAGCTCATTCATATTGACTATGAACATGTTTGCCATTCCAATGAAAGTAACCAATGTAACGAGTGGAATACTCGCTTCTTCATACTCTTGGTAAAAGAGTTCAGATTCGTATCGTATTAAAGCTCACAATCAATGTTATTTTAGGTTTTATTACTGTTCAAAATTTAGCTTAATTTTGTTATCTTTAAAATTATTTTTCCGTAATTGGACAATAAATCTGGAAAAACCATACATAAACTATATTGATGGCAGTTCACAATATGTTCTCATACAAATATGATCTTTATAGACCCGTTAGAAATTAACAAAAAAAGATGAGCTAAAGATAGTACGAAATGTATTTCCCTCTTTGAGTATTTCATGTTTAGTGAGTAGAAATAGTGGGTTTCTTCACACAATTACACGAGAGTTGAGTACTCAGATTTAAAAGGTATTAATTGAAAGAGCAATTGTTTTGCATTGTGTGCGAAAATGCAATTGTGTTCTCATACAAATATGATCTTTATAGACGTTAGAAATTAACAAAAAAAAATGATGAGCTAAAGATAGTACGAAATGTATTTCGCTCCTTGAGTATTTCATGTTTAGTGAGTAGAAATAATGGGTTTCTTCACACAATTACACTAGAGTTTAGCACTCAGATTTAAAAGGTATTAATTGAAAGTGCAATTGTTTTGTATTGTGTGCAATTGAAAGTGCAACTGTGTTCTCATACAAATATGATCTTTATAGACGTTAGAAAGTAACAAAAAAAATGATGAGCTAAAGATAGTACGAAATGTATTTCGCTCTTGAGTATTAGTTTATTAAGTGAGTAGAAATAGTGGGTGTCTTCACACAATTACACTAGAGTTTAGCACTCAGATTTAAAAGGTATTAATTGAAAGTGCAATTACTTTGTAAATTATGTTTGCAAATTTAGGATTTTATCTAAGAACTAAAAAAAGTCACTCATTCATCTTGATTTTGAGCGAATTCACCATTCCAATAAATCATATACATTTTAACGAGTAAAATCCTGTTTCTTCCTACTCTTTATAAATGAGCTCGGATATGCATCGAAATTATTCTCACAATCAATGCATTTTTACATTTCAAAATTTAGCATAATTTCGTTTTCTCTAAAATTATTTTTCTTCAATAGAATAACAAATTTGGAGAAAGTATGCATGACAATGTTGATGGCAGTGCAAATTTTGTTCTTATGCGTTTTATACTGTTGCGAATAATTAATCAGATTTTTATTCAATCAATTATTCATTTATGCAAAAGATCATCACTTCCAACCCATCTTAAAATAAAAATAAATTTTCCCAGGCAAAATTAATCCTTAGAAAATTTCCTTCAGTAAATTAAAAATGTTTTCGCAAACATCTCCTTAGCTTCAAAAGGTAGTTCACTTTCAACAAGCCACACCCAAATTCCAAATCTCAAAATCCTTATACTTCCTTCATTAAAATCCCCGATTCCACCTTTTTTTTTTTTCCCCAGAAAGATAGATTTACTTTCGAATGCCATATCTGAATTTAATGAATTACTCTTGCAATGACGTCATCGGGGAGGCGCAACAGGTATCAATTCTTTGGGGTCCTGTTGCCATGGTTACATTTCAGCAGAATGCTACAACGCGTTGAAATGCAACTGATACGGTGTCGATTTCCTTGGCTTCTCTTCTGTTGCACTCAATACGGTTGAATGTGCGATTCGCTGTGATAATGGATGAATTCTGTAACAAAAAGTTGAAGATCAAGGCTCTAGAGTTGCATTATGGGGATAATTACTTTCTCTCTCTCTTTTTTTTTTTTTTTTTGACTTTTTTGCTTCAAACTGTAAATTTACAAGTGCACCGAAATTGATTTTTTTTCTTTTATTCCGGCAAGGAATATTCGTATTTGACATAAGTATTTTAAATTCTGAGACATTGTGCTTTAATTGAAATAACACACTAATTTCATCGCATATAAGGATACTTTCATAGTTTTACTTGAAAGGGACTCCTTATGTATCGAACTTAAGTGACAATGAAGCTGATTTAAAGAATTACTGCTATTTAAATTTAATGACTTTTACGTTTACTATTTAACAATTTACTGTCGCTTGCAATGTTTGATATTTGTTTGAATTATTTAAGCACCATTTGTTTTATTTGTTGTTTTTCTGTAATGGCAATGATAAAGGAAATTAAATAGAACACTTCAAATATTTTGGTGGAATGCGGATGCTGTTTTCCTTACCTGTTGCTGATGAAGAATATTATTTTTTACTAGCTGACCCGGCAAACGTTGTTTTGCCATATAAATAATTTCCTTGTAATTTCTAGTGTAGACAAAAAATAGCTTACTTATTGTAAGTATGTATGTATGTATGTATGGTAGAATGTGTATATTGTATGTATGTAAGAATGTGGTATATGCGTGAAAAAAGCATGGAGCGCTGTGAACGATGAGGGAATATAAAAATAACAAAAGGCAAACATTATTTTTAAGTTATTATAATTTATTCCTTAAAATTATATATCATTAATTAAACAATTACGACAGTAACACTATTAAACAATATCAATCTCTTAATGCTGAACATTACTGAACTTAGCGTGAACAATATTTTTTGTTAGTCCATCTTTAGCTAACACAAACAAACTGGATGGTTTACCCACTCGAGAGCATGCCACGTATAATTGTCCGTGTGAAAAACATGGTGTTCTCAAATCTAAGCCACAAACAGACATCGTTTGACCTTGGGATTTGTTGATAGTCATTTCAAATGCCAATCTAATCGGAAACTGAATACGTTTGAATTGAATTGGCACATCTGTAGGTATAATAGGAATCCGTGGTATGAGTATATTTTCACCTCTGAACTTGCCATTTAAAATCCTGGCTTCGATCACGTTTTTCATTAATTTTTGAATGACTAATCGCGTACCGTTGCACAGCCGGGGCGGGTTCAAATTACGAAGCAAGATAATTGGAGATCCAACCTTTATTTTTTAAAAATTTGTGTCACTTTAATGGTCGTTCATATTCCCCCCCCCCCCCCCTCTCGCAGTGAAAAAAAATTTTACACAGCAGATTTTGCCTAATAACTCAACACTCATGGTGTTTGATACATTTTATTTGTTTGTAATGATGTTTTTTAGTCACAACCAATATGAAAATCACAAAAAATAGTTACTTTAATTTTTAACATATATTTATCTTCTTCAGAATTTTTGGTTTTTAATTTTACCTTGAATTTGGCGTAAATGCAAGGTATAAAATACAGAATTTTATAAAGGTACAAAAATTAACATAATATAATTGATAGTGTATATAATTTTTGAGAAAATAATATAAGTGCCGCAAATCAAAAACCATTTATTGCCACAATCGATTCAAAGCCCCCAAAAATGGCGCAAACGTCCATAAGAAAATTCTACAGCATCGAAGGACCCCATTGCCAATTTTAACAAAGATCCGACCAAAACTGTCATTTTGTACTATAAAAAAATATGGGGTAGATCCCCATGAAAGGATGTACCTGCATAAGGACATTACAATAATTAAAATCATTCAAAAAAAAAAAAAAAAAAAAACATGCAGCTGTTCAAAAAAACCCTTGCGGGCCTGGATTCGATCTCATTCCATCAGGAACTTCAACCTGACGCGCAAAACCACTTGACCATCGGGTCGCTCATTGAAGTAAGGATTTACGATAACACATATTGTTTTAGTTCAGTAGATCAGATGTTATGTGCGAACAAAAAAAAAATATGGGTGGACTACCCCTAACATTTAGGGGGATGAAAAATAGATGTTGGCCGATTCTCATAGATACTGGATAAGCACAAAAAATTTCATCAAAATCGGTCAAGCCGTTTCGGAGGAGTATGGCAACGAAAACTGTGACACGAGAATTTTATATATTAGATATTTCCCTTAGTGTTGTCTTTAAAAAAAAAAAAGACTTGATTTTATTTACTTAAGAAGCAGACATTATTCATTTTAAATTTCAAAAATGTGGAACAGTAATTGAAATGTGGAATGTTGAGTGACTATCTGCGACGTGTCACAGCAGTTACGCTGTGACACATCTCTTGTGTCTTCACTGCATTGCCGCAACAATTGAGTTGTGATTAGCAACATTTTGAAGAGGTGACTGTAAAGTCACTTTTTATCGTTGCTTCCGACAGACATTTTCGAGTTAAAAATATTAAAATCGGATTGATTTTCAGTGTCATTAGGAAAAAAGGCAGGTACATGTCAAATATATATATATATATATATATATTTATATAAAATATGAACAACGGTCCTCCTGGGTGTTACGAGTACTCATTTCCGAGATATGATAGAAACAGTTTTTAAAATATTGGGTGGTGTCATGTGTTTAATGTTTGCCTAACTATACATTTCAATTAAAATTCGATTATGATTTTTTTTTCCAGTGGTGCATAAATTTTCCACCGGCGACAATATTGGCACATCTCAAAAGTTTTAAAAAGCGTAATAATTGAATTAAGACCCATGATGATTTCTTGTCTTAAAACTCGCACAAAATTTAGTTTACTTAAGGAGTGCTTGGTGACGTATAACCAATATGCTCAATAGTGACACCTCATTAAAATTTCAAAACTTTAAAGAAAAAATTAGAGTTTTAAGTATTTACTATTAATTTAAACTACAAAAACGAATCAGTAAACATAAACATATCAAATGCTTTGCACGAACTGTTGCATTTGAATAAATAAATTTATAACATAAAACTTTAATTTTCTCCAATGCTGTTTTTTTTTTCTTAAATATTTTTATGTGCAACTATTTTTGCCGGTGAGTGATATAACTTCATCTATTGAAAAATATTTTTGCTTTAAGTTTGATGATTTTAATTTTTGATTTATTTTTAATAAGCATAAAAAAGATATTTTACCTTGATACACTTTTGTACGTCCGCTAAAACATTTTTCATAAGAATGTTAAATATTAAAGTTTAACTTACCATTTTTGGAATGAACTTGTACTAGAAATTAAACTATGAAAATCCAACTCAATAAACTTAATGATGTAATAATTTGTGCAATAATATAACATACAAAAAACACTATTCCATCCTGATTGATATCGATTTATGAGGAAATGAATGGGTTAAACCCTATTGATAACAACAAAAATAGCAGAGTTACTTTCAAAATTTACGACGCATAACTTACTATACATACTTCAGATTAGCTTAAAAATTAGCAACGTTCCAGCAGGTTACCATATTTTTACAGGTAAGTAGATTTATCTTTTACCATTTTAAGTACTTTTCATTTTATGATTTTCATTTCATTACAAGTCAAAAAAGTAGTTTTTACAAGAAAATCATTGAAGCCATTTTTTTCATTGATGCCATTTGTACATTTTTTGTCCTTATCTGAGGAACGGCTTGATAGAAATATTTGCGAAAATATAAAGTTTGCTTGTTTCAAATATCCAAACACAATGCACTATTTACAAAAACAGCATTGCATTCAAAACACTACTTGAGTTGCCTATCAAGATGATGACGGAGAACTGTTTTTTGGCAACAAAGGGGGGTGGGGGGTAATTCAAAAATACGTCAACACAAAACACTTGTAAGCTCGATCAGTAGATATTGCTATTCAGAAGTATAGTATTTACTGCATCAACTAAAGCAACGTTTATATTAGGGTTGAGTATTATTTGCCTTAACCATACACTGCATGATTTTTTGATATTTGAAAGACATATATATGTATTTTAGTGTAATAAGAAAACATTGGAACACATTTTAAAATTAATTTTGAGGATAGATGGTTATATTTGCTTTAAAGATACCTAATACTTGCTTTTTATGTTTGAGTTTCCTTATGCATGTTCATAAGGAAAAATAGTCCATGTATCCAATTGGCAACGCTATGCAGTGTAGGGTTAGCTGTAGCTTTAGACACTTCCTTTTTAGCATTGAAATAAAATCAGGATATACGTATATCGCCTGATAAGACCTTTCTAACTCATTCACAATATCTTACGCATTCTCTCTTGCTTTCAAATTATTTTAAACTACATTTTCAGCATTTCCCCACCCTCTTTTAATTACTCAACTAGATGCATTGTAAGGACGAAATCCTAAACTAGTAGTCATAGCCTATAAATGAGCTTGTTTACTTTTTGTTTTCCTAATGATTTGTAATCTCAATTAAATATAATGAGTTTTGAGGTTTCGATTACCAAATGACTTCTACAGTTTGCAATATTTAGGTACACTTTCGAAAGTTTATGTAGACTTTTTCTCTTAGTTGTTATTGAAAAGAATTGACTCTTGATATAGTTGCATTTAAAAGTTGATTGTAAAACACCAAAATGCTGTTTCGTGTGACGAATTTAATATTGACGAAAATTAGAAGTTGATTATCCAAATCAAAGTCAAGTGAATTCAAAGTGCTTTATGTATACTTAGACAAAACTAACTGTAAACAAGTTTATTTTTGATACAAATTATCACTGTGACGCAAGTTTTTTTTTATTTTAGCTTGAAACTTTTTTTAGTATCGTTATTTTCTTCTTTTTTTTTGCAAGATATGAAAAGTAAAATAGGTAAGTACTTTTGTTACGTATTTTGTGCGAAAATTATTGTTATTTTGCTGATTTTTACAGAATGAAAATTTTGTGTTGAGGACGCATTTTCTCCCCCCCACCCCTTTTTTTTTAATTTAGCTTAAAAATATTAGTTTTTCCTATTATTACATGCTTAAAAAGTGAAGAAAATACGCTTAAAATTAAAATATCAATATTACAATGTATGTTTGAATTTAAAATCAATGTTGATATTGGAGTTTACTGATACATAATGCCTTCCAATTCGAGATAATTATTTGATACTGTTCACACTGATTTTTTCTTCACATAAAAGAAACATATTTCGTTATCAAAATGTTTCTCTAACTGTTAAAAATATACAGTTGAAATAACTTGGAGCCCAAAATAGTCAAAAAAGACAGAGGGAACCGGCATTTATATGCAAGAACGTAGAATCATTCGATATAGATTCTGTACGATTTTTTTTTTTTTTTTTCAAATTTCAATAGCGACTAGGAAGCAACATTTTACTCTACTTCAGTCTTTTAAATGTCGTCTATTTGTCATAGAACTAGCATTGCCTAAGAGTGACTTAAATGATTTAAATTACGTATTCGTTCTGAAGATAAAGAGGCATTGTATTTTGCCAATTTAATCAAGTTATGAGGTTAAAGTCTTATAGAGGGCAATTGTTTTCGGATGACATAAGCATTTGCTACTGCCTTTGATGTTTGTGATTATTTCAAAGGTGTGAATGCATTCGATGATGGTAAATTAAAAATTCTGAATCATTTGCTTCAAAGAAATGATGTACAATTTCTTCAATTTTTGACTTCACAAACGGCCGTTGATGTTCGAAATTGATAATAGAAAAGTTTCATAATTTTTAGCTCAATTTCAATTAAACAGAAAACCAGAACCACGATGAGAAAAGAAAACAAAATATGTTCATAATTGTAAAAAATCATTGCATATTACAATCTACCAATTAAAAATTACTACAGTTGTTCGTATTTGTTAAAAAATGCTGAAGCCTTTTTCAACACAGTTAACACAATTTAACAATATATCTGCCATTTATTATTATCTGATTAAGTTCACCTTGCAAAATGTCGATGTGTTAATTCTTCTGAAATCAACAAGGTAAGCAAATGTTCTCTCTAAAAGACTGAATCTGATTTAATAGATTGCACAAGCTAATGGTAAGTACAACATTTCCGTTGCTTAACCGAACGGGAATTAAAAGCAGAGTTTTATAACTGAATTATAGCAATACATTTTGAAACAAACTAACTAAATAATATCGATCAAAATCAAAATTTAAGCTTGTAGTTGATATATTAATTGAAGATTTTAACGTATCACTTTGAGATTTTTTAAAAACCCAGCGATTAGTTAAAAATTAGCAAATTAAAAAATAATGAAATAAAAAACAAACTTTTTTAGGAACACAACCGAGTCAATCCATTAATTTGAACACATTAAAAATAAATTATGCATCTGTTTTGTGTTATTAAAAACATTTTTGAAACTAGGACTGCTGCTACTAAGAATAAATTAAGAATTCTCAACTGGAAACCAATCCACCCGTTAATGGCCGTATACAACATATAATACTCCATTATAAATAATGCACCCATTTTAACCAGAGAAAAGAGACCTTCACTTTTAATGTAATGATGGCTAAAAGGGTTTTGAAAGCTAATGACTCAGATGAAGGAGTTGTGGATAGTTTTAATTAATAGCGAAAATGTTAATGTTAATGAGAAATCTTGGCAAATTGATTAGAATAACAACCATTGATAGTCCACTAAAACTAAAACAAATATTATGTTACTTTGTAACATACAATGTTATGATAATGAGCTTTAAATGTACGAATAATTTATAAAGTTTAACCTTTCCGAAATATTATTTTGATTGGCTAGCAATTTAGCAAACTATATTATTAAGAGGTAACAAATTACCTATTGGTATTGTAATTAGTATTTTGCTGAACATAATAGCCTGAAATCCAACGTTCGTTGACCTACCCTCATCGAATTTTTTTATTAGTTAAACATAAAAATGTAGATAAAAATATTAATGGCATAAGGCTTACGCAAAAGTGTTTCAATCATAAGGTTGTCGGGATTTGAAGTTTTAGTAACTGAGTAAGTCTGCAGATTTTCTGCAAGTATTTTCAAATTTTGCTGGAATTGGCAAATTTTTCGCATATCTTTGAAAATTAGAAGTAGATTTAAATTTCTTGCAAATGACACTTATTCGCCTCAAAACTCGCCATCTTCTCAGGAAAATGATTATGTGAGTAAAAATTTGTGACTTGGAGAATTGTGCACCTTTAAAAAAAATGTTAGAAATTTTCAGAAATTTGACAGATTTCTTCTTTAGTTTGAAGATACCTACAGATAATCTGCAGAATTACTCAATTATTGAAATTTTTAAATTGCCACAACCTTATGATTGGACCACTTTTGCTTAGACAGCTCTATTTCACTGTAACTTAGCAGAAAATTCAATTAGGGTAGGTAATTCTAAGTCGGATCTCGTACTAGAAGTATTTTACGTTTGTTAATTTTAATTCATAAAGAACAAATCTAACATTCTTTTTTTCTACAAAATTTACGAAATTAAATATAATTACATAGAGTAATTTTAAGTCTAAATTTCTCCAATTCAAGCTGCCTCTAACTTATTTTAATAGTTTTCTTGTATTTGTGCTTATATAAAATGGAAGAAAAACTCCTAAGCTATCCATAGCTATCCGAAATTTAAAAAAAATGCAATTATCAAGTCCATTTAAAATAAATTATCAAATCAACTGTTTTAAAGATATGCTGCCATTAAATATAATTCTGAGCCACATGATAAAAAGAATAAAAAAACAATATTTTAATAAAAGTAACAGATAATTAAAAAGAGAAAATAAAATTTCTAAATGCTTATCCGCCTCCCTCCTTTGTACTTCACGATATCCTAAAATGTCTGCCATTTATAATATAGTGTAGACTATTACTATGAAGGAAGAGCCATTTCTAGAACTTCAAAAATAGTTTCCAACATTGAATGATGCAATCCTGTCGACAACCTATTTCATAATTTAGTTTGAAGTGCCGTGGGGCTTCTACCTTTTCTTTAAAGTCAAATATACTTAAATCATTGATGCGGCTCATAGTTAATCGACAAAGCTTAAAGTTACCCTCAATGTCTGTATTAATATTTTAGATAACCTAGCATTGTTGATATTTGCAAAAGGAATTACATTACTAAAAGTTCAAAGAATTGAATCCGTACTTTTTGTTTACCTTAGAATTCTGAGGGCATTAATAGTAAGGAATCCAATGTTCTTCTCAGCCAGGGCAAACCAGTGATAAGTTTTATTATATCTCCTTTGAAGTTGGTGCTTGATTTAATTCATAAAAAAAACTAATCCAATTTTTTCTGTTCTACATTATTTACAGAGTTAAATATATTATTGTATAAGCTGGACAACTATTGTTGGTATTAATAAAAATAACACAAAAAACCAGTTAAATAAATAAAATCCGAGGAATTAAATTTGTACATTATCTCTACATTAGGATTCTAGGGACCTGGAAAGGGAGATCAGGGATGAACCCAACTCTCTTCTTAATCTAGCGACCGGTGGACAGCTTTATGATTTCTCAACTAATGATAGTTGATCATGGTTGCCCATCCCACCTCCCAAGCTCAATGGCTCAAACCTACCCCCCCCCCCACCCAAAAAAAGTTTTCATAACCCTCTTGTGCTTTTTTATTTTTATTTTCTTTCCTCTTTTTTTATTTATTTTTTTCATTATAATTATTATTACTTGATTTAAAAATTCTGTGCTACGCCACTGAAAGTTATCATTTAATTATAACTTAATAATAGACACTGAAGGAATAAACTGCAATACTGCTTTTTTTCGCTTCCAGACATTCCAAACACACACACACACACACAAAATAATAATATTAATAATAATAAATAACTAAAAGAAATAACTTAAATTTAAAAAAAAATGAATCAATAAATAATTTTATGTTAAAAAAATAATTAATAAATAATTTAAATAAATAAATAAATAAGTTTAAAAAATCCTTCCCCCCCTTCAAAATGTTGATGGCGCATCTTGCGCCATAATCTCTCCCTGTGGGTACCCCTGTGGTTGATAATTTTTATATATAAAAGCGCAAATACATTTTTATTTTCTTCACAATATTTCGGAAATTAAATATATGGATAACCAAGCGGGGGAACTATCTTCTTTCGTATTTGTAAGAAAATAAATTAAATAAATAAATAAAAGTCCAAGGAATTGAATCAGTACGTTGTCTCTACCTTAGGACTCTGAGGACATTGAAAGTGAGATCAGTGAAGAGCCCAACACTCCTCTCAATCCAGCAACCAGTGGTCAGCTTTATGATATCTCAATTAAAGATGGTAAGTGGATGAGTTTCATTTTATTTTCTAATGTCCTTCCATGGAATTGATAACCATAAGTGATCTGAAGTTTGTTAAAGAACCATGATCTGAGGTTACAGTAACAATTCTCAAAGACGAATTTATCTCTTCGCTCTAAATTACTCGCTACATAGAGGTCAAAAATTTTGTCCCAAATGAATTGCTACATTTGCATACTTTTCTGCTCAATATTTAAACTGACGATTTTGTGATTGTATTTAAACAATTGTCTGATGTTTTAGGCCGCTATGCTATCATTCATTGACGTATACTTACCAAACAGTCCCTACCTTCTCTCTTTATATTACCACTACCAAAGTAGTTACAAAAATTCTGTGTTGGCGCAATCTTCAGCAGCTCTTGTAGCACTCTTCTACAAATGATTGAATAAAAATATTATCTAGCAAACATGCATTCGAAAACAAACTGATTTTTTTGTAGGGGGGGGGGTTACTGGTGGTAGATCCCTTACAAAATGAAGATTGGCTATATAGTGTACAAAAACACGTTCTGAAACTAATTTGTTACTGAGTTAGGAAGGGAGGTGAGAAATGTTTGGTGATTCAGTGCGGTTAATTGATTGCATAGCACCCAGAAATCTCTAAAAATTGTTGTAACTAGAGCCCCTTTAGAAGACAGGCCAACGTATCCGACATTTCAGTTCCAAGAGATTTTTGGATCCAGCCTTATGTCATTATTTGGAAGCACGATAATATTGTCTCTGGAAGCTATGTATTCCAATGACTGATGTAAATTGAATAAAACGCCACATTAGGTATATCTGGAGAGATGACTAATTTCTCAAATTAGGTGACAGTTTATGGGGAAATGTTTCCTGTAATTGCGGTCATTTTCATACCACACTTGTTTTGAGCTTGAATTCACAAAATATTTTTTTTTATATTGACAAAATTAGTTAACATCAATCAGGCAACATATCTGAAGTTTAGCTACCATTTTTCTTCAATGCGATTTGAGTACACATACCAGTGGCTCTTTGCTTTCCCATTTAGGAACCAAATTGTCGGATAAGACTGCTCCCCTTTTATATTGGCTTTAGTTCAAACAGAATCATAAAACCGTCAGTATTAATAATCAGTACAAAAGCATGGAAATATAGCAACTAATTTGAGACGGAGGGAGTAAACTATACGGAGATATATATGTATATATATATACACCGTCCAGTCGCATGAATGTGACCACCTGTCAAAAGCCAGAATAACCACCTTTCTTAGAACAGACTGCTGTAAGACGTGCAGGAAGAGAGTCAATTAGGTACCTGAAGGTGTTCACTGGGATGTTGAGCCATACTGACTTCAATGCCGTGGCCAGCTGTGCTAGATTAAGTTGGTGAGGATCCATGGCGCGAACAACCCAATTGAGATAGTCCCACAAATTCTCGATTGAGCTTAAGTCAGGTGAATTTTCTGACCAGGGGCGAACAGTAAACTTATCCTGGTGCCTTTGAGCCACGCATGCTCACTGGCAGCTGTATGGCACTTCGCATTGTCCTGCTGGTAGATGCCATCATCCTGAGAAAAAACAATACTCATATAGGGGTGGAGATGGACCACAAGGGCAGATGCGTGCTTGTACTGATCCATCATACCTTCCACAATGCTGAGTGAACCCATAGAACCTTAGGAAAACATCCCCTGGACCATAATGCTCCTGCCTCCAGCTTGGACAGTTCCGGCAATGGTTGCAGGGTGTTTGCTTCTACAGGTTTCACGTCTTCTAATCCAACATCGGTCTGTCCGATGGAGCATAAAAAAAGATTCATTAGTAAATGATACCTGTCGCTACTCAATGGACGTCCAGTTGCGGTACTTGCGTGCAAATTCCAGGGTTCGTTGTCGATGGACAATTTTCAGCATCGGTGCATTAACCAGGCTTCTGCTTCTAGAGCCCAGAAGCAGCAACGTTCCCTAAACAGTAGTTTGGGAGACAATGTTAGTCGCCCCTTGGTTCATCTGGGGGGTCAGTTGCTCAACGGAAGCTCGTCTATTAACCAGAACGCATATCTGCAGCTGTCATTCACCTCTGTCATCTATAGCTCGTGGAGCATCACATTTGCCACGTCACTGATTTTGAACAGTCCCATTTTGCCATGTACGGTACACATTTACCACAAAAGCAAGCAAACAGCTCAAAAACTCAGCCATTTTGGAAATGCTTCCGCCCTTGACCCGAAAGCCAATGATCATACCCCTATGCACGTCGTATAAATCGCTTCGTTTTTACATTACGCCAACGGTAGAAATGTTTTCCAAAGCCCTCACATACCCTTTATATACCCTCAACTGCACTGTGTTACCAAGTGCCTCCTGTGATTGGTTATTTAACGTCGACGTCAAAAGTACGTGGTGGTCACATTAATCTGACTGAACTGTGTATATTAACTCATTCATTTCCTTTGTTTCAAATTCCCAAAAGCATTATTTTTTAACAAATCAACTTGAAATGCCAGCTTGAATCATACTGAAAGTAATTATCATGCGAAAATACAACTTAAGTTTTTGCAGTATATTTCGTAAGTATCACCTTACAATAAAGAAATTATAAGATATTGACCATCTTGATGTCTATAAGGATGATGTCTTCTTCTAAGTAAATAAGTAAAAGTATTACGGTATGTTTGCTCCAATTGAGGAAGAAGTGATCTTTGACAATGAACATTTAAATTTCTGTGATTTTTTTAAAAATGTATTGCAAACGCATACATTTTCTTCTTCTTCAGAGCCTGGTCTGGACAGTCCAGTGAGCCAACCCGTGGGGCCTTCCAAAAGGCGAGCTGGAGCAAGACAAGGGAAGCACGAACGTTCGTTAGTTTGGCCACAAGAGCCTATGAACGAGGAACCCATCAACATGATCAAAGGAGATTTCCCCAATAATCACCATGACCACGCTTATGAAAGAATTGCAGTAAGTCACTTTCTTATTCCAGACAACGAGAGCACGTGATGTATTCACTTCTTTGTGCTGAAATTTGAAGAATCAAATTTTTGAAGAATCAAATTTCTGGTGATTGAGACATTGTTTAAAACAGTGGCTCCCAACCTGGGAGCGATCGCCTCCAAAGGGGCGATTTGACTCCTCAAAGGGGAGGTAAATTCTTAAAGGGCGATAGGGGGCAATGGGTATTTAGAAGAGAAAAAAGGTAGCGAAAACCGAAATTGTAGACATTTACGAAAACGGTTGTTCAGAGTCCAGACAATAAATCAGAAGTTAAGAAAAAAAACAAATTACAGTTCAAGAGCTTCCTCCTCTCACATCGGATGAACCTTAGGAAGTATTTCGTCATTCAATGTCAATTTTAAGAATTTTCCGATTTTCAATTAATTTTCCTTCAAAATTTTAGTTTCAATGATTTTAATTGCCCCAGATTCCAGTGTAGAAAATAAAATATTTTCTTGAAAAATGAACTTCTGTTTCTTGAAAAGTACGTCGATGATCTTATTTAAATGTTACCCTTCAAATGCTTATCAGTTCGCTCTGTGAAGAAAGAAAATAATAAAAGTATTATTAATTAATATTTTTAGTTTAAAAGTGATTGGTTACAAGTGCTTTATTGCGTACATTTTACTTTAAATTAAAGTTAGGTACTTATATTTCGATTAATATCGATGTTCACTTGCGCCAACTGTGGTTTTTTTCGAGGAGGAAAGAGGGGGGGGGGGCGATAGGTGTCAGTGGGCGACGAGCTCAAAAAGGCTGGGACACACTGGTTTAAAACAAAGGAGCTTCCGCTGGGATAGATAGAAGCACATTTCCATGCTTTAACACTAAATCGTCTCGTTTCTTTTTGGCTGAATTCACAGGCAAAATGTTATGCATTGAATCCAAGTGGACCTAAGATTAATTGGGTGTGAAAATTTCGACTTTTTAACTATTTCTTAGTGACTTCAATCATATTTTATCTATCCCAATGAATTTCAACTTTACTCACCGACTACAGAGTTATTAAAAAAACAATGATTTCCTTCCCCATAAGGTTGATATAAGCAGATAACCGATCAGTCATTTCAGTGCCTCAAGGCGTTCTACAGCAACGATACTTATTCTACGGGCACACGTAGGGTGATGTGGGGCGAAGTGAAACAGTTAAGATAACAGACCTGTTTCAAAATGAAAAAAAAAAAAAAACTGGAAATTTGCTCTGAAAATAAGTGTACACAAGGAAGGAATAATGTATTTTGTAATTTAACCCTTCACTGCACGGTGTGCCAGATCTGGCACAAACCAAATAAACCCTCATATATTCCTATGGTTTTTAAATGCAGTTAAACTGAGCTTTGTGCCCCTTCTGGAACATTGCTATAACAGTTTAGTGTGATTTTTATGCACTAGTTAGTTGCACTAGTCTAGGTATTACAGTTCTTGCTTTTGAAAAAAAGAGTGTCTGCATTTCCGTTAGAAGTGTGCTTAGTCATTATTTCCTTTGTTCTAAAAATGTTTGAATACACTTAGTGGAAAATTTGTTTATACCACTTATGGCACAAAACTCATTGTAGATTATTTCACTTATCGGTATACAAAGCATATGCTATGTGCTTTGCGCCATATATAGAACAAACAATTAAAACATCATTTTTGGTGCACATTTTTAAGATTAATTTTTTTCTTCATTTTTCCTGAACTCAGGGCTATTTAAAAGGTAACAAATGATTATTTTCATGAAAATATAAAAAATCGTGCAGTGAAGGGATAATTATCGTTGAAATGGGGTAAAGTGAAAAATACAATATTCTTGTTATTAAAATATTTTCCATTTAATGAGTTGCAGTAATTTTCATAACATGAATGCTTCAATAAACGTGTAAATGAACTATTAATGAAAATATAAACGATAAATAAATTAGTTAATATGTGAGAAAAAGAAATGAACGAATAAAATAGAGAATGAATAACGAAATAAATGAATGAATGAACAAATAAGTGAATTAATAAGTGGAAGAATGTGAATAAATTAATAAATGAAGCAATACGTTCGAAATTTAGTAAATGAATGCATAAGTAACGAAATGAACTATTTCACTTTGCTCCATCCACTTTGCCCGCGTGCACTTATCAAATTACATTGAACATTTAAACTCAAAACATGCCTAATATAAAATAATTAAGGACATCACTGGACATCAGTAGATCTTAATTAATAGTTAAAATAATAATTACAAAAATTTATCATTTTACAATAACTTGAACTATTTCTGAAAAACCATGAATATTGCAATAAAGGTATCAAATTTTGAAAATAACTTGTATAATATTTTTCGTTGATCTTTGGGGCGATTTATTCTTTGACAAGAATCAGTTATGTGTCTGAGAACTTAATTAAAATATTGCAAGGTAAGTGGCGCTGCAAACTGTGAAAATATTTCCATTCACTTTACCATTTCACTTTACCAAGCTATTTCACTTTGCCCCACACATTTCCCTACATAACACGCAATCCATTAAATCCTTCAAATCTAACCTAAAATCACTTAAAAAGAAAATGCAATGAATTAATCTGAAATACACAAAAAATTATGATTTACATCAAACTCCAATCTTACGAAATAATAGGAAGGATGGCATTAATAAATGTTCCCATTTAACCCGTAGTGCAGTATGTGTGGGGTAAATATAAACATCTGAAATTCACATCAATAGCTGGGAATCTGAAGTTCTTGACCAAATGTTTTTGAAAACCTTTCACGTGACAAATAGAACTAGAGGAAACCAAAACTGTTTACACGCTAACTTCAATAATACAATATTTCAAATAAGTAAAATATTTTGCAATAAATAAAAGTTATAGGGCAAACCAACCTGCGAATGAACACTTCCAGTGAATGAACACCGCGTAATTTTCTTGAAAGAATAGGTTTTTAAAACATTTTTCTTAAGTGAACTGGCAGTACTCACTTCCTTCTAGACATTTTCAAAATGAAAATGGCTAAAAATGCTGCGTTTGTCTTTTTGGGGTATTCATTCATTGGGTCTTGGCCCTTTTTTTCCCCTTCTATACCCCCCAAAAAAACTGATCCAGAACCATAAAATTCTCGCAATATTTTTAAAAAATAATTACATATATCACCTAAAGGGTTTTTACTATAATGTGGCAAATTGTACAATTTTTAACAACGCTATGAATTTTTGAAAACGAAATTTCGCTGGAAGTATTCATTCGCTGGTCGGTTTACCCTATAAGCTATTATTTGTTTTAAAATAATGTAGAGGAGGAGGAATGAGGTGCCTTAGCCTTGCGAAAAGTTAAACTTATATGTTATGCTTAATTTTTAGAGCCCTTGCAATGGTTGCACGAAGCGGGAAGCTTCCAGTACTCCAGATAACCTTTCAGCAGGCACAAAAGATGAAGATGATGATGACGATGATGATGACACGGACAAGATTGACATTAATAAATATGATCCCGAGAGGCTGAAAGCTTTCAATGTAAGTCATTAATTGAATTAAATCTCAAGATTACATGTAATTTTACTTCCCTCTTTCGATAGAAGTGGCGACCAAAACTCTCGCGAAATTTGAATTTTTAATAGTTTTACGATGGCAAGAACACCATAGGTTTTGCATAGAAATCTTGGTCTTGTCATTAGTATAGAATGATAAAATAAGAAATGAAGAAATCATATTTTTTCAAGCTGTAATTTGCATTTTCAGGATTATAATCTTTAAAACATTTTCCACTTCACATTTCCTCGATGCAGTAGAGTGGAAAGATCTTTAAATAAAGCAAATATTTAAGGCATGGACAATTTTACAAAATGACTTATAATGTTAGAATGCGCTTTTCCGTTCTTAGGAAGAAAGGAAAATTCTTTCCAAATAATTTTTGAATTTTTTTTGGTAGTGTACTTTGACTTATGATTCTTTCTTTTTAAAATAGATGTTCGTCCGTTTGTTTGTCGACGAGAATTTGGATAGGATGGTGCCAATCTCTCGCCAACCGAAAGACAAGATTCAAGCCATCATCGATTCCTGCGCTCGTCAGTTTCCGGAATTTGGCGAAAGAGCCAGAAAACGAATACGAACCTACCTCAAGTCGTGCAGGCGAAATAAAAGAACACGAGAAAATTGCAACTGGGAACTTGGGGTAAGTACATACGAGTCAGTCAATCTGGTAGTAACAGTTGGGAATTTATTGAAAATAGAAAAAAAATGCAAAAACATGAAATCTCTCTATGTAAGGAAGGGAATAAATAAAAGATATAATGCTATGTTTCTTATTTGCTTAATTTATAAAACAAATCCAACAAAAAATGTAAATGTTATCGTTTTTTTAACTAGTTTCACGTATCATAGTTTGATGCTAAATACCCGTAACTTATCGTTTGCACACTTTAAAAAATTAACGTTGTTTTTACAGTATAATATAGCTAATTTTACAGTAATAAACTATAAAATTTCTACTTTTACAGTACTAAACTGTAAAATTGCTCATTTTACCGTAACGAACTGCAAAATTACTAATTTACAGTTTATTACCGTGCATTTTATAGTTTTAAACTGGAACCTCTGCTGCCAGTATTATACTGTTGTTTTTACAGTATAACACAGCTAAATTTTACGGCATTAAACTGTAAAATTTCTAACTTTACCGTACGAAACTGTCAAATTGCTAGTTTTACAGCTTATTACTGTTCATTTTACAGTTTTAAATTGGAACCTCGGCTGCTAGTATTCTACTGTAAAAACAACAGTTCATTTTTTGCAGAGTAAAGGAATGTGGGGCAAGTCAAATAGTTAAAATATTACTTTTTTCAAAAGGAAAAATTGTAAATTTATTTTGAAAATTATAGTACATAAAGAAAACAGTAGAATTGCATAGAAATGTAGAGATTCGATAGCCACTGGTAATTGATAAGGGGGAAAGAGTATTAAACGAGAAAATGTTAGTGCAACAATAATTTGTGGTTTAAATTTTTTATTTATTTATTTAAATTAACATCATGTGCTCAAGTGCTGGAATTAATGTGGCATCTCAAGATAACGGGTTTTCTCATAACTTGCTATAGTGCGGCACATGGTTTGAATTGTTCGTTAACAGGCGTTGAGCTAGATAAGTCTCAATGCGACGTAACCGGCAGTTAAATTTTAAATGTTTCATTTTGAAAAATTAAATCTCGCAAGCAAGTGTTAATGCAGAGAGAGGCAAATATTTAATGTTGCAGAGCAGATTTTCTCAACAACGGGTAGCATTAAATTCAAGGTTTTTTCTCCTATATTATAATGAGATTTTAGGTGAATGTTCTTCTTTTCCATTACTAAGTACATTGGCTGGAAACATAGAAATGTATTTCGATTTTCTTTGCGTGCATTTAATGCAGAACATTTTAGAATAACTGCATATTGAATTATTTTCTAAGTCCGGTACTGAATTCCTTTTGTAAAGAATCAAAATGCTTAAAAATGTGATGGAATGAAAATTGTATACAATAATTGTATACCAGCAACAAAGAGTAACGTAAACTGATGCAAACTATAAGCCAGCAAACACATTTTCAAGAGCATTTTACTAACAATATGAGGCTAAAGATTGTTTTAATATCTACATTCACTTTAAAGATTGGTTTAAAATGCCGTTATGACTTTTGTATTTCAATTTCTGTCTCTTGAGGCTCTTATACCAGGGAACCACACGAATATTGCAAAATGAAAAAAAATTCAACAAGCAGCCGAAGGAGCATATATATATATATATATATATATATATATATATATATATGTTTTATTTTGCGGTGGAGGGGGGGGGGCTGCTGCAAGAATTTTTTGCCCTCGGTCCCCCGTTATTGAGAAAAATATATGAAAGTGAATCTGTATCAGCACGTCCATTTGCAAAGCGCGTAACGTATAGCTTCCATTACTCACTTTGGCGAATTTTCTTAAACTCGACATAATTGTTGTTATCATATTTCGATAGTGGGGACACGAGGGCAAATAATTTATTCGTCTTGAAACAAATTTTCTATGCTGTTTTGATTGCTACTTGTTATTATTTTGTTTTTTCATTATCACATTATTCTGTGGTTCCCTAATTAGCTGCATGTACTTCTTCAATCGTTAAGAGGAAAAAAAAAATACTTTTTTAATTTTTCAGGGTCGAAATACTCAACCTCATCTAACATCGGCACTTGCAGAGCAAATTTTAGCACTTGCATGTGAAAACGAAAGCCAAAATGCTAAAAGAATGCGCTTGGGACTAAAGCCAATTTCGGTAAGTTTTGAGAGTCTGACTTGATTTAATCAAAAAATTAAATTATTTAACAATTACAAAACTAATTATAAACTTTACGTATTTTTAAGAATCATTATTTTCAGTCAAACATTGTTTTTTCAGAAATATATCTGCTATATATCGTAAGAGGCTGCTTTAAACTGTAACAGTTCTGTGGTTTTTCTTCACATACAGCATTGATTTTTTTTTCCATGTAGGCTGAACTTGATCGCAACAGGTCAGAAACGCCAGTTTCTCGCAGTCCTCACCACGATAACATTTTGCAAAACACTTTGCGACACGGCAAGCCCCAAGCCTCCACGGTGCTCAATGGTGCGCAGAATTCATCATTCCATTCAGTTTATCGCCTGCCAACTTCATCAACAAATGGTCATTCAAGCTCCATCACTAATTCCACTAACGGTAAGTGTATTAGTCGCACCCGTTTATTGTTTGAACTTACGTAATGCAAAGGTGACCTCCTGGGGGGTATGGGGGGGGGGGAGGTGATCATGGCTTAAACTGCGTGGTTGAAAATTTTATTGTGGGTCGTTTTTAAGTGTATTTTTCTTTGTTTATTTTTTTGGGAGGGGGGGGGGTCTTAGTGGTATTTAGAAGGAATGCGCCGTTGCTCGGGGAGAGGGGGCGTGATGGGATATCTTTCCAATTAGGGTGTCCAAAAAATTACTGATGACTATCAAACGGACGGAATGCGAACCTTTTTGTGTCCAGCCTGTATGGAAATGTCCTGAAAATGCTTGATGATTATTGAAAATAAATAAAATAAAAACATTACGCGATAGAAATGTACCATTTACAGTCGGAGCACGGGTATTTGGTTAATTTTAGTGCACTTAAATTTTATACTCTTTTTACTTATTTAAATGATTAGTCAGTGAATTGTTCAACAATTTAGATACTAATTCAAAAAAGAAAAAAAAAACAACTCTCTCTCTCTCTCTCAAAAAAAAAAAAAAAAAATGAAATTGTTTTAGCTTTACTAAAAAGTTAATAGATGGCAGCACTAGCGAGTAGCAAACAGACATTTAGATCTGCTTACTTAAATTCTCATATGGGTTTTCACTGCGAAAAATAATGCGCGAAATTATTGTAATCGGAAACCGGATAGATTTTATTTTGCGGAATTACTGTATAATTTTGTGATGTGGAATTTGAAATATTGATGCCGAAACAAAGTAAATTTATGTGTCAACATTTTGTGTTTTCCGAAAAATAATGGAACGTCGCAAGGCCGAAGAGTTAGTTTATTCTAGGGATGCACCGATTAATCGGCCATAATCGGCCAAGTTGCCGATTATTAATAATCGGCAAAATCTTACCGATTAATCGGCGAATTTTTTTTTTAAATATTATTTTTTAAAGTATACATTCGCAAAGAAACTATGACAAATGTTTTTATTAACAGTAAATAAACGTAGTTTTCTGCAATCCTTACTATGACATGCAGTATGAAAGTGTGTACAGGGTAAAAACAATACAAATAGTTCATACAATGCGCAAAACTGATTGGAATATTTAAAGATAATCCAATGTTGAATTCCTGAGCTTTTAAGTTGGAATGCGAAATTATGAATAGTTCATTTCATTTATAATCAGTCAAATTTTACTGATCAAGGGCAGAAAGATGTTTTATACAAAATTACTCCAAATATGCTTGAACAAGAAACTACGATCGATACATTTATAAACAAGAAAAAATTTTCTGCAAATACAAGTATAACATGTAGCAGTGTAGTGGGTATAAAAAACAAGTTATTCAAAGAATAAAATACAAAAAAAAAAAAAAAAACAAATAAAAAAAATGCTCTCGATTATAAATGATTTAATAATTTTATATTCCTATTTTAAATAAATATGCACATATAAACAATGGAACAACATTTTTCATGTGTCGATACTTTTCTCTATAGCTTAATGCTTTTATTAAGCTCTACTTTTCAAAGAATAAAATTCCTGAATTAAATGGCTACTTATAATTGAAAAATAAATTTAAATTAAAAACACCCCTAAATTAAAGTGCTTACCACAGCTTCCCCCTAATTGTTTTAAAAATAATTTTCATGACTAATGTGTTTCTGTAATTTATTCACAAAACTATGGAAATTAGTTCAAAGAAGTTTAGTAAAATTTTGTAAATATTTTGGGAAAATTGGAAAAATAGAGAAAAACAAGTCTTCTCTCAGAAATAAAAAAGTAACTATTTCTGAAATCGGAATTGTAAAAGGAAGGGGAAAAAACAGTGATGGTGAAATTGGTAACATTAAAAAAAAATTCCTGGTCAATAATCGGCTCTGCCGATTAATCGGCCGATTGTCTACAGCCGATTAATCGGTAATCGGTAATCGACCAATTGGCTTATCGGTGCATCCCTAGTTTATTCTATTAAAACGTAATTCCTTTTTTTGAAAGAAAATCTAAAAAATATGGCAAACATCATTGAAACAATAATTGTGGTAATTAAACATAGAAACTAACAGAATAAAATGACAACAGATGAAGATAAAAAAAACTAACCAACGCGTGCAATTAGCAGGATATTTAAAATGGGCACCTTATTTCGAAAAAGAAGGAGGTTGATTGAATTAATTTATAAAACTTTTATTATTTTAGTTACACTGTCAAACCTCGTTAAAACGAACTCAAAGAAAGCTTAATAAGCAATTCGTTTTAAACGTAGTTCGTCTTATCGTAACAATAATAATCAACAACAAGCAATAGGTCGTGGTTATAAAACAAGTAGTGGACCTGGCGGCCGCCAAGGGCCCCTCGAGATGTGAAATTGTCAAATTTAGTGAAACAGTATAATCAATGCATAGTTATGCAATATAATTACCGAAAACGTTTAGAATTTTGTGTCATTTGTATTTTTTTTCATAACTATTCCGTTAGTAAAAGCATGCATTCATATTGATCTAAATAACATAAAAACTATTATTCAGAGTATACCTATAAATTTAGCCTAATGAGTGATTCCATACCAATTCACCAGAAAAAAGAAAAGTTGGTCGCACGACCGACTCAGATTTCAACTTGGCGCACATGTTGATTATATAGAAGCATGGAAAAATCCAAATTTTTAGGTTCCTGCTCCACTTATTTTCTGAGATACATGCCCCCAAAGTTTTCCCGCTCCGTCAAAATACTAAAAAAATGATGTTATTTAATAATTTTTTATAACAAATTGTACTCGTGTAATACAAATGTATTACCTATCTATGGAAACTAGTTACTCTAGGCATTTAGAAAAAAAAATACTAGAACGTTCATAATGAAAATTGCTAAGGTACAGGGCTCTTTGAAGTTGTCACCACAACTTCAATAAATATAATGAAAACAAGAAATAATATTTCTCCAATGAATGAGCATTATGCATTCATAATTACAAAGTACTTAATAATTTCTTGAGAAATTAATTAAAATAAAGGAGCTCTAAATATTTATCTCATTAGCAATACCCAATCTTGTGATTGGGATATTCCAGTTTTTAATTGCAGAATTTCTTGAATATCACATGAATATCAGGAAAATAAAGGAGGCTTTTTCCTTTGATGTAGGATATTTTATGAGAAATTTTATAGATGGGCTACTAACTGAGCATGGTGATAAAGGGATTTATTTCAGCATCGAATTCCATTTTACTTTATTACCGGTTAAATATTTACAAAATAGTTAAGTAAATAATTTAATATAAAGCAATGCTTGAAGAATTAAAATTAGTACAACTAATTTATTCCCATACTGATCTTTACAAAACTGACATGTGCTTTGCACTGATAAGAACTGACAAGAATAAGTTTACTCACTAAAATACTAAATCACAGATACCATGAAGCATACATTCTATTTTCTACAAAATAATACTGCAACAAAGAACGAAGGTATCCTCCTGTTTAGAGCCAATCAGGAATATCCTAATCACAAGATTAGGTATTGCTTATGAGATAAATATTCAGAGCTCCTTTATTTTAATTGATTTTTCAAGAAATTCTTTAGTACTTTATAATTATGAATGCATAATGCTCAGGCATCGGAGAAATTCTATTTCTTGTTTTCATCAAATATCTAATTTATTGTTCAATGATTTAATAAATTAAATTTCATGACATATTGGGTAGATAATACAGCTATTAATAAATATATCATTGTTTTTTGGTTTAATTAATTTTAAGTCCATGAGAGGGAGAATAAAAGCATATGGTCGTCGTGAAAAACATGCATATACTGTCAGCAGGATATCTCTTAATACAAGAAATAACCAAAAGTAAACTCTTTTCCTGTGAATAGCTAAAATATCAGTAGCCTGTTTTTAAAAAAAATTAAAGTTTCTACTGCTCCCCCTTTATGAGAAAAATGGCTGCCAAGATGACCAAAATCGCATGTATTTGCCTTATGGCTTACCTTTAAGCTTAAATATTTCCAAGAAGGAGTGAGAAACCCTAGTTATGCATTGTGTAAATATTTACAGTAAACATCTGTACACTACCAGAAAGTGGAGTAAACTTTTGGGTATGTCTTCCTTTTTTTGGAATAAATTCCTCAATTTTAGCAAAATCGGCAAAATCAAGTTTGTGTGGTGACAACTTCAAAGAGCCATGTACCTCAGCAATTTTCATTATGAACGTTCTAGTATTTTTTTTCTGAATGCATGGAGTAACTAGTTTCCATAGATACCTAACACTTTTATATTGCATGAGTACTATTTTTTACAAAAAAAAGATTAAATAACATTACTTTTTTAGTATTTTGAGTGGGCGGACAAATTTTGAGGGCATGTATCTCAGAAAATAAGTGGAGCAGGAACCTAAAAATTTGGACTTTTCTAAAAATTATTTTCTTTTTTTTTTGGAACCTCTATATAATAAACCTGTGTGCCAAATTTAAAGAAAATCCGAGTCAGTCGTGCGACACCCGTTCGGTGTGTTGGTATGGAATCACTCTAATGCAATGTTGATGTGCTCCAAATACTTGAGCTGTACTTTTAGAGAGTACGGCTCAAGAGTAGAACTTTTGATTGGTTGCATAGCAACTATGTTACTCTTTCTTCATAATGCTAAATGTTTATGATTGGACACAATGAGAGGAGTATATTTTAGAATATAGTAATTGTATGGATACCTCACATTGTGGTCAGTGTATGTGTGTGGGGGGTGGGGAGGAAAGAAGGGAGGGTAGTTACATGGGAATCTCGGATCAAATTGGCATACATAGAAATTTAAGTAGAGTAACTGCCTTGTTATATCGTGCTAGTTGGGACACTACAAAAAAAGTGCGTCATTTTCGAAAACGAGCTGCAAACGAGGTCTTGAAAGTTAATGAGGCTTTTAGCGTACAAATAAATGATCTATGTACCTGCATTAATTTCGTTTAGTATCATCTTAGAGCAACTTTTTTGCTGCAAAAAACAGAAGAAAATTAGCGTACCGATTGTTCTTTAAGGATCCAAGAAAATTAGTTAAAATTCATATCTATTGTCTTTTAGTGAAATTAGAATTCGAAGAAGCAGCTTAAAATGCAGCGAATTTAGATGAATAATAGGCCTCCCAGTTTGTTAATGAATTAAAAAAAACTAATTTTCATGTGAAATGCAATATTGTTACTGTAGTTGTCTTTCATTTAAAGTTTTACTTACCCTTTATTTCTCAGGAAGCAATGAAAAAATTGCGATACATTCAAATTAGGGATACAATCAGGTTCATGTGAGGGTATGCTGTTTTTATTTATAGAAAAACTCTTGAAACCACTTTATGAAGGAAGAACGCAAGAGCTCGGTTTAAACGACAAGTATAGGACACCATATCAATTCAAGTTTCCACGGGAGGGGGGGGGGTGTAGTAAGAAGTCTAAAATTGTGGATTAATAATTTTATAAATTGATTAAAGTTTTCCGTAAGCTAAATGAGAAATCTATACTGCTTAGGGAAACATCGTGTTAGAAAGAGAAAACATTTAAAAAATACAAACAAACCAACTAAGAAAGAAAACTAATTGTTAAAAATGTCACTTAGCATTGTCCTTATCTACCCTTTTTATGTGTTTCTAATAAAGTTTGCAAAAAGAGTACGCGGTATGAGGTTTTCTTAAGAAGCCTTTTTGACAGTTAGCGGCAGGATCTTAAAAAAATGATGTAGACATGTGCGAACGGTTATTTCGTATAGTTATGCTCTAACTTGTATGAACTTTTTTTTTCTGGGCATTTAAGAGTATATTCCTTCTCGCAATAACTTCTGCCTAACTCTTAAAAATTTTGCAAGCTAAAAACCCTGAAATAAAATAAGTAGTCCCATATCTTTGTTATCCATTGTGATCCTATCCATAATTTGCATTCAATTAAATCGTTTGGCGTCTGTTTCTCGAGCACGGTAACCGGCTTTGTGCGTTAATGTGTTCTTCCAAGTAGCGGCAATAATTGGAAAACGCTTGATAACCAACAGTATTTTTAACGCCTCTGCAGTTATATTTCACGCATTAAGAAGTAATCGGAAATTTTACACTTGAACGTTTCATTATCTTTTTTAAATGCGAAATGTCAAACATCCTAAATTTTTTAACTTAATCTAGTGCACATGTCTTCTTTCCCTGTCATTTTCCATTTTAACCTTTGAAAGTTCTATTTATTTTATGAATTTGAGTACTATTATGGTTCTCATTGTCGAGCCCGCCAGTATTGGGATTAGCGAGGGGGGAGGGGCAATTGCCCATACCCCTGACATTGGGAAATTAATGTAATTGCATATACGTGACCATGATTTTTTGTGCTTTTTGAAAGTTAACATTGAGTACATACCCCTCCCCCTCCCCTCCTCTGGAAAAATTCGAAGTGACGGGCCAGCTCACTGTACCGTATATTTCACTCCTAAAATGATTTCACTGTACTCACGATTACTAAGATTAAATTAGAAATTAAAAAAAAAAAAAGATTACGATTGCCGACCTCATATTAAAACGAGCTTCACTGGTCAGAAAGCATTTTAAAGTAAAATACATTTAAAAGTTTTCAAGAGGACATGGTTAACACGGAAAAGCAAAGATAATCCGTACTAGTATAATTTGACAGTCGTAAAAGCAGAATAAAGAGGGAAAATTGAAAATTCTGTAAAAATATCCTTAATACTAAAATCAATTTCAAGTATTTTAATTGTTAACAAATAGAAACAGGCAACAGAATAACGTTTCAAAACATTGAGTTTTCCATTCTTGTCGGCCCACAATGACATTGGGTTTCCAGTCGCGTGAATAAAGGCTTAACCGCATTGTCTAAAAATTGTTGTAGTTTGAGTTCTATATAATATGAAAGTTCCAAATACATTCTATCACACACAGACATTTTATTTTCTTTCGTTTGGGACTATTGTTTTGAATTTCCAAATATGTTTTCGCTTTAAAAATCGCGAAAATGTTTTTAAGGTTTTTAATTACGGTCTTCGTTAATTAATGTCAACCAAAGACACGATATAGCTAGGAACTCTCACTAATTGCATTAACATCTAGCTAAAAATTCTTGATCAACTTTCCTTCCAATTTTTTTTTAATCGGTCTATCCGTTTAGACACTGAAATGCCACAGACAGCTAAGTGCCACAGGCACTAAAGGGCCACAGGCAAAGAAACGTTAAACTTATTATCCCTTTCCGTTTTGCTTCGTGTGCTAAAAAATGTCAAAGAGTGTATTTTCACTCCAAGAAAAAATCCCTAGTTACATCTCTGCTTGAGGCTTATGTGCAATGGGCCTCCAACACCTCTTTCGAACGGTTTAGTTTTTTTAAATGCGCCAAAATCTTTTACAGTGAAACTCAGAAAATCTCAGAAACTCCCCTGAAACAGGTGAACGTAGCTCAACAGACCAGAAGTCTACGAAAAATGAAATGGAAAAATGAATCTATACGTGCATAAATGCGTTCGGCAATAAACCAAATAAAAAAGAAGTTTCTAGGTGTTAAACATAAGGTAGCGAACCGCACACTATATTTACTCAGTTAAATGTGCGAAATTGCTTCCGCTGGGTGTGTGACTTCAATACCAGGAATCGCCTTCGCATCGGCAAACATCAGTCGATCACCCGATATTTTGCCGCACATAGGACAAGAAATTGCTTGCTTTTCCCTTACCTAAGCACAGGATGAGTTTCGACGCATGTAATTATGACTCTTTTTTCATCCATTTTTTGCATTAAAAACTACACCATTGTTGTGGTTCTTGGAATCAAATAAATGTTTCTTGGAATTTCAGTCGTTCTTGCTCCAACTACTTATTTTAAAATCGAATGTGTGTGTGTGTGGTCCACCTTCTCTGGCTCAAAATTCAGTATATATGTTTTTTTTTTTTTGGTTTTTTTCATTTTCTCACAATTTCATTTTCTGTAGCCATGAAAATACAAGACTGTACAATTCGTTTTTGTTTTTATTTCGGATTTCTAATATAGATAAGAAAAGCCGAAAAACATAGAAAAAATTCTCTGGTATTGCTGGCCGTCAGCACATGGTATCGCGCTTTGAGCTACAAAGATGGAAAGAGGTTTCATGCAACTAATACAGTGTGCGACAAAGAGGGAGGGAGACATGACATTTCACATTTTTGGGTAAAATTTGAGTCATTTCCATAACAGCATGTTTATTTCATGCAGCGTAAGGTGTTTAAAGGGACACTTTTTGAGAAAAAGGGAGAAGAGGGTCAAATACGCTAAAAAAAGATGAGTTATGATGGTTGCCGAATGATGATACTTTCTCATCTCTACCATTTCACTCCAGGGCACCAAGAACTTAATTTTTTTAGAAGGAAATAACTTCCAGTTTTACCGAAAGACAAAATATAATTAGGGGAGACCGGTGCTAGTTGGCATAGTTTTTACTTCTCGATTTTTCTAATTTTTTTTGTTGTACTTATGGTAAAAGTAATTTATGCCTCTGATAGGGTAACATCTTGGCTACAAAAAACCACTAGGAACATCATCTAAAATTCACTGGGAAACTCGTGAAAAATATTTTTCGAAGGCTCCTCAACAGTGCCAACTTACCCCGGAGTCGGGGTAAGTTGGCAGATGCATCGGGGTATGTTGGCATAACATTGTTTGAAATGATAAATTTGCAGCAATATAACATTTTTTTATTTTTTAAATATTTATTTAAATAGATTATAAGGTAATATGTCAAAACAAAGTTTTAAAAAACATGTATGAGCATTGTAGGTAGGTTACAAATGTTTCATGTCAACTGCAAAAGATGGGTTCTTACTCATCTGAATGGAGAGGTAATCTTCCATTCAGATGAGCGTCGGGTGGCTCTGGTCACTTCCAATACTTTGTAGTTTTCACCATAGTGGAGACTGAAAAGTCCTCGTTATCGACTTTAAGTATTTGCCCTGGATATTTGCGGGCCCCATACTTCACTACCCCATACTCACCTAATCAGCTCCAACAGCAGCATTTAATGCTGTCTCATCTGCAGGTGGGGGCTGTGTAGGAAGGTTGGGGCAGACCAGATCCAGTAGAAATGGCTCATCTTTATTCTCATCATTGTACTGAGGAAACAAGAAATCATAGCTATCCTCACTATCAGCATACGGTATAGCATCAGAGAAAGGCTCATCAGTTTCAGTGCTACTAATATCTTCCTTCTTTGAACGTTTCTTTACAATATTCTTTGATTTCGTAGTCATGGTTTTTGTTTTCTTTCTTTGTCCCTTCAACGTAAAGTGTTTTTATTTTATTTTCTCAGCTTTTTCTTTTGCCAGTTCATTTTCAACTGGAGTGTCGGTTCGGATTGTACAGTGCCTCCTCTTTTTTCCTCTGGTTGTCCGTTTTCATGGCCCTGCTTTTGGAAAAGGCTGAATGTCTTTAGGGGTCACAAGTCGACATGTTTCGGAGGAGCGGGTTGCACTAGTGGGGATTGAAGTTTCACTCCTTTCAACGCTAGCAATAGGGACATTTTTAACACTAGTACTACCCCTAACCAGTAGTAGGAACATTTTCAACACCAGCATTACCCGTACTAGTAGAAGGGACAGCAGGTAGGTCTGTGTAGGTATCTATAACTATGCGATGTCACGCCAACATCATGGTGGGGTAAGTTGGCATAGATCGCTGGCCTATGCCAAGATACCCCAAGCTGACTCTGCCAACTAGCCCCAAAGGCATTTTCTGGAAAACATGGCGGCCCTGCCCAGAATACAAACGACTGGGAATCCAGTAACTGCATCAATCCCAGGCTATTAGTCACTGTATCCACCATAAACTTGGAGTACTTGAACAAAAATTTTAAGGGTACTGAAAAACGAAAAGCAAATTGGAAAAAAAATTACTCACCAGAAAGAAAAACACAAAAAATCCATATTCTTCGAACGCACGCTAGCAAGACACTAAAACTGTTGTAGATGACGCAGCAGGTTGCCGAGTATGTCTCATCACGACGGCAGCGCTGTGGGCACTGTGTACTAGAAAATAAAGGCACAGTGCCAACGTACCCCTTATGCCCGATCTCCCCTATACTTAAAACTTAAAAAAATGTAATTATAAAATGCTTTCTCCAAATTTGTCGAATCGTCAGTCAAAATTTGTAGAGTAAGGAAATTTTTAGGAAGTAACAATGAATACTTCTCATGACCTTATAATTCGATGCCCCTATTTGACTCCTAGAAAGTTAACATTTTGTCTTCCAGTCATAACACTGGTCAACAGTGGTTTTGGTGCCGAAGATTTTGGAGGTGATTTCTTATGAATTTGATGCCCTGAATTCAAATATGCTATTAGTTTTTGCCTATCAGCTCGAATTTTTAAGATATTGACATTTTAATGAATTGTACATAACACTATTTGAAAAGAAAAACCATGTTTAAAAAAAACAAATTAAACAATTAATTTTTATTATATTACACAGATATTTTTTTTATATACAAAAGAAAACAGAAAAAGTCATCATCTAAACCAGTTACTCACTGAACAATTCGGAAACTTTTTTTGCGTGACATTTTGAGCGTATTTTAGAACAATTCCGCGTTTTAAAATTCAGCAGTAATTCGCCATCAAATGAGGAGGGGGGGGGATGGGAAATATCCCATCCTCCTCGATAGCGATCCCCCATGCATTTTATATCTTGGTGAAATCTTTCACCATACTAATGTCTCCTAAATTATCAAGAAAACGGTCTAAGTGGTTGTGTAAATAGTGCACCTTTCTGCTCATGTTACACCCAAGTAAAATGAAATTATTCAGCATCCCCCATTGACTGATTCAACATAGTTTTCAGCTTTATGTTTACCCAGAAAATTTTAGACAACTGAAACAAATGAATTCCAGGCTTTTTGTTCAATCTCAATCATTGAATTTATGAAGCCAGGGTCTTTAATCAGCTGTCTTATTTGTGGGCCATCAAATATTCCTGCTTTAATTTTTTCCATACTCAGCTGAGGCATTTTTACCCCTATATATGCAAAGCATGATCCATTCTTATCAAGAGCCTTTACAAACTGCTTCATTAGACCCAGCTTGATATGCAGTGGTGGAAAGATGATTTTCTCTCTTGGAACTAAAGGATCATTGATGATATTCTTTTCCTCAACATCCATGTTTGCTGTCCTAGGCCACTCTTTTCTAACCCAGTGTTGCGTTTTGTCTCTGCTATCCCAGATGCACAAGAAACAAGGAACAACCAAGGTCAACCAGTCAGTTATATATCTTATATTGTTAGTCTTCTTTTATAATAAACTTGAGTTATTACCCGGCGTTGCCCGGTAGCTTATTAATAGAACATAGTGGTTCCTAATAGTGATTCAAATAGTGTTGAACGCAAATAATTGTAACAGTAATTGTTTTTAACTTATATCATGCTAAAATGAAAAGGTGAGCCTTGAATTGATAGTTCATTGTTAATCGTAATCTTTGTCGGAAAATACTCATATTTCAATTTGTATTCCTAAAGGTTTATCTCTATTACTATATCTATTCAAAATTGAAAAAAAAATGGCCATTTTGTGACAAAAAATTTTAATTTTGAGCTTTTCGGAGGCTTTAAAAATTCCAAAACACCACCTATGTGGATTCTAGTGCACCAAGGAACCTCTGTGCCAAGTTTGATGAAAATCCGACGAAAACTGGATTTGTATAAGGAACAAAAAAAAAATATAATTATATTCATTTTTATACATATAGATAAATTAAAATAATAATTATTTTATAAAATAATAATTAGTTGTTTCATAAATATTATTATTTTAACATCAATTGGTTTCAAAATAAGACACCCAATGAAGAAAATGTACAAGAATCTGTCCCTGTATAAATTTTACAACACTTATACTTGAGCGTATTACATAGAAAAAAGCATTGATAGAAAAGTGAATTTATCTAAAAATCTAGAGCTGATACAGAAAAACTGCTTGCATATTCAGATTTAGCAATAAAAATATAGTTAAAATCTGCTCAAAAATCCTAGGCACCAAAAAAATTTTTTTTGTAGGCCTGTGTAATCAGTAATGGGGCTCCTTGAAGTAAAAAAGAAACACTAAGGGTTCTGTGGGCTAGTAGCCCTATCAGGGGCGCGTTAACACTCGTATTAAACTTTGTTCCAATTTTTGTTCTTTATTTTTTAAGCAATTTTTTGGGCTACATTTAGACTTTTTTTCCTTCGCTTTGTAAAACTCTAACAGGAAAGTAGGTTGAAAAAAAGGAAGGAGTAAAATATATGCTTTCACATTATCGTTGGTTGTAACAAAATGGGCAACAAACTTGTGCACCTATTAGACTGAACAAACCAAGGAGGAAATGCTTCGATCGAGGACCTACCAGCTAAAAGGATTTTACATATTATAACTCTGACAATGTTGAGTTAGTCATATTGATGACCCTTTATCTCAAATTTCAATGAAGAAATTGTTCAAAAATATTTTCATTTGTAATTTTTACATGCTTTAACACAAGGATTTATTTAAATTAGCTGCACTTATAATTTTATGATGAGTCGGACAGTGAAGGAGTCTGTGCATAAGGTCACAGGTTTAATCCCCGATCCAGTAAGAGGTTTTTTCCTGTCGCAGAAAATTTTCAGCGTCCATGCTGCATAGTTATGCGTGATTTTAAAAATCACTCTCGATCTTATTTGGCTCGAAAACTCGCGGATAAATTAAATTCCTAATACAAATTTGTTTGATGCCAGGCGAGGTGCCTCCATAAGGGTGGGAGACTGGGCCTTAAAATTATTTCTGTAGCGCCATCCGCTGATGGTACTTGCACGTGAAAAAATGGTTTCAGGTCTCGAGGGAATGCATCTAGTCTGCAGATGGTGAGGAGAGATTTCGTAGTCTTATTAGAAACAGAAAAAATATATGATTCTTTTAATATTTGCTGCAAAAACTCCTATTTTTTTTTAATAAGAAGTTAAAAATTTGTAAAAAAAAGTAACTGCATGAAAACCTGCAAAAATCTTGTGGATATGTAGATGTAAAAGAGGGAACAATACATGTTTTAAATATTTTTCAGTTGATTTTTTTTTGAGATATAGATTGAAAATAATTGACGAACAAGCGACTCTAACTCAGTGATGATGAAGATATATATTGGTGTTTGTATTTATCATCTATATTATTTGTGATAAAGTACATTCATTAATAAATAATATTTTATTTCATAATCGCGAGATAAATAGCTTTAAATTTGATCTGTATATGGGTGATTACTCAAACAGGAATGCCGCGTATAAAATAGGTGAAAAAAAGTAAGGGAAAAACACTTTTCAGCTATTTAATTTAAAAAAAAAACAGACTTTGTATGATTTTGAAAAAAAATATATTATTGATAGAAAATATTTGAAGAAAGAAATATTAAGAAAAGGCAGAAACCAAACAAAATTGTCAGTAACTCGACAAAAGTTTCGAAGATTCTGAATATAAATAGCCACCCTCCCCCAGCCTATCAATAAAAAAAATAAGAAATAACTACTTTTAACAGAAGATTATATATTTGATAGGATTGCTTTTGTGAAATAAATACTTGTTTTTAATAATTATTGCAATTACTATTTTTTACACTTGTTAAAATATTTTTGATGCGAAGGAAAGCAATTTAATACGATTTTTCCGTTTTTACGAAGCTTATTCAACCACTGGAAATAAGAGAAGTAATAGGAGCTTCGCAAAATAAATAAATACAATTGTGCAGTTGGCCTAAGAGTAGTCCTATTACTAACCGCAAACAAACTGACGAGCATAATGACGTTGAACCGAAGACCCTTGGTTAAATTGCCTCCCTAATTGACGTTATTTGTCCTATTTGCGTACTGACTTTTTATGTAAAAAAATATTGTTGAGAGCTTGGCCAGAAAGAGAAAGACAAGCCAGATTTCTTACAGACATCTCATTATTGAAAATAAGAAGGCTCTTTAAATTGATGTTCTTCATGCTGTTTGTTTACCTATTTCTGTTTTTATTTCTAGGTCCAACTGACTTGAGTATGAAAAAGACCAACAGCCCAAACAGCACCGCCAAACATTCCTTAAACCCAAGTGAAGTGATTGCAGTCAAGCAGTTAATAGCAGGATACCGGGAATCTGCTTCTTTTCTGCTCAGATCAGCGGATGAGTTGGAGCAGTTGTTGCTTCAACAAAACTGAGCAGAAAAATCTTTCGTTGATATATAACCTTGTGAGAAAATTCACTGACGATATGACTTTCAGTAATTCAGTGGCGGAAAGACTGAACTTGTCGCCCGAAGAGGGAAAATTTTTAAAGATCAAATAATACTTTTTCTAGCAAGGCGAAAAAATATTTTTAAATATACATTCTTTGAGCTTTGTGAATGTGATGAACTGTCGGCTGGTCCGATGATTTTTCTTTCATATAGAACGCGGAGTATATCATCTTATTCAATAATATTTATTTGATGTGTCACACTTCAAAATGATAGTTATCGCATGGAAAATGAAATGCGTTATAGATTTACTTCTATTTATTGATGAGTTAAGTAATTTTTAGTAATTATCACGCTTCGATTTATCATTCCATATTTTTTAGTAAGTTATTGAAAATGAAAGTGTCATGCATACCATAAATCCCATAAGAGTGATTTTACTTGTCATGATGAAATTATTACTTGCCATGGAGCATATTTCATATACTTTTATCATTTAATGAGATATGATTATTTACTTATTTTGACGATAACTGAACAAGTCACCAAAGATATTATTGTTTTTACTTTACTACCTTATTGTTCTTCAAATGAAACAAGACTGAGGAAAGCCTAATATTTGATCAAAACATCATTAGTGATTGCATTTAATGCTTGATATGTTTAGATTAGGTAAAGGCAGCTAATAGCGTCTCACCAACCACACTTCAAAATCGTCAATGGATAACATGAAAAGAAAAATTGCCTTTCCCAGAACTTCGAACTTTCGACGAGCTGGATTTTTGTGAGTTATTTAACTGAGCTTTACCTTCAACAAGCACATCTGAACAAATGGATCTTTCAAATCTGTGACTTTTTATTTAAACCTTTTTAAGCATTGTGCTAAAAGCGCATTTCAATACTTGATTTTTACCACGTGCCAGTCTCTTCCTCTCTTTTTGCCTTTTTACATACGATAGAATATACCTATTCTTCCGCCACTGAAGATACTAAAGAGGAATTATTGCCGAGGAAAGATGACGTTATAACGAAGAAGAAAATGAAGTTTAAATCAAATCTCTTTCTATTTTTGGCCACTTATTTTTAGGCCTGTGTTTTTATAATTGATTATTGGTGTCCAGTGTATCAAGTATCACTTTTCTAAGCCTTTATGAGACTATTTTACTAAAGAATTCGTAACGAAGATATATCATATGCCAATCATTGGCAAATAATTCTTTCCAAATGTGTTTGTAGCTTGTTAGAGCGTAATAGTCATTGTCATCCATTTAACATTTGTTTCCGCTGAAAGTCTTGCGTCAGGGCTTTAGCTGGATCTTCCAGTTTGTCTAAGTTATATTTCCATACCGTATCGTCTCCCAACAAAGTTATTAAAGCTTCCAATTTTCTTGATTACGTCATTGATTATAAATTTTGAATTTAACGAACGATATTAACAGTGTTATATTGACACAGTAGAATCCTGAAAACTCGGTTTAATGTGGACCGAAAAATGGCTCAGTTTGTGAAAATATTAAATACACGCAACAGGTTCTTCGCACGAAGTTTTTTACGTCCTACCAGAATGTGTTCGCGCTTTCTGGAAATGGCCGGGTTATCGAGTGTCGATTTCTCGGGACTCTACTGTCATAAAATTATATCTTCATCTCAATACTCAGAGATTCACGAAAATGTATAAAAAATAAATTCCAATCAAAATCTAATTCGAGTAAGCCCATAATAGAAAACTATTTTAGTTCAAATTATTCATAATAGTTAATTTAACTTTTTCCAATGAACAACATTTTTTTTTTAATTCCTGCATTTTAAGATAAAAATATTTGAGATTTTTCAAAACGTTCAAAAATGTCGTTTGATTTATCAAAAGGAAAATATTAAGAGTTCATTAAAAATATATGCATACTTTAGGAATTAAGTATTTAGCAAGCGTATTAAATTATACCATTGCGAAGTAACTTTATAAGTCATACATTTTCTTATGTAAAAGGTCTCTATACTATTTAACGAAACTGTATTTAACAAAACAAGTATTTAACTTCTAAATGCTCGCCATTTCTAAACCATCCTTTGAATTTAGTCCATATGCTCTTTTTATACTTCTTTTTCGAATTTTAAATTAAATAATTTTTTCTCTTTAGTGAATAAAATCAACTTCTTGGCTTTTTATATACATCAAAAGATTTTAATACTTGCATAAAATAAGAATACTATTCTCCATTAATAGCCAACGGAGAAAACAACATTCAGATTCCATCAAAGCATTCCAACGCATCTATTTATTTTCTTTTAGCTTTGGCATTCTAAAAAGCAATATACATTATACAGCGCAGACGATAATTAAATTAAATAATGCAAGGAAATATAAGATAAGAAACACAGGATTAGTAACTGCTAAATAATAAATATGAAGCACAGCAGACGATAGCTTATAAATAGTAGTGAAAGCTCAGTTGCATTTTTTATACATATATAAAATGATGTTTGGAGACGACTAGCGGTTAAAAAAACATTCAAATGTTTCACCTGTTCTCCTTACAAGTATGCATATTCATGGACTCTATATTTTGCTTTAAGCATTCATATTAAAAGTTTAAACTGTTTAACGAGTTACTTTCGTTCTTTTTCCGAAACTATTTACTAAGAATTTAACTTTGTTTAATAATTTGACATCCCCAACAGCGTTTCTTAAAATAACTGAAATTAATATTAAATATAACCTTTAAAATTCCAAAAATCCGCATGGTTTTCGATTTTATATCAATTATTATCGACCTGAATAGTTAAGGTCCATGTGTTAATTTTAATAAAGTCATTAAAAATTCTCAAAATTTGCATTTGCATGCTCATTCTTCTGTACTTCTGCTAATTTAGGAGTTCATTAAATATATGTACTTTTTTCTAAGTGTACGTGTTCGGTACTTAACTTGAGCATGAAATCTCACTTTCTTTTTGCATACTGTTAATAAAACTACCTTAAAAACAGTTTTACTTTAAGCATTATTTTAGTTTTTTTGTGAATAAAAATTGCCCTGATTTTTAAAAACATATCACTCATCAGCGACAAAAGTGGCACATCAAAAAAAGAAAGAAAGAAAAGGGGGAGAATTAAATTTTTAAGTTAAACCAATTTTAAATGATTAAAAATCAAGTATCTAAAAAAATTTCTTCTAAATTAAGAAACAGTAAAAATAGGCCGCTATTAATTGCGCCGTTTATGAGCTATCACAAGTCAATCATAGTAATTGTCTTCGTGCTAGTGTTCGTGCTTCGTGCAAAAAAACTTCAAATCCAGATTTTCAATCAACACGCTTTACTTTACCACTACTTTGTTTTCTTTCTTTTTTGAGATTGCCTACCTTAGTCGACTGTGAGAGATAGGAATTTTCTCCTAATACTATCAATACTGCGGGCTTGCAAACATCATTTATTTTGTTTCACTCTTTCCATATTGCATGTTTATAAACATTTCTTGCATTTACATATCATGTCTTGCGCGTCAACTTCAAGGTATGTGTTATTAGTTTCTCTTTATATGCATCACTGCTCACGTGCCAATGACCCCCTACGTTGTTTACCACGACGGATCAAAAATTTGATTAAATTTTAAACAATAACAGCTTGCATTTTTGCAATTTTTCTCAAATATTTCTGCTATTTGCAGAAATTGAACTTGGATGTGAAGTGTTTGAAACAAAATGATTATATTGGTAGAAAAAAGTATCATTTAAAGTTTTTTACGTATATCTTAGTTCATTAAAGTATATCGACTCTCTAAGAGTAACAGAACGTGTATCAAAACTAATATACATTTTTTAATTTTAATATGTATGCAAAATATTCAATATTACTTTTTTCAACAACGAGTGAATTTATTCAAGCTATCAGCGGATTAAAGTCTTAAGGAAATTTTAAAATCAAGTCATTTTTTCATTGGAAGTTTTTCTAAACGCATTTTTTGTTATAATACAATCATCCAGGATAACTTTAAACCCCAATTTCTCTATTTAAACTACCTTACTTATATTTTGTGGAAAAAAATCTACTAAACTATTTTACAGTTACCCCAGATGAAGAAATAATAACCATTAAACGCTTTTAAAATGCTTGATTCAAAGAAATCCTGTAGTTCAGAGTAACTTTGAGACCAGTGATAAATGAGATGCAAAATAAATTTTCAAATATATTTCTAAATGCATCGTTTTTTACAATACAATCATCCAGGATAACTTTGAACCAGAATTTATCTATTTTAAAACGCCATACTTATTTTTTAATACCTTCATTATATTTTTTGGTATAAAGCAGAGAAAAACACTACTATTTTAGTGTATAGTTATCCAAAATCAAGAAATAAACACTATTAAATGCACTTAAGAAGATTCTAAGAGAATCTGTAATTTAGGGTAACTTTGAGCTACATGAGAAATGGGATGCAAAATAAATTTTCAAAAATTAGTGAGCTTTCAAGTAGGAAAGAAAAAAATCTAGATTTTTACTTCCCCATCCCCTCTTTTTTCTATTTTACAACATTCCAAAATTACTCTCCTTAATAATATAGCATAAAATATTACGATATAGAAAGACGAATTTCAACAAATTCAAAAATAGCTTTCACACAGTAACTTCAGAATAATTAAATGACGCAATGAACTATTTACAATATAACCAATTTTTCTTTTCCGTAAAATTAGAAGTAGAAAATGTCAGAATTTTGTCAGGAAAGTGAAGCACTGCGCCTGCTATCCTTTTTTTAGTCAAATATACAAAAAAAAAAAAAAAGGAAACGAAGTGTTTCGTAGTTAACATAAGTAGATCGCAGTTACCCTAAATGACTGTAAAGCTAGACAGATTAGAGATGGCGGGTGGACTGGAAGTGGAAAAATGGACCACTTCATTTTGAAATGTTGGATTAGCGGGAACCCGCGACTTCACTATTTATGCCTTCTTGCAGATCCAACCTATTTCAAAATGAAGTGGTCCATTTCCGCTTCCAGTCCACCTACCATCTCTTTGTGGTCTAGCTTTACCGATAGGACAATATTTTTTTTTTCTCCGAAAAATCGTGAATTTTGACGTACGTCCTTTTGAGCTTAGAGAATGAAGCACACAAATCAGATTAAGTTCAAACTAAATACTGAAAGGATTACTATATTGCTGCATACTATTGCATTATTATCTAAAGATATAAAGTTTATAAAAGAAGAATGCTTAAAACTGAAGTCATTGTATTCGAACGTTGTTCACAAAAATATGACGTAGTAGGATCTGTAGTGCTTATAAAGAGAAACTTAAATGTAGGTGTTGTCTAAAACATGTGTCGATTTTCTTAACACAATTTCATGCACTTATTTAAAAGTTTAAATAAAAAATCTGTATTACAATATCTCAAAATGATTTTTCAAATAAGTGATTTAAATTGTGGAAATGCTAGTTTTAAAAAAACTGAGTGGTGTAAAAAATTGCATATCTTCATTTGAAATTTCGCAATTTGATAAGAAAGACATCTTCCAAACATAGCTGTTGGAGACGTAGACAATGACATTTCCATGGACGAACTATTACATAAAACATATTTGCCAAAATCTATCGAAAAACATTCCTACTTTTGGGAACTCAAAAACTTTTTGCACTTCAAAGTTTCCTCCTATTTGTACTGTGTGTATATTATTCAGTACTGTATATAAAAATGAATACAAAAAGTGTCCAGTTAAATGTCGTAAAAATCACTTGATCGGATATTATGCACTGTAATAATCTTACTTTGTTAAATCATAATTTTTGAGTGCATTAGCATCTGAGCATCTGTAACAGGCAATTATCTGTACTTTTTGCCACGGAGATAGCTTGGTATCTTTAAATCAAATATTTATTTGATTTGACTTTTAGTGAACGCTCCACAAGATGTAAAATGACAGATAGAAGTTTGTCCGAGATTTTCAGATCTGTATATTCCGCTCTAGTCTTTACTATATTCTCGGTTTTTATGAACTGCACCTGATTGTGACTTACACACCACACTTATAGTTAACTATGTAACAGTGATAAATGGATATGTGCAATCCGTGTTTTGAAGCCTTTTTACGAGTTCCAACATCCCCTGTCTGATCTCCTGTATGGTGGAGGACAGTTATCTCTTTCTAAAGTCGAGCTTGTGTTTTGTACAAAACGGCGTTGGACTCGATCAAGTCATCCTAGTTTGAAAGCCACAAGTAGCGAAATTAGATTTGAGCTTTGCACTCCGCCTGAAGAGCATGCAGTTAAACAAAATCGGGTGTTGGTCCAAATAAAGTTTACACTGATAAAATAAATCAAGATATGTAATGCTTATTATGTCTTACTTTGCTGGCCTATCAATGGATTAATTTCTTGATTGACAGTGAGCAATAAAAAAACGGACGGGTCATACCATAGATAAAGAATAAACTAGATACACAATGACAAACCGGATGCATGGGCAACCACAGAGGCGAAAAAATATGGTCAAGCGTCTAAAATCGTAACCTACGCTAAAATGCGCTTTCGCTCGGTTTAGCGCATGCGCGCAAACGGCTTTTTCCGTGCAAACTGTTGCGTCCACAAAAGATCAGTGACTGCCTTGCCCACATTCAAATTCAAGATTCGAGAGTTCAATTGCGGCCAGAGGCTTTCACTGCAGAGTTGTGTACCTAGTTATTCTATATCTAGGGACAATACTGATAGAGACATACGTCACTCTATTAATATAAAGAATTTGACATTCAGGAGAGAAAATATAGTTCATATTCCGAAGTTCATCGAGCCCCAATAGAATCCCCGATGTAAATCAATTTACGCCTAACTAAATAAATTTTAATGCAACACTTTAAATACTTCCCTCCTTTTATTATTGTTGTTATTATTACTATTTAAATTTTATTTTTTTTAATTTTTATTATTTTTTAAATGCCTAAATGTATTTTATCGATTTATTTATTTTTGTTTCATTTCCAAAAAAAAAAATGAACTTTCGATATCTTAAACAGGTTATGAATCGGTTTTGTATATGTATAATAGCTCAATTTGACTACTATATTTTTGTTAAAACTTTAAAACCTGCAATAGAAATAAGTAACAGGGAAGCTGTCACGAACTCCCATTTTTATTGTATGGAAGGTGTTAACCAACCAGGGCACTAGTTAGAATCTGTATATTATGCAGGCATATGTGCTCATGTAATTTTTATTTCTGTCTAGCAACTACTGCCTTGATTTTTATATCGTCGGCGTTCTGGCAAAATCCGCAAAGTAGACAACAAAAAATATGGGCTACTATAGTAAAATAAAACGTATTACCAGTTATTTTATCATATAAAGCAGCTACGTAATTTAAGAATTTCACCCGAAAACCTACTGTAGGAGTTCAAGACTTGTAAAATGATTTTTAGTATTTTGCATAGTTATTCAAAAGCTCAAATCGACAATGCCTCAAAACTGGAGTTGACACTTAATGGCTTTGCCTTAAAGTCTACGATATATTTTCCATTTCTTCAACTGTGAGCCGCAAAGTTTAACTTGCATTTTATATCTTGATTTCCACGTATTGTAGCGCATTCCATTTTATCGAAGAAAATATAACTGTTTTCTCTTCAGGCTGAAATTTAATATACACTGCAACCTCGTACAGTATTTTGCTAAAAATCTGTAGCAATACTGTGATTAAGTGTTAGTTTTTTGTAACTTTTTTACAAATTGAAATGAATTCTATATTTAGCAAGTAATAGCGAGTCTTCAGCTTCGTAGCTTATATCGATTAGTGGACATTTTGATTTGAGACAGGGGGTTCTTGAGCTTTGCTCGGGTCCAAACTTTACCAACGATATCTTCAAAAAATAACTCAAGCACAGTTGAAGGGCCATGGGCAAGAACGATCAAAGTTTTCTGCCGAACTCAAGTTATCATGGGAAGATAACCTGGTAGATTATTACAAACATTATTTAATTGTAATATAATTCAGACAAGGAATTTCGTAAGAATTAGTTGCAACAGGGAAAAAATTGAGGCTCACATGGAAAAGATTGGGAACTGCAAAATTAAAAATGAACGTAATAGGACAATGCCGTCGTATGAAACTAACAATCGCAGACAGAAAAATGCCCTAGGTGCTTTAAAAAGCTTTAAATATTTTGTAAAATCGGGATTATACATTTCATATGATAGAGGAAAGAGATTAAAGTAGTTAGTTTCTGCAAAAAATTGAAAAAAAATCATTAATTACAAAAAAAAAACATGTCACCGTAACAGACTAACACAAATCATCCTTGCTTAGACATACCTTTATATTTATGATTATCAGAAACATTCCTGTTAATTCTTTCTAGAACATATTTAATAGAAAAAGTGTGTATAAGTAATTCCTTCGCAACATTTGTTTGTAAATGTAACGGAAAAGCAATTTGCATTAGTAACAGATTAACATTTGTTCCGTAACAGACACATAATGAATTACCAGCTTCAGTTTTGTCCACATATTTTAGAAGGCCCTAAATCCATACTTTCTGCAATTCACTTTTACTGATTTTTGTTGAATGTTCAAAGATACTTATAGTTATCAAAGAAATTTAAATTTTTGTTCCTGCAGAATTCTGCTTAAGAGCTGAAACATTTTTTTTTAAATATAATAACATTTATGAAGGCTAAAAATCTGTCTTCAAGTTTTTCCTAACATTTTTATTCCTTGGAGATAGGGTTTACTTTCTTATGACAGCAGACTTGTTTAATTTCAATTCACTAATCTGCCGTCATAATACATAAAGGCCTATTTACGAGGGAAAAAAACTTTGATGCAATTCATTTTTAGACTTTTGTCGTTCGTTCAAAAATATAGTTATTAAAGAAATTTAAAACTTGTTCTAGCAGACTTTTTTGCTATCACATTTTTTTTTGAGTATAATGGAATTGCGAAGGTTAAAAAGGTATGTCTTCAAGTTTTTATTTTTTCCTTGGAGAAAGGGGTTTCTTTTTTACGACGGCAGAGTTAAAATACAAACATTTGCACTTCAATTCACTATGGTGAAATAAAACGGGAATAGCTTACGTATTATAAAGCACAATCTCAGACAAGTGGGCTGCATAAGGCCCGCCAAGTTTTCCAAAAAAGGTAACATTAGCTTGGAATTGCCAATACTGAACATTTTGTTTGGTGGACTCTAATCAATCTTAACCGTGGCCCTTCAGTTATATTAAACACAGAGGAACGGTATCAACCTGTCGTTCAGTTTTTATTAACGCACAGACGTATCATTTTTCTCAACGGCACTTTATTGCTGCTATCATTTCACTTCGAAACGAGTTTCGGTCTTAGGGCGACTTGAAGTCTGTTACGAAATGGTGTTCCTTAAATTCGCATGGGTGAATTGATTGTACAGTTAATTATTTTATGCCTAGTCATAAAGTTTTATGTATTTAGAAGTAAAAGTCATTTGTGAATTGTTAATTCCCTGTATTTTAAGAAAGGTTATTTCTTTGCTTCTATTTGTTACGTGTATGTGTTATCATCTTAATGTTATTACGGTGAATGACCGCGTTAAAAGTGTGGGGAGGACTACATAACATTAAATATCTGAGGAGGAAGTGTTCGATTCTACGAACTCATCGTGGTACAGAAAAATATTATCGCTTTTTCTGAGTTGAGTTGCTTCACAGGAAATGTTTTCGCATATCTTAATGGAACATTAACCTTGAATAAAGTTTTTTAGAGAGGGTCTGTGGATTTAAAAAGTGAATGTTGAGACGTTAAAAACAATTCCTAATCTTTAAACTGTATTTAACGCTTTATTAAATAAACATTCTGATATTATTTTACCAAACAACCAAATTTTTATTAACTTGTTCTTCTGCAACAATGAAACCAAAAGCATTTACTTTCAAAAATTAACAAATTTAAGAATATTTGACTTTTTTGATTGTGAAAGATATTTATATTTGTGTGAGTTTTGACTGAAGCAGTTCCAACTGAATTTAGAGCTATTTTAATTTCATTTAACGGCATTATAAACAAACATGTTTATTATTTTTCAATTCAACGGAAAATCCGACTATGGTAAATTTATAAACTTTTTTTTCTTCGACAACGATGAAATGGAAAGCTTAATTAAATTTTTTTTTCAGCTTATTGAATTTAAAAGAGCAGGTGTGATACTTGTACTGATAATTGAGTCAGTACGATACTTGTACAAGAATGAAAATATTTTGTTACAAATAGCTTTTATTTCTAAAAAATAATATTTCCAAGGAAAATATGAAGAAGTTATTTCATATCAATTTCTTTCTGTGAAAAAAAATAAATAAATAAAAGCAGCGGTTAAAAATTTTAAAAATTTTAATGTAAAGTTGTAGCTTTAAAACAGCAAACAGGATCTCAACATTTCAATTTAAACATATTTAAGAAATAATAGAATAAAGGTTTTAATGTACCCTTGAATAAAGGTATACAATATAAAATCCACTGTACTCAAAATAAGATAAGAAAAAAAGTCAAAAATTTCCCCAGTTTACTTAACCTTTTTTTTTTTACCCAATAGTTATCTAATATTAGTGTTAAATATTGTATTATAAATTTCACAGGCATTTGGAATACTTCAAAGTGTACGGAATAAGCGAAAAAAAGCTTATGAGTTTGCAGAATAATGGGGACAGTACTTGAGGGCCTGGATGTAAAAAACCTTTTTGCGACCAGGCCCTGTATATGCTGCTCTGTTTCCAGCACACCTCCTCTTAGACCAGCCCTGCATATTAACAGTTTTATTTTCTCGAGATTTTATCAAATATCAGTATTTTTTACGTATTTATGTTTCTATTGTTTTTGTGGGACCATAAAATATGTTTTACGACATTTATAATTCATAATTACATATCTAATACAATCTTCTTATGTAATATTATGAAAAGCAGTTAGTGTATTCGTCGCTTTTACTTTTAGTCAAATTCTAAACATAAGCTGTTACGTTTACATTCAGTTTGAGATATTTATAATGTGTAAATATTTTTGATTGCAATGGTAGCAATTAAATTATGCGTTTCAAGTTGATAATATGTTTCACTCAGTTTTTGTTAAATTTTGAATTTTATGTTTGAAACCAGCTTTAATGTAAAGCTATAAATGTTCATTTAGTTTGTAAATGCTGACAATTGTTCCATTATATTGATATGAAATGAGCGACCAAACTATCTTTGGTTATCATTTTTTTTTTTTTTTGTATGTACCATCGTTTTAATGATACTGATTTTATAAACAAGGATCTTTCTTGCTTATGCTTTGTCGTAAGAAGATCGCTCTGGATTGAGGCATTCACTTAGGAATTGACATCGATCATGCTTTAACAGATCATCCATCCTCCGATGTATTTGCGACGTTTGGGAAATTTCAACTGCTGTCTGTTGAAAGCTCCTGCAAAATGCTTTTAAACAACGCTTAACTTGTGTCACTTGCGACTTCTTGTCATTTAAATCCAGAGTGATTATTCTAAACTCTAGTTTGTAACTGAATAATGCAGAGCAGAAAAACTAAAAAAACAACTTATTTCAGATACAGTTTTGTACAAATTTCGCCGTATAATGCATATTTTTACCTGAAATGGTTGTTTTGATTGATATCAGCATAAAGTAAAATACTACGCATCTAGTCAATGTATATTAGCGTTGTTTGAAATTCAATTATTTTTGAGAATAAAATCGGGACAACTATTTATCTACCTTTTCCTCCCTATAATGTGAAATGTAGCTTTTACAACCTTATATTGACTTCTAAATGATGATATGTGACCTAACAAAAATTGTGTTATAGATTTGAAAGCTTAAAGAAATGTTTTATACTTGAAGGTGTTTTGCATGTTTTTCTTCATTTACATGAAACAACGAGTTTTTCACACTTCAATAATTTTAAGCACTGTGGTTTTACATTTTTATGTGATGGTTTTCTCCGTATAAGTAACAACAATTTTTCACAAGATGAAACAATACTATTTTCCCGAGAATTACACATTCTTTACAAGTCTGCCATCTATGAAACGAACACCTTAGTATTTTCTTCCAAACGTGTTGTAACAAATTCTTCTGGTAATAATATTGTTTCATCATCAATTTCGATTATCATCACCATTACTGGAAAAGGAATAATTTTTGGTGTTTTGTTTGTTTAATAAAGTTATTAATGTCAAAAGATTTGAGTGTTGATGTGTTCATTTTCATTTTCTACCATAACAAAGCAGAGCTAATGTGTCCCTGTCAGACCTGAATCAATCCAACAATTAAAGGGTGCCAGGAATCACGCTATTTCGTCCAATAGTGAAATTTATCGAAAAATATATAAAAAGCTTTTTAAGTTCAAAGACTATTTTTATCTGCTTCATTCTACTAAAAAGTATAAAATAAAATAAATAGATGATTTCTTGATGACAACGGTCATACATTTCAGTTGATTTAATTATATCTTTACACGTTGATTAATTCTAAAGCAGCTAATAAAGTTTAAATTAAAATTTTGAGAGACGAAATGGGCGGTATTGGGCTTAACCCATTAATGCCTGACATTTTTTCTACCAAGGATATTTTGTATACTGGTTACAAACAGTGTTTAATGAACAGGAAAAATAATTTTAAAAATATAACGTAAAAATATTTTTTTTATTAAGGAAAGAAAAATCGTCCTTTAAAAGTTACGATAGACTCCAGAGGGTACATACTTTTTTTACTAATTTTTTTTCTGCCTACTATATAATATTTAAAAAGACATTTTATCAGAAGAAATAAAATCAGCAATTAATATAAACTGGGAATCTGGGAATAACTTTGAAAACTTAGCTTAATTTTCTTATGATTGTGAACGATGTCATTCTTGATAAAAATCATATTAAAACTGCTACAGAACACACTTTACAATGGCTACGTGCTGCAATCTGTTAATAACGAATTGAAGCAATACCAAGGTACTAATTGAACACTATTATTTGATTGAAATGTTCATTTTGGGGAAATTCAGACCCTTTTTTGAACCGTCCCTAAAAAGGGACGCTAGGCATTAATGGGTTAATGTACCGCCTATTTCGTCTCTCAAATTTTTCGTAATTAGATCGGCAAGTACCGCTCCTTCAGTAAAGCCGCTATACTGCTGTTAACGATCTATGAAAAAATCTTTGAAAATAAATGAAAATTTCACACCTATAAAAATTCCATTTCTAAGTTCTAACAGAGTGAGAATAAGTCTTTTTCCTGAACTAGAGCTGCAACAAAACAATTCAACAAAAATCCAGATTAAAAACAAACCCTTAACTACGCTCATAACTATAGTCGGTTACTCCTATCAGTTACTCCTTCCATCCAGTTAGGTTTTTTCTTCAAATGAATGTTTTCAAATGTCTACTGAAGCTAAGCAAATGTTGTGAGAAGCTTTCTCTTTAAACGATACAGGCTGGGGAATAACTTAAGCAAATAGTAGTTGCCAAATTGTTGCTTGAAATGTTAAATTTATTTATTTTTAATAAAAATACACCTACTACACTTTTAGAGGAAGCTTTTTTTAACGAATCATTTGTTTACATTTTCTGCTCCTCTGGTTCAATTTTCGCTTATTTACAAGAGAAAGCAAGTACTTTCATCCCGTTAGATTTTTAATCTTTTTTTTTTTCAGATAAGCGTTTTAAAATGTCTACTGAAGCGAAGAAAAATATTTTGAGAACCTTTCTCTTTCATAAATGCTTGTAATGAAAATAAATACAGAAAAGAATTATAATATTTTGCGCAAGTCATACTTGTTTATAAAAATACGTACTTATGAGCCTATTCCCAAAAGATGTCACGCTTTGAGGAAGAATGGGGTTCCTGAAAGGACAAGGGGGAGGGAGGGGAAGCATGAAGTTTTACACCACACATATTGGTTTTTAAAAAAATGTTTTACAGAGTTAAACTAAATAATTTTATTTATTTATTTATATTTTTCATCTTACCTTTAATTTAAAAAGAAAATGTGCTTTTTTCTCTTTTTTGTCGTGTGCCAGCCAGGCTGGCAATTTGGGGTGCGCTGCTTCCCTTTTCCAACTGTACCGTTATTTGGTGTGAAGTCCGACTTCCACAGTACACGCATGCCATAGGGACCCGTTTATAGGGTAGGCAACCTTTTACACAACACATTCACACACAGAAAGGACAAGGACTGGAGAGAGAAAGCACATCCATGCCCAAGCCGGGACTCGAACCCGGGGCCACACCATCCATGGCAGACTACTCTGACCACTAGACAAGATGGCCGGCGCTTTTTTCTCTTATTTAGTTTGTAACAAGAAACATCGATACAGACTAGTTTACACTATGTTGTAGTTAAAATTTAGATAGGTTTATAAGCAGTTTATGGTCATAAAGTAAAGATAAGATTTAAAGGGCTGTTCATAAATGATGTCAATTTTTGAGAGTGAGGGGAGTTCACGATACTGTGTCAATTTGTGACAAACGGTGGGGGGCGGGGGTAACAAAAAGTGTGACATCGCACAATTTTTATAAGATTATGTGAATGAAAAATAGCTTGAAATGCGAAAAGTGGGTGGAGGTAAGGTGGCGTGTGACGCTTTATAAGAAAAGGGGAGGGGTTAAAATGTTGAAAAAAAGTTTGACATTATTTATGGACAATTCCTGAAGCAAAATATATTAAATTTCATTTCAAAATCTAAAATATTTCAGTTTTATTCCGTAACATTAGTATTGAATCGCTATTTTACATTAATTATGCTTTTCTTGCTGTAAATCTCAATTTTTTTACCCAAAATGAGCGTGTCTGCGTCATTAATGTGACGCAGTTAAAAATGTGATTAATACTATAATGCTGTGTTTCTATACTGCAAGTACAGGGTGTTTCAGAATTCGACGGCAAAAATTTAAGGGGAGATACTACACACCAGGACAAATAATATGACATAAAAAAGTGGGGGTCCAAAATGATTTCCGACGGAGATAGGGGCGGTTAAAGTTCAGGGTCAAAAATTTCAAAAATTTATAAAACACGGAAAAATTGATCGATTCTTTTGCCGTTTTCACTAAAAATATTTTTAATAGATGTTCTTTCTTGAAAAAAAATTGATGAAGATTAATTTCAAAAATTGTCGACAGAGGGCACTTTAGACTTTGGAGCTAAAAACAACTACTTTTTACCGGTTTTTTTTTGTATTTTCGTAACAGATTCCGAAAGTTTAAACTCAAACTTAAATTTTGAGCCCAAAATATCCACTTATTTCGGGTATTAAGTAGCGAAAAACTCGGACCAAACGTAAAAATCGTGTTTTTCTGGTTTGAAACTTGCCGTTTCGTGTAAATTTTTTTTTTTTTTTTTTTTTTTGAAAAAAAATTGTGGATTTTTTTTTTAAAGTTTTGAAAGTGTGCATCTGATTTTATTTTCGCATTATTAGTGTCGCCAGATTATTTTATTATTTTTTTTTACACGAAACGGCAAGTTTCAAACCAGAAAAACACGATTTTTTACGTTTGTTCCGAGTTTTTCGCTACTTAATACCCGAAATAAGTGGATATTTTGGGTTAAAAATTTAAGTTTGAGTTTAAACTTTCGGAATCTGTTACGAAAATACAAAAAAAAACCGGTAAAAAGTAGTTGTTTTTAGCTCCAAAGTCTAAAGTGCCCTCTGTCGACAATTTTTGAAATTAATCTTCATCAATTTTTTTTCAAGAAAGAACATCTATTAAAAATATTTTTAGTGAAAACGGCAAAAGAATCGATCAATTTTTCCGTGTTTTATAAATTTTTGAAATTTTTGACCCTGAACTTTAACCGCCCCTATCTCCGTCGGAAATCATTTTGGACCCCCACTTTTTTATGTCATATTATTTGTCCTGGTGTGTAGTATCTTCCCTTAAATTTTTGCCGTCGAATTCTGAAACACCCTGTATACTAAATGACACATAAAAATATATACCAATATTTCTAAAATTGGGTTCATAACCTGATTTTACTGTGAATTTAATAAGTCAGGTGCAGTGCTTGTAAGAACACTTGTTCTTATTTATCAATTTGTTAAAGAATTGCAATTGGTTTTAACCTCTTTAAGTAAAAAAAAAAAAAAAAAAAAACACCAGAGCTTGCTGGTTCACTTTTTACAAATATTTTTAATAAACAAATTGCAATTTGTAGAAAGTCTAAAAGGATTGAATTAAGAAAATAAATACCTTTGTGCGAAAGATGTAGAGTTTAAATCCAACGTTTAAATGCACAAATTTACAGGTATACTGTAAACACGTGTTTCGGGGCTACAAGGAGCCCCTTTTTCAATACAAGAAGTGTGAGCTTTAGGATGAAGAATCATCCGATAAAATGAAGAATCATCCGATCCACTTTTATCGGATGATTCTTCATCCTAAAGCTCACACTTCTTGTATTGAAAAAGGGGCTCCTTGTAGCCCCGAAACACGTGTCTACAGTATAGCTGTAAATTTGTGCATTTAAACGTTGGATTTAAACTCTACAGGATTGAATTAGTTGCTCTTATTTTTATTACATTGAAAGTCATCACACGTTTTTAAGGGACAAACTAATTTTGTTTGCTCAAAACTAATTTTGTTTGCTCAAAACTAATTTTGTTACTGATTAAAAGATTTTGCCTACAGGAAAACATTTTAATTAGATAATCATAATACTACTTTTTGATTGTTCAGAGAGTAACAAAATAAAGCATTTGACAATCTCAAAATATTTATTTAAGCATTGAAAATGAATTATGTGAGCATAAAAAACTACTCCTTCTTTATCAAAAGAATAGGGACAAAATAAAATTATGACATGTTTCGAATCGTTCTGCATACATTGTTACAAGAATACATTTAAAATTCACATAAGAACTGACAGCAATTTGACCACCCTTTAGTATGTATTTTCGTTTTTGAAGTAAGAAAAAAATGCTTTAGATATGTCCTTCCCAGTACACAAACTCATACATAACAGTCCATCATTCGTTTACAACAAATATGCAGATTGCAATGAATCCCTTGCATCACATTTCATAACATTAACGAGTTGAAACATAAACACTTAAAGCATATTTTGCGTGAAGCTGATAATGGTACAATTCACCTACAAAATAATCAAACAGTTCACATTATAGAGGCGAGTTTTAGAATGAACAATGTTCCTATATGCTTGTGCTGAATATTAAGTTTTCCACTAACAGCTTCATGGCGGAAATGTACTTCCTAGTTATTGAAAACTTACAAAGTTCCTAGGCTTGTTCAATTTAGTTTCGCGTTTATCATTTACTATAAATCTATCATAGATTTCCGACTTCACAGCCTGCTCTCTCCAATTTTTCACCTTTCAGTGAAAAAACTTAATACAACACTCTGTCTTTATAAAATAGTTCTCTTGGGTGAGTTCTCACATGCAGGAAGAGAACAAACCCTTAAAAGTCACCTTTTTCCTTACACTCGCATCTTTTGGAGCAAAATGTATAGGGCGGTTTCTACACTCGCGCAATTGAACATCCCAAAGGGACTGGTGTCTTCGCATTGTGCTTCTTCTTTCACTTCGTTCCTTTGAGTTACCGGAACCCCCCGGATCTTGGCATCCAAAGTAATTCAAATTAAGCGCATCAAAATTTGATCCCAAGCTTTCAAGGGACTTGTATCTTGCATTACTTAGTATCCAGTTTGAATCAAATTTAGTTATTTTCCCACAAGCAGCTTCATGATCAAAATGCAATTTGTCTTGATTTTGATGTTTAAAAATTGTCTCACAGCTCTTGTACTTGCACAAGGGACCCTCACTATTACCAATGACAAATAAATCGGTCAATGACTTTGGTCTTTGCAACCTGCTTGTTCTTTCATAACTTCTTTCCTTCGAGCTAGAGGAATCACTTGATTTTTCGGATCCAGAAATATTCAAATAAAGAAGAGAAAATTGGTTAGAATTGTAAGCTTCTCTCAATGTTGGCGGATTTATTGAGTTTTTTAAATATCTCGGTTGCTGATGATCTTTGTTTTGATCTAGATTTTTCATAAGAAGCTTTTTGACTCCACAATTTTGATGGTGTGAGCCTATTTGCTTTTCTTCTGTACCCTTTAAGCATCTGGCTTCCGGCATGCTTTTTTTTCCTTCGCTCCTAATTGATATTTCTTCATATATATGTTCTTCAGCAAAATCAGTATCATATATCTCATTATTTTGGAGGCATGCCCTACTGCTGCGGTACGGAACTGGCAAGGGGAGAAGTTCATCTTTCGGTGCTTTTCCTGTAGGAACAGTTTTAATGGTTGGGGGTTCCGACTCATAAGACTTTCTATCATAGAATGTTGAATTAGTTGCTCCTGGTAAACTAAATAGGGAAGAACTGTTGCCGAGTCCTTCACAGTTTTCATAAAGAACATTGCATCGTTGAAGTGGAGCATGTCCTCTCCAACCCTCATAAAGGTCATCTATCTCATTATAAATGTGATCATTGGAGCAACTAACAGAATTGGAGTAGCTAACAGATACTTCTTCTGTGCTTGTATCTCTAGTTTTAGAGTTTTTATGAGAAGTCTTGTGCTGAAGAAAATGTATCTTTGGTGAATATTTTGATCGTGGGTCAAGTATCTTACTTTTCATGTCGCTAATTTCTTTGAAAAGCGAATTATCAAAATATTGGATTTCTTTTGACATTTCTTGATATAAGCTCTTATAATTATCAATCATATAATCATAATGTTTAAGCTTTAGAAGACTCTCCAGATTTTTGGGGGCTTTCACCTTCAGAGGAGTCGAAGGTGGTAGAGTTACTAAATTTGATTTTCTAAGTAAAGGAAGAGCCATGATGCATTCTTCTTCATAGGAAGAGTACACCCTCATTTCACGAGTAAAATTAACATTTAATCTTGCGTTAGGAGGAGGTGCTCCCTGGAGTAAACGAACCATTAAAGGAAAACGGTTTTTTTCCAGTGTCTGAATAGTGTGAACACCTGATATGTAGTCTTCAGCGGCAATTTCGCTGAATGTTCCTTTCTGTTCCATGCCAAGAAGCAAAGTTTCTCCCTTTCCACTGTAGCATTTTAAGTAGCGTCCTGATCTAGAACTATCATGCTTTACGTGAATTATATCAACAAGATGCAAAGTCTCACCGGAGGGAATAATTCTAATTTTATCTGGTAAAATGGTGGTGCCTTCATATTTTGCACTGAAACATTTGACGTTTTCATGAACGAGACAAGACTGTACCTTACGTTTCGACAGTTCTAACACACTTTCCACTTTAGGTACTGGTCTCCCGTTTTCATTTAAAATTTCAAACCAGCCATCGTATGTATCGGGAATAGACAGCTTCATACCAACGGGCACTAAACTGTTATTTTCAAATCTGACGCATTGCGCGATATACTTTTTGCGTTTTCCCGAGCTGGCTAGTAAAACAATTTGATTCAGAGAAGGATTAGCCAAGCTCGGGACACCTAAATTGTCATAGTGTCCTTTCGTGATTTTGGCGACTTGGGGAAGTGCATATCTGTCGATGAAGTCTTCGAGGTAGTAATCGGTGTCACTCCATTTAATAGACGAAAGGTATGCACTAGCTGCTTGAAAAGACATTGTTAATTTGAACAAAATAGATTTTCTTTGATTGATGAACAAGATGTTGACTTGAAGACAAGTTGGTTCTAGGAAGAAATTCACCGAAGTTCATTAACTGCTAGCTCGTCAAAATTTCCTTGTTGCAGCACTTCAGTAGAGAATCAGAAATCTGAGGAAAAGAAATACTTTTAATATAAAGTAAATCTAAAACTAAAATAATGCATTATAAGAAAATAAAAATTAGATATTTGTTTTCAACAACGAAGCATAGATATTAGTATTTTTAAAAAATGAAATATTAAAGATAATTATGTATTATTTAGCTCCAAAATTATAATTATATTCAATATTTTTCTTCATAATTTGTGTTTTATTTACGTTGGTTTTTAACTTCGATAATATTTTAACACAAAACTTATTTAATGTCTTTTTCTTTAACTTCAATCCAAAATTATGTTTGGATGTTACTTAACCAAAACTATTGATTACACAAGCCTGCGAAATAAACTTTTTGAAAAATACGAAGTTTTACTGATCTTAATAATATTTTATGTGATGATTTCGAAAATGACCTCTATTTTTCTTTATCAAATTAGGATTTTTGAAAAATTGATTTTTATTTTTGTTAAAATCTTCCATGAGAAAGTTTTCTGTAAAACAAATTAAACTCGACCGATAGCAAATTTTGGTCAATGGGCCGATGCCGATTGTTGGCCGATGGTTAAAAGACGGCCGATGGACGATGGGCCGATATTTTTTCCAAGGTCAGCATCGGTGACCAATGCCGATTTATAAACATAATAAATGGCTCCTGAATGTATGTTTTAAGTATTTTTCAACAAAATTTTGGAACGAAAAAGTATTCAATGTATTGTAGCAGTATTGTATTGTAGCTGACCCTAGGGGAGTCCCCTGATGAAGGCCCCAGGGTCTTTTGGAAATTTTCTCTTTACTCCTGTTTTTAACAAGATTTTTTCACAAAAAAAATTTTTTTCGCAAATTTTTATACTTCTAATTAAAAATATGTCTGCTACCAGTTTCAAAGAGCTGCCACAGGCGCCTTTTGACCTGTGTGGTGAAGTTTATTTTCCTGTTCTATATGAATCTTCAACTACTTTGTTTATGTTACTATATATATATATATATATATATATATATATATATATATATATATATATATATATATATAATATATATATATATATATATATATATATATATATATATATATATATATATATATATATATATATATATATATATATATATATATATATATATATATATAGCGATTTGTTATCTTTTGCAATACAATATAAAAATACTTATGAAAAGAAGTTTTCTCATCAATTGGCCACAAGCAAAAAAAAAAAAAAAAACAGTCGCATGTGTTTAAATTCTTTAATTCAAAGAATAATTTAAAAAAAAAATAAATTTTTAGTAATAGTTGGAATTAGAATCGTCATCAAGGTTCTGTAATCATCATTGATTTGGTTTTTGACCTCAATAATGGTAGGTAAAAACATAAGGAAAGCTTCTACGACATTATGATTAAAACCATATTATCATAATTTATCCATCATCGATCTCATTTGATTACTTTTTACATTATTTGACTCCAAGACAGATGAAATTTTAGGTGTGACCATGCATGTATGCAATATACGAATAATATATTTGTCCTAAACATGCATTTTAAATGTGCAAATAAATATAGGTGAAGGAGAATGTAGGACAAAGAGAAATAACTGGGCGAAGTGAAAAGGTGAAATAGTTACTCTGTTTCTAGAACCACATAAATGGTAACATTTATGTACTCACATGGTAGTCACATAATTGAGTCTATTACAGTCAGAAAAAAGTTACAGTAATTCACTGTATCTTTGGGCCAGTCGGGAGAACTATTTTTCATAGTACGCAGTCAAGCCTTGTTAAAATGATCACCACGAGACCTTTCAAATCAATTTGTCTTAACATTTGTTCGTCTTATCTGACTAGTAATGCTACCGCCCTAAGCCTAAAAGTCATACCAACAGTTGATCTGTAAGTATGTGTGGCCGTTTAAAGTTTTGCGCCTCCATGTATCTGATTCAGAGGCAGCTTTTTAGAGTTTTTTTTTAGTATTTCTTTTTGATAAATGTACTTAAAAAATTGGATTTAGGTGAAATAAGTGGCTAAGAGCCACCTCGTAGCTATAAGTCAATTTTGATTAAATGTACAGATACCACTTTTGTGCTTAGCACGGCAAACTAGACAACAAGCAGCAGGACAGGTATCATAAATGTAGTTCGTATTGGCACTAATTCGTTTTAAGCGTACTTGAATTAACGAGGTTCAACTGTAGTATAATTAAAATATTGACATAAGTTTATAACGCCATCACGTTAACTCGAAAACTGTGGAAAAACAGCTGAGAATGTAAGCAATTTGTCTCGGGTAAAATCATACCTGCCAGTCAAGGAACACGGTAGTATTTCGCTTAATATGACCAAATTACTGAAATACCTCCATCTAACAGTTGAAAAAAAATATTAAAGTTACTTTAGTTACTTCACAAACGATTTCTTTTGAATAACTCGCAAATCAAAACGACAGATTATCCCACATACAACGAGAAATCAACATAAATCCGTTACTTCATCATATGACTCTCAGTTACGGGCAAATACACGTCCTCGATACTTAAAGACTTTGTATCAACCGAGCCCGGTCTCCCCTGTGTATATAATATGCAAAAATTATACAATTTTTTAAAAAGTGTTTAAAAAGAGGATAATTAAATCCCAAAAAATACAATAAGACACAAAAATACTAAAGTATATTGATGAAATGTCAGCACGAAGCCGCTAGAAACAATGGCAGTACCAGCATAATTAAAAATACAAAAAGGATAAAATGAAATGGCGAACCAAGGACTGGCACGTTAAGGTTCGCCATTTCATTATATCCTTTATGTATTTTTGATTATATATATATATATATATATATATATATATATATATATATATATATATATATATATATATAATATATATATATATGGGTGATTCTACAAATACGGGAATATTTCTAACATGTAGAATTCAAAAAATGAATTTAAAATTAAAAATCTGAAAAAAATCAGCAAAGCACTTGATAAGTTACATAATTAAAATAGAATATCAGCAGAGCTTAAATGTTTGTATTTTATTGTATTTTTGGATTTTTATTTTTTTGAAGGCATATGTGAATGATAAAAAGGGCATGTGGATGACACAATGGGTATGTGAATATAACACAGTAAGTATGTGAATAACACAAACACAATAGGTATATTAATGAAATTTTTTAACCAGTAAACTGTTAGACATAATTTTTAAACATTGTACTGTCATAGTTTGGCTTTTGATTCATCCACGTGTCTTAAATTGGGGCATGTGAATGACAGTAGAAAAAGGGCATGTGAATGACAAAACACAAGTAATTGTGTTCTCAAAAAGTCATATCTGAATATTTTTCGGCTTCACTTCGAATTAGAATCCACAAATGTAAGCCTTAGGATTATTCATTATCAAAATTTATTTACATGTACATTTTACATGCATTCTGTGGGGCATGTTAATGACAAAGATAAAAAACACTTGCCTTGAAAGTTGAGTTTAGCTTGCTTTTTATCAAAAAGTAATTGCAGAACAGCAAAATTAATCCTCATCCAGGAATAACAAAGTTCCATGCTTTGTTTTAAGATGTGTTGCCAGATTTTGGAGTAAAACATTTCAGAGATAAATATCTATACTTTTTAGACATATGGATGACTGATAATCGCTGGGACAAAGTTTAGATTAACTTTTAGAGATATTATTTTCATATTATTTTGCTTATTTTGTGATTTACATCTTGCACACATTCATGTTTATAAATAAAAAACTCTCGAGAAAAAAATCACTTATTTTTTTTAAATCTATATTTCATTGATTGTGAAAATTGCACCTATGGGACAGGGCATGTGGATGACATTTCAATCTAATATCCTTTTTTTTTAAATGAATAATAATTAAATATTGACGTTGTTGATAACGGAAATTATAGAACAAAAGACGCATAAAAATATTCCCAAAATAGTTTTTTATTAAATTAAAAACAAAAAGAGCAATCAGTATGGAACACAAATTTGCCCGTTTTTGTAGAATCACCCATATATATATATATCGTACATAGAAAATTAGACATGTCCGATTAGACTTCCGGAATAGACATAAACGGATGTTTCCAATGTTTTAAATTATCGGGAATTCTGGGTATACCGAAGCGTTTTATAGCGGAGCTGTACTGAAATAGTATTTATTGTTTGTTTATGGCGAGATCAACAGTTTATCGAACATTTTGTGTGTTTTCTAGTTAGTCGCGATGGATTGAACATATACAGCTAAAGAAGAAAATAAGCAGTCATTTACCTCTTTAATTTCTCCAAAGTATTGCTCTTCTTTCCCTTGTTGACCAATTTAGCTTGTAGTTATTTTTCTTATGCTAAAATTTCCTTATGTTAAAATACAACTGCCAACTGCAAATGCTAAGGAATGCCTATCAAATTAAAAGATACCATTCAGTAAATATGTTTTCAAGAAATATTATTAAAAATGTTAAACAACACAGCCCTTCAAAAATTCATTAAGAGCATTAGTAAGTACTTTAGTACGAATACAGTCGACGCATGTTAGAACGACCACACATTATGACGACCAGTGTTAAAAAACCCAACTTTATCCCTATATATTCGATGTTAACTTGCTCTTGTTATTACGACTTTTCTGTATCGTCTAATCCTATTCCTAAATAGCGACCACATTCAACGGATACTATTAATGGCATATTACCAAATAGAACATGTTTCTAAATTATTGACTTGAAATGACCTGAAGTATTGTTTACAAAGTTCATGGAATTTTCAGTGTTTAATGGTACTAAAATGTTATTTAAGGTAAAAAAATTATTTACCCATTAACTGAAATGAAAATTTAAGTTTGCAAAAAAACAAACAACTACTTCCGATTTTTTCTTCAGAAAATAAATTATTTGTAAGAATGCAATAATTTGTTTATCTCTCCTTATATTTTCAAATTTAAAATACATTAAATATTTTGTTAGAGTATTTTGCACAAATATACTTTTTAATGCCAATGATAAAAAAAATTTGAGTACTTGAAATTTTCAAGGAATCACTAAATTTAATAAAATTACTGAAAATGCTTGATCCATGCGTATTTTTTAAAAATCCTACCTCTTATAGCGACCACTCGTTATAAAAAAAAATTCTGTAGGACGGAAATGGTCGAGCGTCGACTGTATAGTTAATAATTTTCCAGAAATAGAACTAAACCAGGCCCGTCATTTAGGGGGCAGGGGGGGGGGGGTCAATCCCCCCCCCCCCGACTTTGAGAAATCAATGTACATATAAGTGGGCGTGGCTTTTGATGTTTTCTGATGAAATTGCATTGAATTTAGACCCTTTGCCCCCCCCCCCCTGGAAAACTTGAAATGACGTCTCTGAACTAAATCAAGAACCCAACAGTTTCGGAAAATGTTATTGTCTATATTAACCTTCACCTTATAAGCGTGTTTAATCTGCTTCATTCTCATAATGAGTGATAAGGAAATAGTATGATGATATTTTCTATTTAAGAAAGATAAAGATATTGTGATTCTGAAGAAGAAAAAAAACCTCGTTAGGTGGTTTAGCGAAGTATTTTCGAAGAATTCAATTAGGAAATAATAAATAAAAAATAGATGTTTAAAAGCTTTTTCGACTTACAATACTTATGAATAAAAACATCTTTGTTTTAAAAAATGAAAAAATTTCATTGATGACCCTTGGGTGAAATTTAACACTAGATTTCATGCGCTGAGTGTGAAAAATTAAATAACTAATAAGCGAACTAATTTTTTATCGAAAAATACAGAATAAAAGTTGTAAAAAAACTGCCTTAAGAAAAACCGTTTTCTAACTTCAACTTCAAGAGACAAGTATTTACTAAAAAATTAAAATATTTTATTCAGTAAAAGTGTTTTCAAGAATTATTGTTCAAAATGTTCAACAACAAAAACCTTCAACAGCACTTCATTACAATCATTAGTAGGTGCTTTTACATGAATATTGTTGATAATTTTTTGAAAGAATAAAACTTGTTCAAACACTCAGAAGCTTCAGAAAAGCTAACAGGTTCTATAATAGCTCCATCTTATACGAGTGTTTAATTTGCTCCATTCTCGTAATGCTATAATGGCATGATGGTATTTTCTATTAAAAAAGATAAGAATATAGTTGATTTTGAAGGGGGGAAAAGCTATTAATTCTTTTATTGTAATAGGAGAGTAACTCCTCCCCAAGTGACCACCTCTTCATTCGGTGAAATTTTGGCCGTTCAGAGGGAATGGCTGCTTAAATATAAATACAGAAATTGTTTTTTTATATTTTTAATAACAAACACCATTCAATTCATTAAAAAATTGTTTACAATGCGTAAAAATACCTTTACATTTTAGTTCAAGTAGACCCATTTTTCCAGAGTCCTAACAAGATCAGTTAAAATATATTTTTCCTTCAAAAAACAACTAACGAACTTTTTGACTAATTGTACCAAAGCAAATACCTTGTTTAAATTTATATAAGTAAAATAGAAAACAAAACAGCATTTAAGATCTATAAAGAATTCAACATAAAAATAATACACAATAAAGCCAGTAATTTAAAAACTATGTCGAATAAACGGACGCTTTACTCTAGAAAAGAAAAAACTAAGTCGATTAACCCCCCCCCACACCCCGTTTCTAAAAAAAGGAAGAAATGGGAGTGGGAAGGAGAAGGACTACTACATGGAGAAAAAGGAAGTCTCAGTCTATGCTGTTGTGGGAAGGTAAAGAGCAATTTCCGCAGAAATGACTTTTTGAAATATCTGAAGTGGATTCCGTAATAACAATTGGAAAATCTGGGATAATGCGTTTCTTCTGTGGTTTATTTCAGAAGAAACCAAAACAACAATATTTTACAATACATAACAAAAATGCGAAAAAAATAAAGAGAAATGAAAAAAAAAAAAAAGATGCAGATACTGCCCTTTATCGTCCATCGGCAGTATAGAAGAAGTCTTAGTCAACAAATACCATTGCCATCAATTAAGCCATTTCACCAAATTCATTTATATTCTTATGTATAAGATCCTTTTTATAGTTTAATAAGAAAGTTAAATTTTTAAACTAGGTTATGCAAATTAAAAAAATACATACCATGGGCAAAAAAAAATTTCAAGTAGAAACGCTATGAAGTCTGGTAGGACCTGGCCTTTAGTACCTGGTAAGTAAAAATTTGGCAATTTCTTACAATAATTGAGGACCGACAGCCACTCCTAACTTTCAGCTACCGTTCTAACGGCTAGCGTTCGTCTGAGACCATTTATATACTCTGGGGAATTTCTTCTTGTTTGGAAGTATTTCATTGGAGGGTTCAAAGTCAAACACCTTGCGTTTTGCTGATTTTTTTAAAAAATAAATACTTTTCGTAAGCGCAGTCAGAAGAAAGCGCAAATGTAAACGACCGCTACTGAAATTCGACAGTTCATTCGGAAATAATTGAATTGAATTTATTGTTTTTAAAGAGGAAAGCAGCCTTTGTGTAGCAAAAAAAATGTTAGAGTAAATCGAAAATGCATTGCAGGCGGTCTTTGATTAGTCCTGCATTGTTGAATTTTGTTTGTAATTTACCTCGAGTGTAAAAAATATCGCGTGCGAGGATACTTTTAAATAAACTAAATTCCTTCAACCCTTTTGAAGAGGTCTGTAACCTAAAGTAATTTTAAAGTTTCAGCCAGCTGCCCAAGGTTGCCATATCTTGGATTTTTCCCCTAAAATCTTTTGTTATTAATAGAGAAGATGCGGTTCTTCGACTTCGATTTTCAATTATTGACTCTTGACCTTTTTGTTGATGAAAAAGCTACATTTTTTAAAAATATTTTAATCGGAAAATATATTAATGTTAAGAATTTGGTTGTTTTGCGATTTTTTTCTTCTGTTAGTTTACAGGTTGCTGGGATTCATAAGCAATTCAAATCCATAATAATATTTCCTCTTAAACTTTCCTTCTCTTCTTTTGAATATTCTATTCATCCCATTTATCCTTGGGCAGACATTTTCTTTAAAATTTCGCTTTTCAAGAGCATGACAATTTTATGAAAAAACAATAGCTAAGTAGGTCCAGCATTGCTCAACACTGTTAGGACTCAAATCACTCTTTTAATTTTAGCCCTTATCAAATTATTCAAAAGTGCCCAAATTAATCATACCCTGATTTTGGGGAATCTTTTGACATTCTGAGAAACAGGTCTTCTTCAGTTAATGTAGCACATACTGCAATTTCGCATTTTTCTTTAGTTCAACCCTTCAGTTTCTTCCCTTCAGTTCATATTCTTGTTATTTTTGTGCCTGTACAATTTCTTATTTTTATATACAGGGTGTCCACTCCAATCATGGACCAATAGCTAATTTCTAAATCGTTAGAGATAAGCATACACTTTATTTAGGAAAAAATCTCCAAATTACGAAAGGAATTTTGGGTCTATTCGATGTTTTTCAAAAAATCAAATTTTGAAAGAGTTACGAAATTTAAATTTTTATACAGCCCCCCAGTCCTATCAATCATATTTAGTAAAACATTCTTGACACTGTAACGTGTAAAACTAAAAAAAATCACTCTTCTACAACAAAAATTGACCGAGTTATGACGTTTTGAAAAATCAAGATTTTGCATTGTTTCATGACGTCATCGAGAGATCGCTTTAGGGACCGTATGCGAAATCCTTCAAAATCTTGATTTTTCAAAACGTCATAACTCGGGCAATTTTTGTCGTAGAAGAGTGATTTTTTTTTAGTTTTAAACGTTACAGTGTCAAGAATGTTTTACTAAATATGATTGATAGGACTGGGGGGCTGTATAAAAATTTAAATTTCGTAACTCTTTCAAAATTTGATTTTTTGAAAAACATTGAATAGACCCAAAATTCCTTTCGTAATTTGGAGATTTTTTCCTAAATAAACTATATGCTTATCTCTAACGGTTTAGAAATTAGCTATTGGTCCACGATTGGAGTGGACACCCTGTATAAACATTATGCTTTTGTATGTTTTGTTCTGTGACCAACTCATTTTTCAATTGCTTATTCTTAATTCTGTTTCTTTTTGAATTTTTATAAATGTTACATTTGCTTCATTATAAGTAAATTTCTCGGCGGTAAATTTATTTGCTAATGCATTCAGATGAGGTTTTGTTTATAGGACAAAATTTATTATATATCAGATTTTAGAAATGTATAACTTAACGATTTTTTTATTCAGTTATGTAATAAATTTCGACATTTATTTTTCATTTTATTTATTTATTTATTTATTATTATTATTATTAATATTATTTTGCTTTGTTATTCTCCAATTTTTACTATGTAAACTCTCCTCCGTTCCGCCGCGTTGCTTTTCTCAGATGACTCTTTATCCTAAAGCTTCACTTCGTTACATTGTAAAAGGTGTTCCGTGAAACCGTGAAACACGTGTTTGAGAACTGTTTGCTAATTTTTACTTGATATTTATTGTTTAATTATTGTTAAACACTGTACTTTTTTGAAGTGCTGGAACCTTAAAAGAGTGATTTAATGCTTGAATTTTTATCTACTGCTTCTAATATTGAAACTTTTAAAAATTACTCCATCAAATGATCGACACTTTTAAAATATTTGAATTTCAGAAACGTTCAATACAGTTTCACTGATTATTTAAAATTTGTTTTCAGTAAAAATGAATGAGATAGAATTATATTCGATGTGTAGATTTTTCTTGAAATCAATGACATTTTGCAATTCATTTGGCAGCTCCTTGCTCAGTTTATCTATGTTATATTGAAATAGATAAAATAGATAGAAACCATTATTTGTTACATTAGTTTTAAATATGTGCATTAACCACCAGCCTTATATTTTCAAAGCTGGTAGTTAAAGCTAGCAAAATCAGGCCGAATAATCGGCCAAAATTTTTTTTTTCAAATATTATTCTTTAAAGTATACCTTCACTAAGAAACTATGATGAGTAATTTTATCGATAGTAATAATAATCCTCACAGTTGATATAATTTTTTTTAATTAATTCTCCTACTTTGAATAAAAGACAATGTTGCAGCATTTTCATGTATCGATGGTTTTCTCCTTAGCACAGTGCTTTTGGATAACCTATAATTTTCAAAGAATAAAAGTATTAAATTAAATTATTAATAATTATTAAAAAATATGAACTAAAAGTACTCCTAAATTAGTGCTCACCACAGAATCCCCCTACCCTTTTTTTTTTAATTTTTTATGTTCAATTAGCGTAACTAACAATGTGTTAATAATGTTATTGACAATAATATGAAAATTTGAAAATTTGATAAATATTGACATTATTTTGTGAAAACTAGGAAAATGGAGAAAAATCTTCTCTGATAAATAAATTACTTACTATTTCTAAACTTGGAATTGTATAAGAGAGAAAAAACATTGATGATAAAATTGGTAGTAGAAAAACAATTATCCTTACTGTTAATCGCATCAGCCGATTAATCGGTAATCGGCCAATATTTGCTTATCGGTCCTTCCCTAGTTAAAAGCATTCATTGATCGTTTTTATGAATTTGTACCACAACTTCCACAGAGAAATTTTAAAATTCTCTTATTTGTTGGTAAAAAGGGGTAAACGAATATCCGGTGGTTTATTTTTACGTTGAGAGATATTTTCATGCGAAGTTACCGACACATTATTACTAATTTCAGAATTAGCATTTTTATAAATTTGAGCGAGAAAGGTACCAACTCCTACCTCTGCGTTCACAATAGAAACATCCATTTCTTCAAATGCCTGCCGATCTTTAGTTATGTCGATGGTATTAGGTACGTCAATTAATTTGGTTTAAAGTTCCTGACAATGTTTCCGAATTTCCGAATTTCCATGCTATGGAATGAAAATGATTAAAATAAGTAGGGGAAAGTGGTAACGAATGGGCCACTTTTTGGTTTTGAATTTTTGTAATTTTTTCTAACACTTTGTTTTAACTCTAAATTGGTGTTTTAGTTAATTTACTTATCTGGCTATCTAAAAAAGTCATAAAAGCTGGATTAGCACCTGTCTATAATGAATTATAATAGAAAATAAAAATTTTGAAATTTGGCCCATTCAACCCCACCTATGGGGTTGAATGGGCCATCGATGTAGTGAATGGGCCACTAAATGAATTTAATGAAAACATGTGGATTTAATCTTTTATTTGCTGAATATGACAAAATAAATGTGGCACTTGACATGATGATACAAAATCATACCGATTTAAAATTATATAAACATCAAAACTGATGCAATTAAAATAAAACTGATGCATACCAATTGTAGCAGAAAAATTACTAAATAATGAGATTGTAAGAAATAAATAACATCAAATATATATAAAATAATAACAGATAATATACACTATGATTTAACAAAATTTGTATATTTCAAAAATAATATTGAAAATCACTTTCAAAAACTTCATCTTCATTTTCAAACTTATCAAAATTCAAATTTTTTTTTTACAATTTACTAGACATCGGGAATAAGAAATATCTAACTTAAGTTACCAAGAAAGAAAATGAAATTGTACTGTGAGGAATATAATACGAAGGAGAGAGGGGGCTTTTTCAAGCCACGCACTGCGACCAGAGGTCTATTGTACTATAGATCTGCAAATTATATTTAGAAGTTACTACAAACCTATTTTGACGACAGTAATCTCAATCTATCTATGACAGTCAGTTGTGTTTCATATTTATGCGAAAATCCAAAAAAAAGGGAAGAAAAACAATATTTAGGTGGCCCATTCAGCCCCACCTATACTTTTGGAATACATTTAGGTTTTTTGAGTACATTGAATTTAGATAACATCAAAATACATCTTAAGATTAGTTTATATATATGGAAAGACTAGCTTATACATATGTATGCAGTGAAATACTTGGTACATTTTAGCTTGGAAATGTTTTACTAAAAAGGGAAAAACTTACTTTTCAGTCAGATTCTTGACCATGCCACTCTAGTTTGAAAATGGCTCAGCGCAAACGAATGAAAATTGGATGAGTTTAGTAGAACAAATAGCTACATCTATTGGTGGCATCAAAAAAAAAAAAAAAATTCATACAAATACTTTTTCATATTTTGTCAGTGGCCCATTCATCACCATGGCCCATTCATTACCACTCTCCCCTAAACAATCGAAAGAGCATTGTAAAGCATGTCTCTGGATGTATAAATTATTTGCCCTTGTGACCTCGTTAACGAAATATGAGGTCTTGAAATCTGCTGAAATTTTTAATGAAACTTGCCAAATTTAGCGAGTTTCTGTGATTTTTGGCAGATATCTTTCTCAGGATTTGTAGACAGATGTCCTGCATATGCCAGACGGTAAAATTTCTCGCCAAGTCTTTAAATTTGGCCCACTTTAAGTTCTCCAAATCCCAGCCCGTTATCTCAATAACGGGTCGATGCGGACAAATAATTTTTAAGTCAAAGTTTTCTCGAGATACTCTTTCGCTTGCTACCTAGTTGAATGTTCTTTATTAATTGCGCTAATTGTGTGGGTTTCTAGTAAGGGAATTTTCGATAATTGTGCACTGGAAAAAATGAATGTTGATTTTACAGTACAATACAGCTACTTTTACAGTACTAAACTATAAAATTGCTAATTTTACTGTAATATACAGCAAAATTGCTAGCTTCACAGTGTTTACTGTGCATTTTATAGTTTGAAACTGGAACATCTGCTGCCAGTATCACACTGTTGTTTTTATGGAATAATACAGCTAAATTTTACGGCAATAAACTTTAAAATTTCTAACTTTACAGTAAGAAACTAACACTGTTAGTTTTACAGCTTATTACTATGCATATTACAGTTTTAAATTGGAGCTCGACTGCCAGTATTATACTGTAAAAACAGCAGTTCATTTTTTGTAGTGTACATTTAACTTTTATGCGTGCATCTCTGTCAGTTCGGCAAAACTGGTACAGCTGCTTCCATCTTGCTATCCCAGGTAGCACAAAAAACGTTTAAAAGTTTTATAAATGTTTTTAATCCGTTGTCACAACGTCAATAACCATTTTACAACCTTTAAAAAACGAAGTGTGCTACTTGGGATGGCTCTCCTAGTCCAGTCGATAGGACCACTTTGAGGAATTTCTTCAATTAAAATTAGAAACTTGTAAATGTTAAAAAGATCTTCACATGAACATTAAAAATAATTGAAGGATACAAAGAGAAAGCTCCGTTAGTCAAAAAAAAAAAAAAAAAACCTGCACATTAGCCATTATGCTTTAAATTTGCATCAAATAAAAGAACTTTTCTATCGAGTTATTCTTCTATCCACAAGCTCACTTTCTTTGAAATTCTTTTGGACTGAAAAAAGGATCCTTTGTAAGTTAGAAACACGAGTCAGAAATCGTTTAGAATTGCATGTTTTACTAAAATTTTTGAATTGTTCTTTTTTATCGCAAAGCTTCTGCTTTTATTTCATGAAAACACGTTTTGCTTTGAAATAGAAAGCAATGGTATTCTGCAAGTAATGTTTACTTTCTTTTCTGCAGAATGTTTTCAAACATAAATTTTCTAACTACCCAAATAATGTAAAAATTAACTTAAATACTGAGAACAAAATTACCTTTAAACAATCGCTTAAAAGTAAAAGATTCAAATGCTAATTCCTATATTTTGAGATAATTTTACGTTGATTCCATAAAAATTAACTGAATGGTTTTAATCCTAGAGTTACAGAATTTAGAGAATGGCTAGAGTTACGAAACGACAGAAAAGTTAACTTTTGGTTTTATCAGTAGTGAATAATGCATATAATTCATGTCAAAATATCGTTGACCAGATTTCACATGTATATTCTCAAAAACTTGTGAAGTAAATTGTCTTATAGAATAGTAAGCATTTTTATTGTTATTAAACTTTATTCCCAATGACAGATTATGAACAGCTACAGAAAAAAACAAGCACAAAGAACACCGAATACAAAAAAAAAGCTGAAGTTGAGTCCATCAATCTAGCATGCCTCTTGCATCCCAGTAACGCTAGGCGAGATAAGTCTTGGGCAGAGCAGGACAGTGTAGAAGAAGTGAAAAGTCCATCACCTCCCTAGTGCTGCACACTGCAAAAAATAAACTTATTTTTACAGTATAATACTGATATCCGAGGTTTCTGTTTAAAACTGTAAAAGCACAGTAATAAACTGAATGTAAAAAAAAAGGGCTGAAGTTGAGTCCATCAATCTAGTATGCCTCTTGCCTCCCAGTAACTCTCGGCAAGATAAGTCTTGGGCACAGCAGGACAGTGTAGAAGATGTGAGAAGTCTATCACCTCTCTAGTGCTGCACACTGCAAAAAAAAAAAAACTTGTTTTTACAGTATAATACTGGTATCCGAGGTTCCAGTTTAAAACTGTAAAAGCACAGTAATAAACTGTAAAACTAGCTATTTTAGTTTATTACTGTAAAATTAGCAATTTTTTCTTCTTCTTTTTTTCTTCTTCTTCTTTTTAATATTAGCGAGAGAGATTATTTTGTTTATTTTGTCCATATATATACACGTTGTTTATTGTTTGCCCTTTTGTATCACATATCTTCATCAAATTCCATCTTTTCTAAGGTTTCGTATGTAATCATAAAGTCAAAACAAAAATGACAACCATAGCGTTTCTAGTTTGGCTTTGTCAAATGTGAAATTCTTCCGCGTACATTAAGATTAACAACACCTTTTTTTCAAATTCTAGATACCGTGCTTCCCCCAACCCCAGCAATTCAAGTTTTACAAAATATCATTGTAAGAATGAGAATAAGTTAACATTATTTTATAAAACGAGATTTTTAAATTTAGGTCATTTATAGTCAAATTCTATTCGCTTGTTGTCTAATAAAAGTTTTTAAAAACAGATAAATGATAAGTAAAGCATAAAAGTATGCTTGATATTTTAAAAGAATATATTTAAAACCAAAAAGTTATATAAAAAGTTAAAATAAATAGAATGTGTAATCACTGGATATACCCTCTAACTGCTAGCTAAAAATATTTCTCGCAACAGTGAGGAGTCTGCATTCATTCAACATGTATCGATTTAGGAAACTGACAAGAAACTTGATTTTTACAGGAAATAGATGGAAATCCCGGAACGTTACCCAGAAATGATCCGCGGAATTTTCTTACGGGGTGCTTTGGAAGTTACAAGGGACATATTTAATTCCTACTGTTAGTCACTATCCCTATATATATCTTGTTCAAATTTTCAATCGTTAATAAAATGACCTATATTCATCCATTAAAATTCAAATACATTTTTTTAAAACTTGTAGTGGATGACACTTGATGTTAATCCAAGTTTTTCAAATATTAATTCATTAACTAAATTAAATTAATTAATTTCAGTTTTATATAATAGAAACATTAGACACGATAGTTGTCGTTTGGTGAAATAGAGTATATAATTAATGATAATATTTATAGTTTAAACTGTCTCGTCGAGTAAAGTATTCTGAACTAATTTATCCATAAAATTGAAAATTCCACGCGTGCTTAAGTTCAACCTAGAGTTCAATGTATTTTGTCGTGTTATAATATTTTTTTGTTTATCGTCTGAGACACTATGGTTGCCATGACAACTATGGACTTATTTTGTTTTGTCTCATTATAGGTATTGTTTGTTTTTTCATATGATATGTCCGTATTATTATTGAGTTAAAGTGAAGTCTTGAGATATTGTGAATAAATCTTTTTCTTTCTTTTCATTCATTTCAACTCATTTGAGGGGAAATTTTGCTTAGCGAAAACAAAATTATTTGCTCATTTTTGTGCAGTGGTAACATTCCTTGAAATAAATGATGAAAACTTAAAGTAATAAAAAATTTGATTTCATATGATGAAGTAGACAGTATATTTTCTCTTGTTACGTGGAATTAAAAATTAAAGAAAACAGTAAACTAAACGAGTAAACAGGATTAACGGTAATGACCTTTCGTTCATAAACGAACAATGCGAAAGGAAAGCGAAAAAAAATTGCGTCGATTAGAGAAAGAAAAACAAAAACGCCAAGAAAAGCTTCTAAAATGAAAGGGAGAAAAGCGCCTACGCTTAGATAAACGAAATCAGAGATTACAGGTTGCGTCCAATGAGCAGCGAGAAACTCGAATGTTGACCTATAAGTGGAATTTGACTTTATTTTTTGTTTTTTTATTAATCATTTTTTATTGAAAAAGAAATGGACTCAAAATTTATCTAAGGTAAATATGTTTAAATAATATTTTATCTTTATGTTAAATAATTCTTTTTTTTTTAATCTCCTGTTTTGATTACCGAAACTAAAAAAAAATGAAAATTGACGAAATCTCGCGAAAAAAAGAAAGATGCTACGTTTGTTTACCCGAAATAACTTTAAAACTTCAAAAAGGCTTTTTTTTTGCTGAATTCCTTGTCTTTAACTTCACAGCTTGGCACCTTACAAATGGTTGCATGCCATAATTTTACTTTTGTGATAATTGCAATTTTGTGTATTTGTGCGGAGGAGAGGGGGTGAAAAGCGAAAAGGAAAAAAAAGTATTTCTGTTAAATTTTATTTTAGACTTTTCCTCCCTACTACATCGGTCTTTCTAGCTTGCGTTTTGTACTCATTCCCATTTTTTTTTTATTAAATCTAATATTTAGTTAACAAAAAATATCATCAAGATTAATGAAAGTTAATGCCAACTAAAAAGGCAAGCAATAAAAAAAAGTATACAGAAGAAGAAATATACAGAATTTTATTTCGCCCTCATTTATTTTTCTCTTCAGAACATATATATTCTTTCATATTAGGAAACATAGATAGCATTCTTTTTTCAAATGATAAATTTATTTTTATTTATTTTTTTCCAGCATTTTTACTTTTAAGTAATTTACTTTAAAATGTCTTTAGAATGAATCTTGCTTCATAACTATAACGTAAAATTTCATTTAAAACTATAAATAAATGCACTCCTGTATTAAATGTATAACATTTTAACTGTTTGAAGGCATCTTTAAGTAACTTAATTGATAACTTTTCCATCCTAGGTTTCCCAACCTACACTTTTAGGTTTATTTGGCTCTTAATAATCATTTGGAAATTCGACTTTAGACTTTAGAATTTAAAAAAAAAACTTAGTAAAAAATAATAAATGATACATAAAATCAGGCATTTCGTTTGCTAAAATAATTTACTTGCACTATTTTTAGTGTAAATAATTTAAAAGCAGGAGCAATTGATTATAGTTTCTGCGTTAAATGTCTCTGGATGGTGCACAATTAATAACTATGTAATCGTTCTGGAAAAGGAGTGAAAAAAATGACTGATACGTTGGTCCCTCTGCAACCGCGAGCAAAGGAGAATTTGCAGATCACCTTTGACCCGGGAGCGAAAGTCCGACTTCTATCCGAATCCGATCGAGTCCTCTCCGAGTCCGAATCAGCTACAAGGTGAGTGGAGAGACAAGTTTCCTCCTTCTTCTCTCTCCCTATGCATAGATTCTTTTCTCGGAGCAACTCAGGGTTGGAAGAAAAACTCTTCGCCAGAACTAAACGGACCGGTCGCTGTGATTAAAGGGTTCAGAGTAGGGATTCACCAACAAGTTAATTGGCCGATTGCTGATTAATCGGCTGTTGATAATCGGCCTGGCCAATTAATGATCCTGATTATCATTTTTAATACAGTAACCCCTCGTTATATCGCGCTTTTCGGGGGACAAAGAAAAAGAGCAATATATCCGAAAGCGCGATATAACCGAGGTTATGATAAAAAGTTCTTCTATTTTCTACGGCCCTGGTGGGGAGCAGTTTCCGACTTAAGCTGAAATATTTTGCTGGTATGCACGTTTGTATGACAGGAATTGCCGCTGTTTTTCCAGGGAATTCAGAAGAATAGAAAAATCTTCGTTTTGTTCATTGACAAAATAAAGAAGAGTTTTTCTGACTTTTACCATATGTTTTCATAAATGGTTTCAAACTTAAAGCAAGTTTTTTAATAAGCTTTGATGTTTCGGGAGACATAAGAAAAGAGCGATATATCCGAATGAGCGATATAACGTGGGTCTACTGTACTACTAATTTCTCCATCATTTTTTTTCTTTTCATAATACCAATTTTAGAAGTAGTTACTAATTTATTTCTGAGAGACGATTTCCTTTTCTCTATTTTCCTACTTTTCTTGAAATAATTTTAAATTTCATCAAGTTTCTTAGAGTCAATTTCTGTATTATTGCTCTAAGTTAGAATTGCTCATGTTAGAATATGTAATTTTATAAGTTACATTATTCTAACATAAAAATTTTAAATTTAATTTTAAAATTAGACATGAAAATTTTAAAGAAATAGGGAGGAGGCTCTGGTGAACAGGTAAATTAAGCAATTTTTAAAAATTATTTGTAGCTACAACTAGGGATGCACCGATAAGCAAATTGGCCGATTACCGATTACCGATTAATCGGCTGTTGATAATCAGCCGATTAATCGGCTGAGCCGATTAATGATAAGGATAATTGTTTTTCTACTACCAATTTTACTATCACTGTTTTTTATCTCTTATACAATTCCAAGTTTAGAAGTAGTAATTTATTTCTGGGAGAAGATTTTTTTTCATTTTCCTAGTTTTCACAAAATAATTTCAATATTTTACCAAATTTCTCAGAACCAATTTTCATATTAGTGTCAATAATATTATTAGCACATTATTAGTTATGTTAATTGGAAATAAAAAATTATAAAAAAAAGGAGGGGTGGGGGAGTGTGTGGTGAGCCCATCAATTTAGGAGTACTTTTAATTCATATATTTTAGTAATCAGTAGCAATTTAATTCAATACTTTTATCTTTGAAAATTAGAGGTTATCTGAAAGCACTGTGCTAAGGAGAAAACTATCGCCACATGAAAAATGTTTCATCATTGTCTATGTATATTTATTCAAAGTAGGAGAATTCATTAAAAAAAAACTTTATATCAACTGTGAGGATTTTTATATTCATCAGAGTTTCCTAGTAAAAGTGTACTTTAAAGAATAATATCGGAAAAATATTTTCAACCGATCAATCGGCCCAATTTTGCCGATTATTAATAATCGGCAAAGTGGCCGATTATGGCCGATTAATCGGTGCATCACTAGCTACAACCTAATCCAAGAATTTTATTCTTTATGAAAATTATAAGGTAATCTAAATGTGCTGTGTAAAAGGAGAAAAATAGCTATGCATGAAAAGAGTTGCAACATTGTGTATAAAAATTACATTTATTTACTGTTAACGAATTTATTTATCATTGTTTCTCATTAAAGCTATACTTAACAAATGTATTTAAAAGATATTTTTCCCACCGATTAATTGGCCCAATTTTTCCGATTATAAATAATCGGCAAAGTGGTCGATTATGGCCGATTAATCGGTGCATCCCTACTTCAGAGGACAGTAATGGCACCATTCCTCTTCAATATTAAAGAAAGCTTGACATCTTGCGCGGTTCCCCGATTTTACATTAATTTTAACTTTTTGTTTCTTAATAGTGTGCGTAAATTTGCTAATTCTGTCACATTCGTTAGGCTGAAGTTAGAAGACGGTTTGTAAAACATAAATTTGACCAGAACTCATGTAAACAGACAAGAGACCCAAAGATGGACACAAAGGAAACCGCTTTTGTTCCTTTTTTTAACTGTTTAATATCTATTTTTTATTTTATCTGTTTCCGATATTTTCGAGTATCGGGTTTCGTTTTTTGAGATTTTCTCTCTTTCAATTTTACATATATCAGCATCTATTGAAATGTGCAATATTTCTTTTATCCTTAATAGGATTTGAAATTTTTGTGTTTAAAGTATTCGCTAGTAATCTTCAAAATGCAAACGAACAGACTAGTATTTTGTTTTTATTAATACATATTTTTTTTATTCTTTATGTGTGTAGAATTGTGGAAGTAAAATGCGAAATAATACATAAAGGATTTCGCTTTACGGGAAAGATTTAGATTTTTAATGCCTCTCAATCTAAAATAAAAGTTAAGAATGGTTATGATTAATTTATTTCTTTTTTGAAATTTAGAACATTTGTACAGTTTTAGTAAAGTAAAACAATATGATAAAGGTCAAAACTGCGCTCAGTGCGTTTAATTAAAATCTACACCAGTGCGACACAATCTTCCTCTGTTATTCAGTTGTGAACAAGTGAAACAATGTAGTTCCGTTTAAAAGAGAGATTTGTATAAATATTTGCCTAAAGCAAAACATTTGTTTTTGTGATCAGTGTCAATAAACTCAAAGGGGCAAGGTGGGAGCATTAGATGTATGAGTCAGGCTAGGGCACAAGCTCTCTTGAAGGAACCCTTTAATATGCAAGTACATAGGAGAAGGAAAGGGTGGGTGGAAGTGTGAATTATGCATGATAGGTATTAGTGGAGATTCATTCAGAAAGCCTAGGAGTAACATTAATTAGGAGGTTGTAAAGGGGGAGGGGGCACTCGAAGTGCTATGTATGCCATTGCGCCGTTACAATTTTTTTTTCTGAAGTTCTAATATTGAACGTAAAAATAATAATAATAAATAAATAAAATTCATTGCATTATGTGGGTGACCATGTGAAATATGTTTGATTTTTACATCACTTCAATAGCATAATATAATTTATTGAGTTAATTCGTATCACATGAACTAAAACTGTTCATAAGTATTCACTAGGGTCATCCACAAGGATGGGTGGGCACCAATTGCGCCATTCGGTATATTAGGGGAATTTAGCAACCGTGTTCCCAATATTAGTACTTGGTCTCTTAGAACAAAATGTGTGACCAGTCCAATATTTCCCTGAAATGACCATGACTGAAATTTCTATTTCTTATCCTGGAAATTATGTGGCTCGGCAGTATTTCAGCAAATTTATTCAATTCAAGAATGCAATTTTTTTTTAATTTCCCCTTAAAAGTAAAATAATTTCTTGTTTGGTGTTTGTTAGATATATCTGAAAGCATCACTTCTGGTTTTTTTTTTTTTTAACTGATATCCTAAAAATTGTGAGTCAATTGTATGTCACTTCTGGGTCATTCCATATAAAATCAACAAATGGGCCGTGCCGCACCATTTTTGATTTTGATTATACTTGGTAGGAAATATGCACCAATATTCTGTACCTCCAAACTGTTTCATTTTTTTCTCGAAAAAATTTTATTCTCGAGATATAGCGATTTTTTTGCTCCGCCGATGAGTAAAATTCGGCATTTTTGATCTTTTTTCTAACAGCTCTGGTAAATTTATTTAAAGTGGTAGAAAGATCAAACATGGCTTATTTTGAAGCTAAAAGAATGAACTTTCATTTGTGCATAAAAAGAAACGGTTTGGGTTAAGCCTAAATATAAATTTTCCCGTGTCAATTCGCGGTTCAAAAAGTGCCGTTTTCGTCATTTCAAGCATGAAAAAATATATGACGGACTGACGGTGGGGTTCTAATTTTTTTTCTCTTGCACCCAGTTATAGATACTAGAAGCACAGAAAAAAATTAGATGATACCAGTAGTCTTTCATTATGAAAAAATTGCTTAAACTTGAGAAAAAATGAAAATTGGCCTTTTTCACTCCCCAAAAAACGGCCTGTGGAACAGATAGTAAAAATTTACAAATGCATGGAGTAAAAAGGTGTTACATTGCCCTTTAAAATGAAACAAAAACTGTTTTGTTATTCCAAGGCATTATAGAGATATAAGCTTTCAAACTTTGAAAAAAAATGAAAAATATCCTTTTTCACTCCCCAAAAACGGCCTGTGGAACAGGTAGTAAGAATTTGAAAATGTATGGAGCAAGAAGGCATTGCATTCAACTTTAAAAGGAAACAAAAACTGTCTTGTTATTCGAAGGCATTAAAGAGATATAAGCCTTCTAAAATAGATGATTATTATGAAAAAATACAATAAACTTGAGAAAAAATGAAAAATGGCCCTTTTCACTCCCCAAAAATAGCCTGTGGAACACTTAGTAAAAATTTGCAAATGCATGGAAGAGGAAGATGCTACATTGCCCTTTAAATCGAAACAAAAACTGTCTTGTTATTCCCAGGCATCAAAGAGATAAGGCCCTCTGAAAATTGAAAATAATTGCTTTAACTTATGCTAAAAATCTTGCATGAATTTTCAATTTTCAGAGGGCCTTATCTCTTTGATGCCTGGGAATAACAAGATAGTTTTTGTTCCGATTTAAAGGGCAGTGTAGCATCTTCCTCCTCCATGCATTTGCAAATTTTTACTATGTGTTCCACAGGCTATTTTTGGGGAGTGAAAAGGGCCATTTTTCATTTTTTCTCAAGTTTAATGTATTTTTTCTTAATAATCATCTAGCTTAGAAGGCTTATATCTCTTTAATGCCTTCGAATAACAAGACAGTTTTTTATTTCCTTTTAAAGTTCAATGTAATGCCTTCTTGCTCCATACATTTTCAAATTCTTACTACCTGTTCCACAGGGCGTTTTTGGGGAGTGAAAAAGGATATTTTTCATTTTTTTCAAAGTTTGAAAGCTTATATCTCTTTAATGCCTTGGAATAACAAGACAGTTTTTGTTTCATTTTAAAGGGCAATGTAACACCTTTTTACTCCACGCATTTGTAAATTTTTACTACCTGTTCCACAGGCCGTTTTTGGGGAGTGAAAAAGGCTAATTTTCATTTTTTCTCAAGTTTAAGCAATTTTTTCATAATGAAAGACTACTGGTATCATCTAATTTTATCCCATGAACACTTCGGTAACGGACTTGACAACAATGGACAGAAAGATATCTGCAAAATACTTTTGAGCTATCATTATGAAAAAACATTTTCAGAAATAGTCGCAAAAATGATCAATAATAGCGATTTACCGGATGAAAAGTCCCAATTATTCTCCTTTTATAGTGAAGAAGCAAAAAACTTTTACAAAATTCTTAACTGTGGATGAGGGACTTTTTTTTTATGTAATACTATATTCAAAAGTTTATCTTTAAGGCTAAAATATACAAGCATTTTTATTTATTTATTTTTCTTTTACGTGCGCTCGTGTGTGTGTTAGATATATGTTGTGTTGTTTACCTGAGAGAAATGTAATATTTGCAGTCAGTTTTAAATAACATATTAAGAGCACAATCATTTTTTCACTGTGATAGGAAAGAATGTGTGAATATTTTACAAATGACTTATAGGATTTCTCGTACGCACATTCCTATACGCTAGTCCCCTACTTATAGCTTAATAACCTTTGCTTTATTTAAGAAAGGTCTTTGTCGAATCTGTTGCAGATTTAACATATATGGGCCATAATTTGCCATTAATAGATGAAACAGCATTTATTCCTTGAATATATGGAATGATGAAACGTTTTTTCAAAAGTTACCTTGTGAAACTTTGAATCTATATAAATTTGATTAAATAAAAATGCCTTAATTGAGGGCCTAGAATCTTATAAATATGAATTGAAAGAAATCTATTGCTGACAATATTTCTTGATTTTCTAGTCTTTTTCTGTCCAATCAAAGATTATGCTCTTTCTCAAATCCCGTCATCAACTTCTTTTCTTGCAAGCATGAAGATAAAAAAAAATATTTATTTTACATTGTTCTTTAGATGTAAATATAAAAAATTCTTCCTTTAGTTTTACTCTCTTAAAAAAAACAACAACAATTTTTAAGTACGTATAAATGCATTAACCATCATTTTTTCACTGGGATATATTTTTAAGGATGTCAAACACATTATTTTCTGACGAATCATTTAAAACAGTCCGCTTTACCCTCAAATGTTAAGATTAGACGTATAAAGCAAACCATGCAAAAATAATACGTGAGTTTTCTGTTATAAAGACCTATTACATATTTCCATCAGATATTAAGATAAATGTATAGTTCTATGACTAATGTATCAAGGTAATTTACAACATGACACATTTTTCTTTTAGTTCTCTAATTTAACTGTAACTAAATAAATGGTTTAAGTATTTTCTTGGGTTAAAAAGTTACTGTAAAAGCACCTATTTTTGCCATTTTCACCAGCCCGTCATAATCGAGAAAATTTAAACCTCTTGAAATGTATTAACTTTTGGTTTTGTTCATATAAAATTTGCAAAAATTTAAGTTACCAATAAATTTGGGAAAACTACTAATAGCGAAAATAAGTGCTTTTGCAGTGTTAAAAGTCTTTGGCACTGTCTTATTGAACATCTGTTTTTTTGATATTCGAGTTTTTTTTTTTTTTTGACAAAAAATCAATGGTTGAGAGAAATATTATTTTTGAATTTATCTCACTTCCAATAAGGTTTCTTTTCTTTTTCATTTCGCTGTCTGTATCTTGTCAAATGTGGCTAAAATCGGATGTAAAAAATAATCTCGAAAGTAAAGCTGAAATGAAAGAAACAGACATTTTTTGTCTAAAAATAAATTTGTTTTTCATTTAGCAGAAAAAAGTATTTTAGTGTACCAGGACAACTTTCTCATGTGTCTCACAGTGTAATCACTGATTATGCGCTCCAAGAAATGAACTGTTGTTTTTACAGTATAATACTGGCAGCCTAGGTATACTATTAAAAATTTTCCTGAAATTTTACGGTAAAAGTTACTGGCATCCATGTTGCCAGTAACTTTTACCGTAAAATATTTTTTTTACTGTAAAAGTTTAAGGAAGGGAGTATGACAATTAAAAAGCGCGAGATACGAACGACAAGGTTCGAACCCAGGACACAATTTTTATACACTGCTTTGCTATCCACGGTACCAGATAAGACACATCATGAGAGCAGAAATAGGGTGTCATCTGCATCTTATATTAAGTCACGTGGTAATAAATTGGCGCTGTAATCGCAATTTTTTTATCAGTAAAATTTACTATAAAAATTTTCTGTACCGTAAACACTACATTTTACAGTAACATTTATCGTAAAAGCTTCCTGAATTTTTAACAGTGTACCAATTTAAAACTGTAAAATACACAGCAATAACTTGTAAACTAGCAATTTTACAGTTTTTTCTTGTAAAGTTAGCAATTTTATATTTTATTAATGTAAAATCTAGCTGTATTATACTGTAAAAAACAACAATATAATACTGGCAGCAGAGGTTCCAGTTTAAAACTGTAAAGTGCCTGGTAATAAACTAAAATTAGCGATTCTACAGTTTATTACTGTAAAATTAGCTATATTATACTGCAAAAGTATTCATTTTTTACAGTGTGGAGTAATCCATTTAAACCTATACATATGTAACAATAATCAGTCTTTGCGAAGGTATTTAACTCTATCAAAGATTTCCCGACTTTTTGGTTGTTATAAATAACCTTTCAACAAATACGAATGTTTCTATTTCTTTTACTGCCGATCCGTATTAGTCTATTTTGCTTCCAGTTCCCAGAAAAAGAGCGAGTGATAAAGCCAACCACTTCCGCAATCACTTAGATCAAGGTCGGGAAGGTAGTAATCAGAGGAGGACAAAGGGATAATCTGTTACACCTACTTCATCCACTAGACGAGCAAGAGATCATGTTTTAGCACATCAGTTTGCGATATGAATAAGAGAGCGCTCTTCATTTATTATTTAACTCTGATTTATTTTCTCATTCATTCATTAGTTAATGCACTCTCATTTATTTACTTATTAATTAATCGACATATTTATTTGTTTATTGTTTTATTTATTTTATTATTTGAAGATATTGAATTAGTCAATAGAAAATGTTTCATTAAAAAAACATTTTAACTATTACTTTATCCCGTGTACGCGACAAGCTGTTAACTTTCCATTTTTATTTGAAGGTATTTACTGCCAAAAATGAGAAACGACATTCCATCCGGCCAAAGCAAGCACCAAAAAATACCGTAGCTTAGTCCGCACATTAGTTCAAGGCCATGGTGACGACAGGCTAGCTAATGTTTTTTTTTCTTTACTTTTAATGTGTGTACAATTAGTTTTTCAAATTTAGTACACGCTCCTTATGCCTGTCTCTATAATATCAGTATCAAAAGGTGAAGCCTGCTTTTTTTTTTCTCTACACTAAAAAAAGTTGTTTTTACAGTTATAATACAGCTTTTTTTATAGTATTTAACTGTAAAAATTGCTACTTTTACAGTATTAAACTGTAAAATTGCTGATTTTTCAGTACTCAACTGTAAAATTGCTAATTTCACAGTTTATTACCGTGCATTTTAGTTTTAAACCGAAACCTCGGCTGCCAGTATTATACTGTTGTTTTTACAGTATAATACAGCTAAATTTTCCGCCTTAAACTAAAATTTCTAACTTTACACTAAGAAACTGCAAAATTGCTAGTTTAGTTTATTACTGTGCATTTTAGCTTTAAATTGGAGCCTCGGCTGCCAGTATTATACTGTAAAAACAACAGTTAATTTTTGCAGTGTACATTACATCACTTTAAAAGCATAAAAACACATTTTGCTACATCTTGAGCAGTTTCTCCGCAACTGTACTTTGGCATGCCTCAACGTTTGTGAAAATCATCGAACAAAACGTATACAAGTAGGACTGCAATCTACGTTATCTGCTGTGTACTAACAAATAGTTGATTGTATCTAAGGTATTGCCAGGCTCAACTGATTAAGAAACTTACTATTTGTTTAAACTGATATTTATGTGTTGGGAAATCTGAGTTGCTGCAAAAAATCCTTTTTTTTCAGAAAAATATTCTCTTTAGTCTGAAATACTCGAAAATTAAAAAAAGATTCCTCATTAAGATTAGAATGCTGATATTTTAGGAGAGTGATCTTTTGCATAAGTGTAAAAAAAGGGGGTGTCTTGGTCTTTGTTTTTTAAACCAACCTAACGAATAACTCCCATACCCACTCCTTAATATTAATATTAGTTGGATACTTAAAATGTTAAAAATGTGAAAATATTTATAATGATTACTTTTCTATAATCAGTTTATAAATTTATTTTTAATTATTATTATTATTATACGATATGTATTTACTTACTGTTACTACTTTTAATTTTTTTTAATTGCTTTTTTTCCCTAAATAGTTCATCAATAAGTTAGGAATTGAAAAGGTACAAAATATTTTCATTTTAATAAAAACTGAAGTATAAAAGTCTTTTGAATCAGTTATAGCTATTAATATGAAGCTTGTGAGCAATATGTATTAAAAATTACCTTAACATACTAAAATATTCATTGTACTATGTACTCTTCGTTGTACATTTTTTCGTGCTCATTTAATGATCAAAACAGGCTAAGAAACTTTAAAATCTGACCGGCAGGAGAGTTATATATATTTAGGAAAATGCCACAATTATTGCACAATTTAAACTCACCCAGTAGAGGTTGAAAACCCTTCCTTGTAATTGGTATATACGCGTATGTTTTATATTAACACGTTGGGAGCGCATGAACTCTTGGAAGGACGTGTTAAATTTGTGTCCCTTTATCTACATTAAAAATGGATTAAAATTGGTAAGTTAGAACACAAATTTTTTTTCAGCCCGATGGTGGTTACCATTATCATGAGGTCATTGAACGTGTTAACAGCTTTTCTTCAAAATGTGTTCCTCAGAACCAGACAACGTAAGTCTATTTTCGTTACTTTTTAAGAGAGGGCGAAAACGATTGTTGGATACACGCAAAAGATGGGAATCGCGCTCTTTTAATGCTGCTAAATGTAATTGAAAGAATTTCTTTTGTAGAATAGCGTTTTCATGGGTGGATGTGGAATAAGAATCTACGTACAATGCAGTAATAAAGTGAAAATCGAGATTTTTGGACTTACGTCGTTCTGCCTATAAAGTACAGATATGATGTTTGTCCTGGATTTTTTTATTGTGTTCATACATGCCCCGATGCTTGCATGTGCTCTTTGCATGTGATCTTCTGCAGGGGCACAAACAAACATTTGGGAAAAAAATAGATTTATACCTTTGTGCATAAAAATAAAAGCATATAAAACAACGTTTTTGTCGGATGTCTATGCATCCATCTGCTCACAGTTTTGCATTGAAAAAATCATTTATTGTAACGCCAAAACATGTGTCCGCAGTATTCCTGCTCATTTGTGCTTTTGAACGTTGTTTTACATGCTTTTACTTGGAAATTATTTCAAAAAATGTCATAAAGATTTTTTTTTTGTCTCAAAATATTTAATGACACAAGGTAAAGACTATTCAATCATGGGGACATTTTTTGAGAGGAGAATTAGATAATATTTTTGAAAAGTAAAAAAATGAAGAAAAAAAATGTTTACATGTGCTTCCTTTCCCCTGTATAAGAATAACTACAAAGATTCGGAATTGTGTTCACCAGACTTCTAATTGATGTGGGTACCTTCGTAGTTGTATCAAAAACAAAAGTTTTGTTGTCCTAACAGAAAAGTACCTTGAAAAACGCGAGACAAGTGGACATTTGCAATTATGAAATTTTTCCGCCGTAGCATTAAAACTAGAAAAAAAAAAACAAGAAAATTCCAGCTGGTAAGTTCTGGAATTTATTTTTCTAACTAACACATAAAAAATTATGTTGTCACCTCTCGGAAATGTTTAATATTGTACCATATTTTCTAAAATTGAGTACATACCCTGATTTTACTGTGATTTTAATAATTCAGGTGTAACGCTTGTAAGAACACCTGATCTTATTTATTAATTTGTTAAAGAATTGAAATTGGTTTCAACCTTTTGAGCAATAAAAATCAGAACAAATTGCTTTTTTTCCTTTCTACGATTGTATATAATAAACAAATTGCAATTTGTGGAAAGTCTAAAAGCATAAAAAGGTTTACCTCTTTTTTTCTTAAGTCATAACATTTTGTTAAGGGAAGTGCTCCGAACTAATTTTGTTACTGATCAAAAGATGTCGCATACAAGAAAATATTTTTATTAGATAATCATAGTGCTACTTTTTGATTGTGGAGGAAGTAACACAATAAAGCATTTGACAATCTCAAAACATTTATTTAAGCATTAAAAAATAAATTAAGTGAGTATAAAAAACTACTCTTTCTTTATCAAAAGAATAGGAACAAAGTAAAATTATGACAGTTTTGAATTGTTCAGCATACATTATCACAACAGTCTTATTGTCACAGAAATACATTTAAAATTCACATTAAAAAATGACAGCAATTCGAACACAGTTTAGTGTGTAGGGTTTCGTCTTTAAAGTAAGAAAAAAATGTTTTAGAGATGTCCATCCTAGTACACAAGATTAAACATAACAGTTCGACTTTCGTTTACCACAAATACGCAGTATGCAGTGAATCTCTTGTATCACAATTCATAACAGAAACGAGTTGAAACATGAACACTTAAAGCATGCTTTGCGGGAAGCTGCTAATGGTACAATTCACGTACAAAGACATCAAATAGATTATAGCACAGAGGCGAGTTTTCAAAGGTATAATGTTCCTATACGCTTGTGCTGAATATTTAGTTTTCCATTAACAGCTTCATGATAATAATGCAATTTCCGTCCATTTACATCGTTGAAAATCGGTTCAAAGTTCCTATACTTGCATAATTGAGCTTCACGATTAGCTCCCAAAAATAAATCTGTCAGTGACTTTGGTCGTCGCAACCTGCTTGTTCTTTCACAACTTCTGTCCTTTGAGCTACCGGAGCCACTTGACTCGTGGGCTCCAGAATGATTTAAATTAAGAGCATCGAATTCGGCTCCTAAATTGACGAGGGATTTGTATCTTATATTGAAGAGTGGCGATGTTGACAGCGATTTGCTACGCGCCCGTTGGTTGGGATTTTGAGCCTCTTTCAATGCCGGTGGATTTTTTGAGTTTTTCATATATCTCTGTCGTTGATTAATTTTGTTTTGAGTTGGATTTTTCATAAGAAGCTTTTTGACTCCGTAATTTAGTTGGTGAGACACTACTGGCTTTTCTTCAGTATACTGTAAGCATCTAGCTTCCGGTATGCTTCTTTTCCTCTCCTTGCGAACTGATACTTTTTCATAAATATGTTCTTCAACACAATCAATATCATCCGAGTCCTGGCGAGTAAGTTTGTTATGGAGCTGTACAGGCAAAGCAGTCCCCTCATCTTTAGATATTCTTCGAATAGGAATAGTTTCGATTGGTGGAGGTTTTGGCTTATCAGGCGTTTTATTACTGGATGTTGAGTTAGTTGCTACTGGTGAACTAGATGGGGAGGAACTGTTGCGGGGTGAAAGCTCAGTATTACCATTTAAATCACTTTTTGAATTACGAACAATTTTTGGTGGAAGAGGAGCAAATCCTCTCACATAATCATAAATCATATCGATTTCATCATAGCTGTCGTCTGTAGCTTCAGATGTACGATCGTTTAAGCTGCCAGTTGGTGATATTTCTTGTTTGGGGGTATCTTTAATTTTAGTGTTTTTATCAGTACAGTTGCGTTGAAGAAAATTCATCTTTGGTGGATATTTTGAGCTTGGTTTAAGTATCTTACTCTTCAGTTCACTAATTTCTTTCAAAAGCGAAATATCAAAATATTGGATTTTTTTTGACATTTCTTGATATAAGCTCTTATAATTCTCAACCAGATAATCATAATTTTTAAGCTTTAGTAGACTCTCTACATTTTTGGGGGCTTGCACCTTCAGAGGAGCTGAAGGTGGTAGAGCTACTAAGTTTGATTCCTTAAGTAAAGGAAGAGCCATGATACTCTCTTCTTCATAAAGAGAGTACAGCCTCATTTCATAAGTAAAGTTAACGTTTAGTTTTGCGTGAGGAGGAATTTTTCCATGAACTAAACGAACCATTAAAGGAAAACATTTCGTTGCCAAAGTTTTAATAGTGTGGACACCTGATATATTTTGTTTAGTAGCAACTGCGCTGAATTTTCCTTTCTGTTCATAAGCAAAATATGCAGTTTCTCCCTTTGAAGTGAAGAATTTTAAGTAGCGTCCAGATTTGGACCTAGCATGCTTCATGTGGACCTTATCAACAAGAAGTAAAGTCTCCCCGGAGCGAATAGTTCTAGTTTTATCAGATATAACTTCTGAATTGTCAAATTTCGCAAGGTACGCTTTGATATTTTCCCGGACGAGACAAGTCTCTGGATAGGCTTTTGCCAAGGCTGCCACAGTGTCAATGCAGGGCACGGGTCGACCGTCTTCATTTAAAATTTCAAACCAGCCATCATAAGATTCAGGAATAGACAGCTTCATCCCAATGGGCAGAACATTTTGACCTTTAAATTTCACGCATTGCGCGGCTACCTTTTCAAGTTTTCCCGAGCTGGCGAGTAAAACAGTTTGATTCAGAGAAGGATTGGCCAAGCTCGGGACACCTAAATTGTCGTAGTGTCCTTTCGTGATTTTGGCCACTTGGGGAAGTGCATATCTATCGATGAAGTCTTCGAGATAGTAATCGGTGTCACTCCACTTAACAGCAGATAGATACGCACTAGCTCCTGGAAAAGACATTGTCACTTTTAACTTAGCTTGCTTTTCTTCTTAGTTTGCTCCAATAATGCTTAAAGTGCAAGAAGTTCTTTGAAATTCAACATCACCCATGGCTTTTCCTTCGGAACTTCTTCATAGGAACACTTGAGTAGCGAATCAGGAACCTGAAGAAAATAAATACTTTTAATATGAAATAAATCTAGAACTTAAATAATGTGTCATAAGAAAAAAAACTTAATTTTTTATTGTTGAAAGTAAATCAAAAAGGTTAATTAATTTTCTTTTAAAAAAAAAAAAAAAGAATTTGAAATGGCGTACATGACTAAAATTGTTGATAATCTTCTAAAGTTGTCAGTACGGATAAAATACGGTTAAACTTTGAACTGTAAAACAGTGAAAAAGCACAAGTTATTTAACTTGAAATTATATCACAACAAATTTCAAAACTAATTTTAAAACAGGTTTATAGAATTTACAAAGCATGCTTGAGTATCGTAAGTTCGGTATTAAGGCCAGTTACTTTTTTTGTTTTTGTTTCTATACAAGAAATTTTAGGCTATGAAAAAAAAAAAAAAAAAAAAAAACGGTATGGATATTACTACCTAAGGAACCATCTTAATGGCTGTCTATTATTATTTGCCATACCTTCAAAGAAGGGGTGATTTTTCTTGTGCGTGTTTAAACAGGGGGTAGGGTGGCCTGAAGCGGGTAGATATTCGCATGCCGTCGCATGGTGCTCAAGTGCCAATGCATACACATGTATTGTTTGCCGGAATACTCCCGAGTTTCAATCAGTCCCAGCAAAGCAGCGGTGAAGCGGCATAGCGTAACCACGCTTTAAAAAAGAGATAAATTTAAAAAAAAAAAAAAACCCTGAATATGTGTATATAGTGATTAGTCGGAAACCAGCTTTTGTTTATTGTCAATATTATTACGTTATTAGTCCAGGCTAGAAGGCCATATACCTAAAATTTTTACATATATGACATTTTTTGGCGGTTTCTATATGAATTTGACCTGCTGATTCCGAATCCGTTGAGTGCCAGACGCTAAACCTTGAGCATTTTTGTCAAAATGGCGAAATCCAATATGGCTGCTGTAAAAGGTACAAAGCAAATTAATGCAATCGTGCGTGCACTGAAACATTTTATACACTTAAAAATGATTGTACTCTTTAGTCAAAATATAATTCTATTGAAAATTTATATTTATAAAAAGTATACGAATAAAAAAATTATCGAAATGGTAAAATTCAAGATATCAGCCTAAAAAGTTGTAAGGTTTGTTTTCAGGTATTAATCATTTTTTAAACCGTAATTTACATGAAAATAGAATGTTTTAACAAAGATAAATGTTTAAAATGATATGCAGGGAGCATAAAAAATGTGATTTAGCCAAAAAATAACACTGTAAAAATATTTAGAAACATTTCAAACTTAAGTTTCGGGATTTTGCCGGTTTAAACCAACTTCCTGCAAGAAACAAGTTTCTTTTGCGAAAAAGTTTCCCATATTGATACAAGTTGCATGAATGCGAACTTCTCACTGGTGTGAAAGATATTTTTAGCTACCAGTTGGAAGGTATATCCAATCTGTTTGTTTAGTGTGTTTTGCCTTCAGCTCTATAATGGATTGTCCAGATTGACTTCGCCCAAGTAAGGGTATGTGCAATCTCTCGATATTGTAGTTTTGGATGAATTGCAAAACAAATAAGCGGCTTAGCTATTTGCTTGCAATTTTTGCCTTAGCACTGGCCATATTTGTTAAACTGCTCCAGGAGCTTACCTTGTAAGCCAGAAAAGTACTGAACTGTTACCATCAACCTATCTAAGAGTTTTTGGGAAGTTTACAATTTCTTGTCGTAAAGTGACTTACTTTAATTTGGAAGGTTTCTAAATTCTTTTGGAATACTACTGACTTTAGCTAAATAGTGAGTCATAATCACATCAGCTTCTTAATGAGAAACAAAAGCTTGTTGAATTCCAACACCAATCTAATCGGAAAAGAATCGGTACCAGTAACAATTACACATTGACCTGGGGATCGAACACAGTCGGCTCACAACAAACTTAATTACTTGCGTCATACTATTTTCAGTAAGATATCTCTTTTAGAAAGTGGTGATTTTTCATTAAGTTGAAAAACACAATAGACATTTTTCTCTTGTGTGGCTCGAAGTTGTGACGTAGTACTAAATTTATCGTACCTCTTAAACAGATTGTGCACCGCAAGAATGGTTTGTATTTCGTGCTTAATAAGGTTTTCTGCACCATCAATACAATTACTCAAGCAGGTAGCTTTGCGAGTATAGGTACTACCCACAATGTTGCACATTCACCAAGAATGATAATTTCTGGACTACTCTTACCGCCTACCCTGAAAACTGCCTTTAGTTTTGACTATTGTGCAGATTTATTTGGACCTCTCATATTTCACTCATCATCAAATAAAGCAGTAGGAAGAGGAGCCAGTTCATGACTAAATAATTTCTGCAAGGAAGCTTTCCCTTGATGACTACATTAAACCATATACCATTCTTGTGTCTGGCGTATGATTTGAATCACAGATTTTAGTCTTTGCGGTGAACGTAAGCATTGTTTTAACCTTCTTAATGTTTAGTGGCATCCTTGAGGACACGTTTTGTCACATGCATGCATCTGTGTCTTGCCAATTTTACCCGAGTCCTCTGCATTTTAAGCCCTATCAATACTTTACGTTTAAGTCTATATCACATCAAGAAAGGAAAAAAAACTAAACACATTTTTGTAGAGATGGTAGGTATAGTGATTTGTACTGTCATTTGAAATAGTAAAATGAAAAAAGGCTTTATGTTAAAATAAAGTATCAAAATAGAAAACTTTAGCAAATTTTTTTAGTTAAGTAGCAACAATATTTTGTTCTGCTGTCTCACAGGTATTTTTTAAATTACTGCAAAATATTTAATGAATCTTCCAGATAACTCTCAAGACTTTTTTCTCCCTTTTACTTTAGTAACAATGTTTTGTTCGGTTGATTCGCAGACGCTTCTAAAGTTATCACAAAACATCTATCGAATATATCTCATTAGCCCTAAGAATGTTCTCGCTTTTTCATTAGGAAAAAATAATTTTTGTAGTGGTGTTTCTCATACGATTCTCTTCTTACCGGAAAATATGTTTTTTATTTGTCTGATATGTTTTAAGACAATTTCTCTCTTCACAGTTTCACTAAAAACAAAGCGAAACACTCCTGGAAAATAATGGCAGCTATAGGCTTAACTTTTGCCAGTAACATACCTGGAAGGAATCAGAAAAATATCCTGCTAAAGTCAAAAACCTAGCTAAAGAATTTATAATGCTTCCAAACAAAAGTCAGTCACTTTACGGCAATAAATCGGAAACTTGCAAAAAACTTTGAGATAGGTTGATGGTAGCAGTTTGGCACCTTTCTGGCTTACCAGGAAAGCTCCTGGAGCAGTTTAACAAATATGGCTACAGCTAAGGCAGAAATTTCAAGCAGATAGCTGAGCAGCTAATTTGTTTGAAATTCATCCAAAACTACAATATCGAGAGATTGCACATACCCTTACTTGGGTGATGTCAATCTGAACAATCTATAATCCAGCTGAAGACGAAACACTAAACAGACACGTTGGATATACCTTCCAACTGGTAGTTAAAAATTTCACACCGGTGAGAAGTTCGCATTCATGCAACTTGTATCAATATGGGAAACTTTTTCGCAAAAGAAACTTGTTTCTTGCAGGAAATTGGTTTAAACCGGTAAAATCCCGAAACTTAAGTTTGGAATGTTTCTAAATATTTTTAAAGTGTTATTTTTAGGCTAAATCACATTTTTATGCTCCCTGCATATCATTTTAAACATTTATCTTTGTTAAAACATCCTACTTTCATGTAAATTACGGTTTAAAAAATGATTAATGCCTGAAAACAAACCTTACAACTTTTCAGGCTGATATCTTGAATTTTACCATTTTGATAATTTTTTTATTTGTATACTTTTCATAAATATAAATTTTCAATAGAATTATATTTTGACTAAAGAGTACAATCATTTTTAAGTGTATAAAATGTTTCAGTGCACGCACGATTGCATTAATTTGCTTCGTACCTTTTACAGCAGCCATATTGGATTTCGCCATTTTGACAAAAATGCTCAAGGTTTAGCGTCTGGCACTCAACGGATTCGGAATCAGCAGGTCAAATTCATATAGAAACCGCCAAAAAATGTCATATATGTAAAAATTTTAGGTTCGATGACATTTCAATGGACACTAGCCTGGACTATATTCTGACATCATAAAACCATAAGCTTCGCTGGTCATTTCTAAAAAAATGTATTTCAGGTTGTATTTAATGAAATTAAAAACGTGTTTTCGAGAAAAGCGGATATTCCCACTTTGTCTCGATGCCTTTTTATACTATTTTTTATATTTGTTCTAAATAGTAAATAAATATAAGAGAGAAACGTATCGTTTTTATGGTGTCAATTAAATAGTTTGTTGATTTAATCAATTAGTTCTTTATACAGTGAACTCTCACTTATACGCCGGCCCAAGGGACCAACAGAAAAGGCGCAGAACTGAGAGAGACGCATAAGCGAAAAAGCCTATTTAAAGGTCTAAAATGTAACGTAAGTTCTAATGAGAGCATGAATAAGAATGTTTGTATAGAAAAGGGACATATTACTGCGGTTTGGCATTTGGCAATTACTGTAACGTAACTACAATGATAAAGAGAAAACAAAAATTGTAGCGTACCTAATCACAAATTTTTCCCTTTAAAACGATACATAATAGATAATTGTCCCTCTCCGAATTCTAGTTCATACGAAAAAAAGGCCTTCCGTAAGCAATAAGGACTTAAGATTAAAGAAGAAAGTGAAGAAACATGCTAATTTTTTAAAGAAAATAAAATAAATTTTTAATATTTTACAAAAAATTCGGCGCATAAGTGAAATATTTATCTTCAGAGCGACGCATAAACGAATGATATTATCATTATTATGCTATAGAATGTGCTGGGACCATTGAAAACCATCGTATAAGTGAAAAAGGCGCATAAAGGAGGTGGTGTATAAGTGAGAGCTCACTGTATTTTATAAAGAAATAGTTTGACTTAGATTTCAATTTAAATTGGAAGAGTATAACTTAAAAAAAAAATACTGTGTATAGTGACAGTTAGCTAGTCATATTCATTTATCACTCCAAATTTGACTAACAAATCAACCAAATCACAATCAGTTAAGCTGACACACTTTACCCGAATGGCTTACCCACTTTAGGCTCCCTGGTAAGGAAAGATGGTTTTTCAAGTGCTGGTAATGTTTGATAATAAGTAATAGCGCAAGAATAACTTTAGTAATGTGGAAGTTCACAATCCCTCCTAGGAAATAAAACCAAAAAGTTTGCGTAAAAACCTAAATGCCTTTAAGACCTCCCCTACATCCATCCCACAGTAACCTTTTTGATTGCACTATTGCATAGATTTGATTTCATAAAAAAACGTTGAATTTTGTGTAACAATCAATAACTTTTTCCCAGTTTCAAATTTCCAAAATTGGAAATAAAGCGCTGTCTTTCATTTGAATAATAATAATAATAATAATTAAAATTTTTATTCTTTAGTGATTATTGATTATTATGTTTTTGACTAAATGAAAAATTCGTAGTTAAAAGATTTTCACAAATTTTTCATGATGTTTTGCAATCTAATTTTGCTTACGAAACCTCATTACGTACAATTTTGCTAAGCATTCCGTTCCTACAAACTGATAATTTGTCAATTAAAATTTTGTAATACACCTCAAAATAAAATTAATTTTTGTTCTCACAATCAAGAAACCTCTAAATTAAAAAAAAAATATTTAATGGCTATTCTGCCGTTGGGAAGAATATGGGCACTAGCTTCATTATTTGTTCTTTTGCATTTTTCGTCATCTGTTGTACTTTACCTTTATTTCGCAAACTTGCCTGTTTGGCTTTCGCTGAAAATAAGCTACGAAAAAAAGTATAATTCCAACCTTTCTTTTTGTCAGAAACTAATTCCAAACATGTTTATTCAAATATCTCCAAACCTCATTTCTGCAGATACTATTATTTGCCTTCCCATGGCAGTACACTTCTTTTAAATTTATATTGCGATAAGTATCTTGGTGGTGCAATGAGGGTATATTTTTACACACACACACACAAAATGTTTGTGCGTTTGTGGCTCGTTTCACGAAAAAACAGTAAGTAGTAGAAACATGAAATTTAACATACATATGTACATTTTGCCGACAATGTGCATGTAGATGCCATATATTTGATGAATTAACTAGGAAAAAAGTTATTTAATGAAATAATGATTTCAATAAATTTAACAAATAGAACCAGTTCTAAATGTTATGTTAGTGATTGTAAATAGTGAAACTCACGTCAACTTCTTTATAACCGTTAAGGGTGTGTAACAATATTTTCCCCCTAGAATTCTGTTCAAATTAGAAATAAATCGAATTAGAAATAGTTCAAATTAGAAATTCAAACAGCGTTTTTTTAAATACTTTTGTATTAAGTATTTGTATTTTGTATTTCTGCATATTCTTCCCAAAACGACAAAATTAAACTTATTCTTACTAAAGATTTAGACCAGTGGTTCTCAACCTTTTTACGGCTAACGCCCTTTTTAGGAGTGAAACTTTTTTCAACGCCCCCTCTTATTTAAAATTGAGGGCGTTTTCAAAAAGAGATACAAAGCTTAAAATAATTTCCCTCCAGAATTTTACAAAACGGTTAAACATCATATATTTTTCCTCGGTATACATTATTATATATAGAATTAAAATGACGAATTTAGAAATAAAAAAAAAATAAAGGCTTAAAAAATATTCTACTTTCAAAAGAATAGCAAAATAAAATGAAATATAATAAAATAAACAAGCAAAAAGAAATTTTCACTCCAAATATGAAGGAAACAACGAGATGAAATAAAAATAAACTCGCAAAGCATTTTTTTTATCATTCAAAATATGAAAGGAACACTCTGAAATATATGTTAAGTGTAAGAAATATATGTTATTTGTGCTTGGTGGTTCAAAGTCAGTTTCCTCAGTCGGCTTAATTTTTTTTAAGAGGAAAGCCCAAGTCACCTCTTGTAACGATTTGGAGTCGATTTCTCTTTTTTGTAACTAGGTGGGGGACAACACTGAATCCTCGTTTGACGAGGTAGGAAGAGGGGAAGGTAACTAAAAAAAAATTGACGATAGCCCACAGTACATGATAAAGGCTACGAATGTTTCCTTGCAGCCAAAATCCTGCAACATTGTTAACATTCTGGAAACCAGCTTTCAAAGTTTCATCGTTTGAAAGTTCAACCAATTCTTCCTGATACTGAACAACTGGTGTCTCAGTGTTTTCAAAAGGACTGACGACCCATTGAGGAACGTTCATAGAAAAAATATCCTCAAAACGCTTAGAGAAGTCTTTGTGCAAAGACTGAAGATGTCGGCAATAAACGTGAACATCATTAAAGAAGAGTTCACTAAAAACAAACCATGAAAGTAAATGAATGAATGAGCAAATGATAGTGTGAAAATGCTGAGGTCAAACCAAACAGACAAACTGGGCGGGCACTTTAAGCGTTGCAATACGGTTGCCAGGTAAAAATTTAGGAAAATAACCAAGCCATAATAACCAACTTGCACGAATCCGCGCCCATCGAAATATTTTGAATTTCTTTGGGGGAGACTTACTTTCCCATGGGGTACTAAGCTAACTTAAGAGAACATATTGAAAGAAAATTACGAAAGTGAAGAAAAACAAGGAACACAATCGATGACGTTTAATATTCTGCCTAAAACGCTACCTGGGGGAAACACTCGAATGCAACTGTGATTTTTTTTCGCAGTATTTTGAATCCCCCATTAAATTATGGCAATAAACATTAAAATCTGGTATTCTAATCTAGGAATTGCTCAGTCTGAAAACCAGTTTCGTTTAACAACAATCAATGTTGGCGACTAAAACTTGAGAAGTTAACGGGACCATTTTCACCAACAGATGAAGGACGGTATTTTTTACATGCATGATAACTACTAAGTAAAATATAGATGCATTACTAAAAAAAATTATACAAAGCTATTCGAAATAACATTGTAATAGTAGAAAGAATCAATGAGCAATTCGGCTGAAAAATAACCAAACGATGGGGTGGCTAATGCTTTTGAATTTCATCTAGCTATGTGTGATCGAAATTAGCCAAATTGGCTAATATTAGCCTTAATGTGCAGCCCTGATTTCTACTGAGATTAATTGAAGCATTTCTTCATTAGGTAGCATTCTTTCTCCAGGTTATCGGATGCAAAAGATCACTAAAAAGACAAATCGATACAAGAGAGAGAGAGAGAAAAGGGGCAAAAAGCAAAAAAGATAAACTACTTTAAAAGCAAAACAGGCCCCATAGAAAAACGTAAGGAAATAAGCTTAGAGATTCCAGAGCGCATAAGTTGATTTATGATTGGCTCAAATCATTCAAGTTAGATTCGTGATTTAACACAATATTTAATATTGATTTTTGAAATTAAAATTAAATTCTAATACTTTTATCGTCCTCTAACCCCAAATTTTCCCACCGCCCCCCTATCACCCGAAATATACCCACCGCCCACCTACTGCCCAGAACATGTTCACCGCCCCTCAGCATCTACCCACCGCCCACAGGGGGGCGGTATCTCCCCCGTTGAGAACACCTGATTTAGACGATAGGAAAAAAACTTAAATACTAAATGACTATTAACTAAAGTCATTTGTTCAAAATATTTTATAATATTCTTCAGATTCCATAATTTTATAGCTCATATGGATGTTTCTTTCTTTTCTTTTTTTTAATCTAAAACTAAAGAATGCATTGACTTCCGTTCGTACAAATTAACAAATTGCCCAACTTCTTCCGAATAAATCCGAAGCACGCAAAAGATGCCTATTAAACTGATATAAACGTATCAAATATCAGATAAATTGTCTTGCGTGAACTTGGCTCAACGTCCTTCAAAAAAACCAAAACAAAAAAAAACCCAAACAGTTTCACACGCTTGACTTCATGACTGAAGACGGTTGAAAAATTGAAGCACACGGCAGTGGAAGACAGCGTTGTTGTTTCGGCATCGTGATTTTCCAACTTGTTTTCCCCCACTGCCGTTGCGGCTCATGTGTGTTTCCCTAATTTTCCACAAAGAATATTAAGCTACTCGCAAAAGCGTGCAATACAAGGTCACTCAGAATTTTCAAAGGACGGATAAAAAGATATCAGGTCACTAAACTCCGATTTGTTTAATACGCGGTTAGTGATGCAGCGTTGGGGATGAAAGCCGCAGCTCGGGCTCTAATAATAGGAGATATGTGGAGCTTTCGCTTTCACTGGATTTAGGTAACCAGTTTTGAAACCTCTGGTAATAGCTGGATCAAATACTTAGCTGAGATTTAAGATATTTTTTTAATTTGTTTTTTGCTGTAGAATTGTTTTAAAGTGAGATATCTGGAGTGCTAAGCGAAATAATCTGCTTTTTATGTTTCACAGTAACACGGCAATGTATTTTAAAAAGGGTATTTCCAAATTTAAGTTTTGCCGCAGAAACAACTTTAGGAAGGATTTGAAAGTATGTAAATACTTGGTTTCATAGTGTTTTCATTTTAATTTGTTCAGAAATCTTACTATTCCTTATTACGGTAAATTGATGCTGTACTTTAATATTGTAATGAAACGTAAATTCAAAGGTAAAAAAAGACTGGCAACTTTTTTTTTGCAAAAAAAAAAAAATGTATTACATAATTTTTAATTTGGAAAAAATGTTTGAAGTGATTGACAATGTTTGAGTTAGCGGGACAAATTTTCATTATATAATCTATCCAACATATAGCTGAATTTTATTAATTACTTTTGAATTAAACAGTAAGAAATTCTGTAGTTATTTACATTAAACTTTAAAAAATAAACAAATAAATAAATATTACTCTACGATCCAACGACTATATCGAACAAAAAAATCTTCAAAGAAAGAAAACACATTGATAGAATACAAGTCTGACGGAAACGCTAACGGGGCTGTCTACAAATCATGTCACACTTTTTTCCACATAAATTAAAAATAAGGTATTTTTTCGTAATTAATCAATATTACTCTCATTCCTTTTTTAGAATTAACTTTGCTTTGACAGTCTAAAAATCTTTCAGACAGAAATCTTACAGACAGTACTGAATCTAGAAATGCAGGCTTTTACTGACAGAATCTGCCCTTAAAAATCGAGGTTTTAGAAGCTTTTGAACTGTATCAAATTTACTTAAATTTAAATTTGGCAAACGAATGTTTCTAAAAATCGATGTTTTGCCCCAGATATCGCATATTTAGTTGGGTTTAAAGTATGGCCATTCTTCATTTTTTGACAAATGGGTTTGGTAGTTAATTTAGAGAAAATGTATTAACTGAAATTAATAATCATAACCCTAACCTAATTAAGGCTGTGTTAAGTACATAAATTATAATAACAGCTACATATATGTGATTAGGGACACGATATTTTTTTTTCCTTTTTTTCTTGTTCTTGAAATACATTCAAAACCATTAAATATTATATCCAGAAGGGGGAAAAAATTTAAATGTGTCAAAACATCTAGGAGAGTTGTGTTATGCTTTCTTCTCCAAAACATGACTTTCTGGTTTACTTCAGTCGGAAAGGAAAAAAATAGAGTTTAGAGAAAAATAAATCAAAGTTGAACCATTTACTAAGCCAATGCAGAGCTCCAAAATTATGACAAACATCATAAAACTCAAGGACTAAAAACTAAACATTTCTAACTTCTTTTATAAAAATTAAAGCAAAGTGAAAGTTCATAACTCAAAAAGATAGAGAAATGCACTCCATCTCTTTAATGTATTTACATAAATATCTTACTCTTATACTTGAGAGTTCATAGTCATAATTACTAATGCCGGATTCAAAGCATTTTAAGTGGCTCATAAAATCTATGGGAATGCAAACCTAGGTGTTGTGAACAAGAAAAAAAATACTTAAAAGTGGAATCGTCAACGATTTTTACCACTTCGAGAATTTTGGGAACACCCTTCCGCATTTCCACAAACCTCCCTCATTTATTTAATCAACCAACTTGTATTCTCTACTGCTTTCAAGTTTAGCAGTTATGTTTGCTACTTTTTTTCTCTTTGCAGGTACCGCAGACCAGGGTGTAGCATTTAATGAAAGCTAAAAGGAATTCCATTAATTTTTAATTAATTAACTTATGTAACGTTAGATGATTAACATCGATGACTGCATTACTTACATAGCAATCTTTCTTACTCTCTCAAGACTAAGGATTCCTGTTACTTAGACGAGTTTATGTTTTCTTTTAAATCTGTCTTTTAAATACGTTGTTTTTCAAAAGCTTGTATTTAGTTAAATAATTTACAATAATAATTATTGCTTAGGTTAAGGGAATCGATTATTTATGCGTCATTGTTTATTAAAATTTGTTTATTAAATTTCATAAAAAAAACTATTTAGTTTCAAACCCAAGGTTCAAAAACGAAAACACGTTTTTATTTTTTTTTCAAAGTAGAAAAGGGGGAGGGAGCACGATAGGGGTCAGTCAACTCTTGTGGGAAGCGATGAGCTTAAAAAAGTTGGGAACCACTGTTTTAGACCTTTAAATGACTTTGTTTTTGCTTTTTGATGACACTAAAATTGTATAAAATCTGGATTTTCTAAGGCTAGCATTAAAAAATGAATTGCTGAAATTTTCTGCTTGATGTTGAGCTCATGTAAATGAAAGTAAAATAAGGGTGTGGCTCACTTTAACTCCCTAGGACATCACATTCGGCATATGCAGTCGTTTAAAAGGTAGAATGCGATAACATTTCCCAATACTTTTAGCAAGTATAAACACTAAATATTTTCACTTTCTTAAATCACAAATATAAATTTATACTGATACGTTTAATCTGAATCAACATGAAAAGAAAAAAAATATATATATGTATTCATAAGTACACATGTCCCCCCCCCCCTGGAGAAACAACAAAGCAAAATAACCTGCTTGAATTAAGTATGGTTGAGCATCTATTGTATTATCGTGATTATTTTACGCTTTGATGTTTCGATATTTTTCATTGTGGAAGACTTTTACTAAACATGGAATTTCTCGTGAACTCCACTTTAAATTACATAGTGCTGGTAAATATGCTTTAAATTTGGCAATAAACTGCGAATAACTTACAACTGTTTCGTACATAAAAGGCATTAAATAAAAATTTTATTTTGCATTATTACTATTTTATATTACGGCTAACTGACAAATACAGTACAAGTGTCTACATCGGTGATTCATTAAAAGAGATGCTATGCACATTCTAAGTTGAACATAAGTCATGACATCAGACTATTTCTAACATTGAGAAATCTTATGGTCTACAGTTAAAATAACATAGTACTGATATTGTTTAACCAAAAAAAGTGAACCTCGAATTTTTAACAGATTAAAAACATTGAATCTTCTTCTTCTTCTTATTATTATTATTATTATTATCACTGTTAGTTGGTTGTTTTGTATTTATTGGCGCAAAAGCCTTTTTGGCTATACAGCACCATATTATTACTGTAATTATTATTAGTATTAGTTGTATTGATGCTGTTTTTATTATTGTTGTATATTTCTACTCCATAAATACAGAACAAAAGTTTTGATATATAGCATACAGTGGGTGGGTAAGATGCTACTCATTATCTATTGATATTTCTTCCTGTAAATATTTCCATTATTTTTAATTGAAATACATTTTGCAGATGAATAATTCATTTATCTGTTCCTTTCACTTCATAATGAAATGTGCAAGTGCATTTGAATAAAACATGAAATGGTTCGGCCCTGAAACATGTCGACCTGTTGCTGGGGATTTTGTATTTTGAGTCTCACCAGGAAAGTACTCGACTTAAGTAATAATGAAAAAAGTTAAAAATGGTACCATTCGAAAGAGCATAATGAAACATGTTTTTGACCCAAAGATCAAGTGCCCTCGTCCCCTCGTTTTCGAGGTAAGGGGTCTTAAAGTCGGCCGAAAAGTAGCCAAATTTGAAGATTTGGCAAGAAATTGAAGCTACCTCCCGATTCTCCCTTCCGCTGCTTGCTTGGCATTGCATCGTTTCCATGTTTGGTCATTTGCAAAGAAAGTAAAAGATGTTTTACGTTAACTACGTGTATGAGCTAAAATAAAGAATGCTGGTCAAGACTATATTGTGGAAAGCAGAGTGCTTTATTCAGAGGAGCGAAAACATTACAAAGAAGTTCAAGTTTTATCTTTTTACGCATGATAACAATACATTTTAAAATTTTAGTTATTTTAACCCTTCACTGCACGGTGTGCCAGATCTGGCACAAACCAAATAAACCCTCATATATTCCTATGATTTTTAAATGCAGTTAAACTGAGCTTTGTGCCCCTTCTGGAACATTGCTATAACAGTTTAGTGTGATTTTTATGCACTAGTTAGTTGCACTAGTCTAGGTATTACAGTTCTTGCTTTTTAAAGAAAGAGTGTCTGCATTTCCGTTAGAAGTGTGCTTAGTCATTATTTCCTTTGTTCTAAAAATGTTTAAATACACTTAGTGAAAAGTTTGTTTATATCACTTATGGCACAAAACCCATTGTAGATTATTACACTTATCGGTATACAAAGCATATGCTATGTGCTTTGTGCTTTATGTAGAACAAACAATTAAAACATCATTTTTGGTGTACATTTTTAAGATTAATTTTTTTCTTCATTTTTCCTGAACTCAGGGCTATTTAAAAGGTAAGAAATGATTTTTTTCATGAAAATATAAAAAATCGTGCAGTGAAGGGTTAAGTTTTTTTACTGAACTAAGTTATATGTGTTTATTATTATACGTTAAAATATATTGCACGTGTTTCTTAATGAATAATTCAGGATAATTAAATAAGTATGAAGAGCAGCTAATATGAGCTCATGTACAAAAAATGAAATAAATAGTCTTTGAGGTAGAAATTAAATTGTCATGGATTATGATATCAGTTCTCATTTCAAAAAAAAAAATGATACAAGAAGTCTCACAATCTGCTCACTCTTAGCAAAAACATTTATTTTTTTTAAATTGAAATCGTGAAAAAATAAATAGAAATTTTGAAAAGAAAACGAATAGTTAATGTCAATAGCTGCAAAATTATATCCATACCAGAAATTACATCAAGGGTAGAGGGAAATAGTTATTTCCATTCTTAAAATATACTAATAGAGTCGACATTTATTGTAAAAACCCATGCCGTTCGAACAAAATTGGTCACTGTAGTGAAAAGTCTCTGTAACGTAAATGTACAACATATTGCATGTTAATTTCGTATACTGTTTAAAAAGACTAGAATAACTTTTACTAGTTCTGCTTTATGTTCAACGGGTAGGAAAAGACTAACAAAATTGCAAATCAATGCAAGTTTTAGCTTACTTTTCTGTAAAAGTAGAAAATTGGTGAAAAAAATCATGAAAGAAGACCTGATGCACCGAAAAAAAAAACCACGCTCAAAACAATTGAGTCGAAAAAGCACAACTTAATAAAAATAATAAAATACACAGAGAAATTTAAAGTAGGAAAGTTGGGTCTTGAGCTGCGGAAACTGTATTCCTATCAGTCTGTCTATTGGTCAGTTCTTCTGCCCACCCCCGGCAATAACTTTTGAGTGCATAGTCCGATTCGATTTTTTTTTTGATCGAAAGATCTCAGTGAGGACAATACACTCCCATATTCGACTTTTTGATTTAAACAATATTTCAATTTCGAATTTCCGTTTCTTTTCCCCTGTCCTCCTTTATAACTTTTGAGGGAACAAGTCCGATTCGAGCGAACACTTTTTTCTTTCGAAATATCTCAGAGAAAACGCCTCATTTCCGTTTGATTGCTTTATTTGAACACATTTTCATTAAATTTTTAGCAGGTCAAAAAAAACTGCCCCCGCCCCCCGAGTCTAGTCCCTAATAACTTTGCTTGAGCAGTCCTATTTGAGCACTTTTCTATTTGAGCACCATTCCTACATACTCAGTAATGCAGTTGACAAAAATGTTCAGGGGAACTCACCTTGAGTTATAGGGGACCCACCAACAGAAAAGCGATTTGAAAAAATTCATATTTGCAATTTTTACAATTAAAAAACCCAAATATCACCCCCCCCCCATTCTACAGAATTGTATGAACACTTAAAAAAATGATGGAAAAAAACAACAGGAGGTTCAGTTGTCTCCTGGGCCCCTTAAACAAGGGACCTGCTTTAATTAAATAATAAGATAAAATTTAATTTTGATGTTGTTTAAAGTTGTTTTTCCTCCTTAAAAAGCTCTCTACTTTCCATGTCATAGGCTTGATAGTAGCTGTTTGCTTTAACACGCATAGGTAAAGTAAAAGATTATTGTAAAGCCGTCTTCCACAAGCTTTGCAGATGACCAAAAATGAGAATTAGGTTCCCACTTGACGCAAATAGTGTAATCGCGCCGCAGCTTCCAGTTTCATTATAACTCGCAAAAATTGGCGAATTTTCAAAAAAAAATCAACTGACTTTAGGACCTTATATTTCGATAACGGGAGAGTGAGGGCAAAAACGCATGCGTCCAGAAGCATGTTTTACAATGCTCTTTCGATTAGTACTCATTAAAAAAATTCATTATTCCATGATCGGGTACTTTCCTGGTCAGGAACAGGATACCCGATTAATCTCTCAAGTCAGGGCAAGCTTAGTTTCATTTCGGGAAGGGGGGGAGAAATATTTCTATATTCCACACACATTGAGATATACCTCACTATTACTATTGACATTATTTCTAAAAAATCTCTCCACTCTCTCACACTGTCACATAGAAAACTTATAATTTATACAGTACGATGCAAAAAATAAAGTGTTGTTTTTACAGTATAATACTGGTAGCAGAGGCTCCAGTTTAAAACTGTAAAGTGCACAGTAATAAACTGTAAACTTAACAATTTTACAGCTTATTACTGTAAAGCAGCAATTTTACAGTTTATTACCACAAAATTAGCTGTATTGTACTGTAAATAAACAGTATAATACTGGCAGCAGAGGTTCCAGTTTAAAACTGTAAGATGCGCAGTAATAAACCGTAAAATTAGCAATTTTACCGTTTATTATTGTAAAACAGCAATTTTACAGTTTACTAGGGGCAAAATTAGCGATTTTACAGTTTATTAGTGTAAAATTAACAATTTTTACAGTTTGTTACTATCAACTTAGCTGCTTTATACTGTAAGAACATCTATTTTCTTACAGTGCAGAACCTCTGTTTAATGTCTCTCGCACTTTAAAGTATTTTCCCACTTTTGCAAATGCTGATAGTGTTTTTCTTCTCAACATCATTCCCATTTCTCTATTCACCGCATTCATCCTCTTTTTACGCTTCAACTCAATAACTACCGTAGTCATTTTTCTATTATGTTAGACATTAGGAGATTCATCCTACAGTGAAAGAGCAGAAACTGAAATCGAATTGATGCTTGCTCTTTCGTTTGTTACTGCTATGAAAGGACTAAATGAAAGTACTAAAAAAATAATGGGGAATGATGTGTTCTTTTCACACATCATTCCCATTTCTCTATTCATCGCATTCATCCTCTTTTTACGCTTTAACTCAATAACTGCCGTAGTCATTTTTCTATTATGTTAGACATTAGGAGATTCATCCTACAGTGAAAGAGCAGAAACTGAAATCGAATTGATGCTTGCTCTTTCGTTTGTTACTGCTATGAAAGGACTATTTGAAAGTACTAAAAGAAACCTTTTTAAGCCGATATGATTCGCAGAAATAACACACAATGCCTCTCAGTGGTTGCGAGGCCTCTTACGGGCAGGGCTCTAAGGTACACCAAAGCGTACAATAATGGTACGGCGTGCAAATATTACAATGGTCCACGGTAAAAAATGAATGCTGTTTTGACAGTATAATACAGCTAATTTTATAGTGATCAAATGTAAAATACTGTGCAGTACTGTTACAGGGGGATGTAAACTGTTAACTTGCTAACATTACAATTTATAAATGCGCATTTTACAGTTTTAAACTGGAACCTCTGCTACCAGTATTACACAGATGTTTTTACAGTATAATACAACTAAATTTTACTGCAATAAAGTGTAAAATTTTCTAAATTTACAGAAAGAAACTGTGAAATTGCTAGTTTTACAGTTTATTACGGTGCATTTTACAGTTTTAAATTGGAACCTCGGCTGCCAGTATTGTATTGTAGAAACAAGAGTTCATTTTTTGCAGTGTATGTTTCTTTTGCATGCGAGATCAGCGGTTAATTGAACATTTTGTATTGTTTCCAGGCAATAAGAAAGGATAAAATGAAATATACAGCAAAAGGAGAATATATGCAATTATTTACCTCATTAACTTTTCCAAACTATTTTAGTTCACTCTAGTGTTGCTTGCATTTAGTAGTCAGCCTTATATTAGGAAGCGAGGTTTCCGACGCTCAATTTCAACTGCCAATAATTTCCTAAAAAATTCAAAAGATGCTATTCAGTAAACGAATATTTTCAAGAAGTAGTATTCAAAATGTTAAGCAACCAAACCCATCAACAAAACTTAATTGTGTTAGTAGGTTCTTTTACATGAATATTATTAATTATTTTCGGAAAGAAGATTTTCGGAACTTATTCAAGAACTCATTAGTTTCAAAAAATGTAACTGTCTATAGTAGCTTCATTCTATAAGAATGGTTATTTTTGTAATTCTTGGTCGTGTTCAAAATAAAATGAGGCAATCAAATAAAAAATTATGAACAAAATATATATATCAAATTAGATATTTTCAAAGTACGCTGAATGATTCTTTCTATTTAGACATGAAACCTTAAAATTAGATAATTGACTTTCAAATGAAGTTGTTCTTATTAACGCAAGAGCGTTTTACTCATAACTTCGTGGAAGATGGTATCATCTCCTTTTGGCATGGCATTAAATAGAACAAAACCTTCAATTAATAAAAAAAGGGAAAGAATTTTATATTGGAAGTATTATTTGTTTCCCCTCTATCTTATACTTTGGTTTTTTGTCATAAAAATATTAGGAAAATTCAGGCAAAAACGCATATGAGCGAATATTTAGAAAAGTGCCAATTTGAGTCCCAAGTGAATTTTCACTAGTATTTCAATAACTAGTTAAAAAAATAATTTTCCCCAGAAAGAAGATAAGTTTTGCTTTCATTTCATCTAATAACATCAGAAAAAAAAAAATTTTTCTTCAGAAAATATTGATTTTATACATAAAAATTCAGATCGGTAACGTGTCCTAAGTAGCAAAGCTTAGCATGCAAACAGGTCATGCGCACTTTCTAACTTCCCAAATAAACGCACTTGCACAAAAATCGATTCTATTTTTACCCCTTTGTTAATATTTTACTTCATTTTTGTTTTAATCGATTCCTGATTTTCTAGCCGATGCGAAATAAGCGTGTCCCTAGTTCCGCCGTCAGAGCGGTAACAATAACTTCCGATCTATGTTTAGGCTCCCAAAATCATTTCCTGCACCTATACCACGTGATACTGAGTACCTGGTGGGATGTTTTATCGAATCGTAATTAAAAATTTGCATTTCTGCATCTAAAATTGTAGGTAAGATTTTTTAAAGTGATTTTATAAAATGTGTGTCATTTAAGTCATCAGATCGGTAACACGCGCTAAAATGCGCAGTTTTTATTATTTTAAAAATTATTTTATATATAAGTATAGTCCTTTATTACAAGTGAAAAAACCACGTGTTTGATTTTGGTTTAGTGCGATCGACTCGGAAATAAAAAAAAAAACTTTGTCAGTTTGTCAGATCGGTAACAGTCAGAGCGGTAACATTGAAAAACAGCGAATATGTTACAGAACTAACTCACACGTTTCAGAATTATAAAAAGCAAAAATCATAGGTTTTAGCCATATATATTGAATATTTTTGTTCTTAAAAAATGAAAAGCAATGAGTTTTAGTACAATTGCTTCATTTGTGGTTTGTATGACCTAACAATAGAAGTTAGTAAAATAAGAAAAATTGACACTGCAGAAATTAAGTTAATTAATTATTATTATTTTATTTATTTATTTATTTTTTTTTTGGTGCTTCAATTTCTCATAACTTCGCTAAATAACTAGATAATAACTAGCATGCTAAATTTGAATTTCTGATCAAGAAATTAAATTTCCTGCAACTAATTAAAGAAAAGCAAGCAGCAGAGTTGTGTGTTGAAAAAGTTGAAGTTGTGTGTTGTTTCAAAACAAAACAAATGTTTTATTAGCTTGGATTTGGTAATCTCATAATTTATTTTATCTAAAAACCTTATCGCTCATTTTTATTTCCAAGAAATGCTTTTTTATAATGAAATTTGATTTTTTAGCTGATATATATATTTTAATATAATTATCTTAATTCTATGTTAAAAATGCAAGGAAATGATATCACTTTTAGAGATGTTAACGAAGACTGAAAGCATAAACTTAAATATGTAGCTCATATTAACATCAGATCTGTAACACTCATCAGATCTGTAACGGCTTAAAGTGAATAATCTAAGGAGGGGGTAACTTCCTTGACCTCCCCCCCTTTTATTTCTTGCATTTAGACCCAATTTAGACTTAGAATCCAATATTAATTTTTTTCTGCAAAAAAACTTTTTTATCAGAAAATTCCAACTTCAAATTGGCACTTTTTTAAATATTGGCTCATATCACGATGTTAAGATTAAACGAAAAAAATAATATTTTTTAATGCACAAACTGTTCATTTTACGTTTTCCGAAGGAACTTGTTTTGGCATTGTGACATGAGAAACAGAGAAATATATTTTTATAAAACTTCGTAGAAATCATGCTTCTCTGCGTTGGAACAGATTAGTTTTTGTGCCTTATGTGATTAATGTAGGTAAATATGATTCTACCCCCCCCCCTCCATCCAGTCCCCCCTAAAAATGCCAGTACAATAACAACAACATTATGTAACTCAGTAAATAGCCCATGAGAGTCAAAATAGAAATGTGTATCTATTATTTTTCAGGGAAAAAAGGTAAAATACAAAAAAAGGAAATTAAATTTTCAAAAGTTTTACAGCTGAATGTTATGCTATTTCTAAATTACAATATTTCAAACATTGCTCGTAGTAAGATCAAAATGATTTAAGATAATCGAACAGTTTATTCAAAAACCAATCAAGCGAATTGCTCTAAAAGTTGGAAAAAGCATTGTTACCCTTATTAAAAAAAAAAAAAAATTAAAGTTCTTAGAATATTTTAAACTGATATGAGTACATATTAAGATATATTTCTTTCAGTAAAAAGTGTTGCAATCATGATTGAATAATTTAATGTAATGATATAAATGCTTTCTTAACCCATTAATGCCTAGCGTCCCTTTTTAGGGACGGTCCAAAAAAGGATCTGATATTCCCCAAAATGAACATTTCAACCAAATAATAGTGTTCAATTAGTACCTTGGTATTGTTTCAATTCGTTATTAACAGATTTCAGCACCTAACCATTGTAAAGTGTGTTCTGTAGCAGTTTTAATATGATCTTTATCAAACTTTACGTTGTTCTCAATCTCGAGAAAAAAAGCTACGATTTTAAGTTTATTCCCAGCTTCCCAGTTTATGTTAATTGCAGATTTTATTTCTTCTCATAAAAAGTCTTTTTAAATATTATATCGTAGGCGGAAAAAAAATAGTAAAAAAAGTATGTACGCTCTGGGGTCTATCGTAACTTTTAAGGGACGATTTTTCTTTCCTTAATAGAAAAATTATTTTTTACATCATATTTTTTTATTATTTTTCCTATCCGTTAAACACTGTTTGTAGCCAGTATGCAAAATATCTTTGAAAAAAAAATGTTAGGCATTAATGGGTTAAAATTAGAAGTTTTGTAGTTTGACTGGTGTTTGCAATACACGATTGAATTACATTATCTAAAAAAAGCTCACACATTTGTGGTTTTCTAGCTACTTTTCGACACTACCGTGACATGGTAGACATTTGAAATAAATTAAACAGCCATCCATTAAATGCGTTAAAATATATGTTCTGGTACAACGTAAAATAAATATTATGCTTTTCATAATACTTTAACCTCTGTAAGGTTACCGACCTCTGCTTTATACTAGTAGGAGAAGACCGCCTATATTGGACCCCTTAAGAACAGGAGGCCTGTGTCGCTCAATGTGAAGCAAAACAAAAATACAAAATAGAGCATCGTAAGCTAAATTTAATCAGGAACCGCCCTAAGAGCTTATATTTTTTAAAAATATGGAAATTATTTTTTAAAAAATTATCTTAGAAAAAGTTGCAAAAGTCCAATTTAGGAATATATGCGCTTATATTGAACCATGCGCTTCCTAAATTGGACCATGCTAGGAAATCATAGAATAATTTATATTTTAACTATACATCTTTTATCCAGGATTTGCAATAGAATTTCTTTTGATTCGGGCTCACTTAGGCAGTGTTGAAAAACTCACCGATGGCATTTCATGCACTTAACCATGTTTTGCACTTTATCTCTATGGCAAATATTGCAATAACAATTCTTTTGTGCAGTTTCTTGCTTCTTCTTGTGCGACTTTTTCTGTTCTATGCTTCTTTCCTACGGCGTTAGAATGATTGCTGAGATAGCCTTCCTTTTTGTTATTACAATTTTTTGCGTAAGGTGATATGTGAGGCGAGGCTTTACAAAATCATAGTTGGAATTGACAATCATGCTTTGATGAGAACTATCCACTGATTCTGCAGAGCTTGTACTAATTTAAGTCGTAGCTAGTTCTTGTACATGGTGTACAACAGTACAAACTTACACTGAAAATGTAGCCTGTTCACTTTGAGTAGTTTTATCTGGACTACTTACCTCTAACTCTGCTCCAGCCAAGTCAATGCCATTAAACACATGTCAATTAACAGGCCAAACTACTGTTCTTTGGAACTCACAGCATTTGCCATGGCCTTGATCGCGGTTTGCCCATAAGAGTTACCAAAACAGTTCTTCTACGCGATATTGGGTAATGGATCTCATTAGATGTTCTTGCATCCATGCATCACATGCTCGATTAAAATACGTAGATAGATACTGAATAAAGACTTTATCTACGTGCATGGTGTGCTTAGAAAGAAACATTATTATATCGCTCTCGTTAGCCAAATTATTGCATCTATGTTCTTTATGTATGTTTTGGTGAAATGTTGTATCAATTGTGTGAATTATCGTTTATGATCCAACCTTCTTTTGAACAAGCATATTGCTCACCAAGGGTGCTTTTACGATAAGTTCATAAGCGTAATCTTTTGAAAATAAGCATGGGGAGGGAAGGGGCGGGGGGCTAATAACTCTGTTGCACTCATGCAGCAACTAGCCAGTGTGTTTGTAACACGTTCACCACGCATTACTGCTCCAAAATGGTGTTTACCTTTTAACGTCAATATGTTTTGCGGCTTTTGGATAGTGAAAAGACCGGCTTCATCTACATTGAACATTTTAGTAGCATTTAAATTGTATCTTTTAAAAATATTTTCGAACAAATCGAAGAATTTCCTTTTTTTTTCCTCGGTAAACCAGCACAAATTTTATTTAAATTAATAACTGTGTTTAACAACCTGAAACTGCAGCTTCATGGAAAAAGAGAAAGAAAAACATATATTTTAAGAATTTGTAGCTTCTAGAAAAAGTGCTTGATAAAAAAATGAATATCGTGAATAGGTGTTAAAGTATGCTTAAAATCATCTTAACTAAGCTATTAAATCAGAGAAGTCACTTATTTTATGTTACAATTAATAAAAAGTCTTGCTTAAAATCATATTCTTAAATTGGAAAGGAAAACATGCCATTTTTTATTCTTCAGCTTATTTCTCTGTCAAAAATTATCACAATCGCGCATGAAAATACATAGATGTAATCCTTATTAAACACAGATTATCGTGCTATAACAGCAGTTTACCTCAGCTTACAAGTTTTAGTACTATCTTACTAGGTACAAGTCCGAAAAATAAGATTTTACACGGTTTCAACATAAATCATGCCGTACCTCACGCTACACAGTTCGAAGACTGGTGAAACTTCATACACATTGATTTTATTCCTAAAACTTTATATTTCTACCGTTAAAAAGTAGCATAGATCTCTGTACTAGATTTTAAGCCCGAGGTCCAATTTCAGCAGTGGTCCAATATAGGCGGTCTTCCCCTACGCAGCTTTCATAATTTTAAACATTTCAGTTTTTCTATACTGCAAAAATTGAACTGTTTTTTTATAGTATAATACTGGCAACCGAATTTCCAATTTAAAACTGTAAAATGCACAGAAATAAACTGTAAAACAAGCAATTTTACAGTCTCTTACTGTAAAGTTAGAAATTTTAGTTTATTGCTGTAAAATTTAGCTGTATTATACTGTAAAAACAACCGAATAATACTGGCAGCCAATGTTCCAGTTTAAAACTGTAAAATGCACGTTTTTAAACAGTTAAAATTAGCACTTTTACAGTTTATGACTATAAAATTAGCAATTTTGCAGTTCATTACTGTAAAGTTAACCATTTCACAGTCCATTACTATAAAATAAGTATTTTTACAGCTTATTACTATAAAATTAGCTGTATTATACTGTAAAAACAACATTCATTTTTTAGTGTATCGTCTAATAATAATAATCAGAAATAATTGATAAGCTGGTCGTAATGAGAATTAATGTTGATAATATATGTCTTCCCTTCACAATGTTTACTTCCTTCTTTAATGTGATAAATATGATGAGCAAACTCCCCTCATCCAGAACAGACTCTAGCCTTGTCATAATGGCCAGTAACTTTACACGCTTTGCAAATCTTGACTCATCTTAGCATTTCTCTCTTTTCTTGTGTTTGCGATTACCGCAGCACCGAATGCAAATATGACGTTTTTCAATGAGGAACTTTTCTTCTTTGCCGATCGGAGTCTCGCTTTTATTTATGGTTAAAACCACTAGTAGTTGACACTGCACTAGCAGTTCAGATATTTAAAGAAAAATAGACAAGAGAAATTCTAAAATTGCATAAACATTAAATTTTCACTGCGTGCTTTTAGCTGATTTATTGGCACCTACGTTTCACGTGTTAATTTATTTTTTTCTTTATAAGTGCCAATTACTGGTGTAGCACCAACAGTTTTTTTTTAACTTTCACTGCTTACCTTTCAGCTTTTTGTTAGCTGATTTATTGGCACCTGCTCTGCAAAAAATAAACTTGTTTTTATAGTATAGGGTCATTCCATAGAAATTTCAACCTCAGTCAAAGAAAAAAAATACCGAAGTGAAAAAAGTATCAAAAAATAAATAAATAAACACAAATCATACAACATAAGAAGTTAAAAAAAATTGAAAAAATATTGTAATCATCACTGAGATTAGCCATAATAAATAGTTTGTAGTGTGTTTACTGCTTGTTATTCGATGGTTACGTTAGTCACGTTACGTTAGTCACACTCCATCTTGAGTTAAAGTGACACTTAAGACTAAAAAAAATTAAGATTTAATAAATGTGTTTTATGTTTTTAAAAGCCAACTTTACGCATTTTTCAAATGTATCATTCAAATTTTAATACTTGCTTAACTTTGAGAAATTTTTGCCTCACAACATGAGCATTCATTTTCAGGGTTGCAAAAATGTTACGTTAGTCACGCTGCTATTTTAGTTGAAAAAATATCTACTGTCAGAAATTTTGTTTTAAATTCTTAGCAGAAATGATACATAGATACCATGTACATTGTAAATCCACCAGCATAACTAAAAAATATTTTTTATCAAATTAAGTTACAAGTAAAAGCAGTTACAAAATCAGCTCTGAATGTTACGTTAGTCACTATGGAATGACCCTATAATACTGGAAGCAGATGTTTCAGTTTAAAATTGTAAAATGTACAATACTGTTTGAATTATAACAACTTCTTAACTAAGTTTGATTATAGTAAAAAAAATAAAAATTCTCTGTCTCTACATGCTTGACTGTGTCCCTATTCGTATGCGTCTAATATGTCTATGTTTATCCCGAAATTCATCTAATCTCTCTATACGTATCAATATATAACTTCTTATCTTTGAATCTATTTAAGTCCATAACTTTCTATTAATCTAAAAGTGCCTATATTTATCAAGCCGTCACTCTTTTTGCAACACTAGATACATTGTATAACTCATATTAATATACATCTTAAAACCCCTAACCGAGATTTTATTATTATTTTTTAACTAGGATTGTTTCCGAAATCTTATTTTCTGCCTGCCCAGAGGCCTAAAAAGGTTGCGAAACACTTCTATAAATCATATTTCCTCGACCGCACAACCGCACTCTATATGCTAATAAAATGCACAAAAACTAAGAAATTAACATAAAATGTGCAAAGCTTTGAAAGACATAATAATAAACACATAATAAATATGCATTAAATACATCCTGCATTTAAAGTTTAAACATTAAAAGAAAGTGGCAGTAGTTCATTTATATCATGATAAAGGATCTGACAGAATTTGACGAAGCGTTGTAATCTTTAGAGAAAAAGCTTAACCCAAGCAGCACAAAGGCGTTCAAAACACGTTCTGCAACACGTACAGAGCGCACCAGCCGGCACGTTCAAAACACGTTCTCGCAGCACGTGTTGTCAACGTCTATGTGTCTCATCGATCGATGGTAATATGACACGTCGAAATCTGGTGTTGACCACCTTTTTTTGTCCAAGTTTTGAACGTGGAATGATAGGTTATATTTAGGTTTGGAAATACGTTTGTTTTCAGTGCTCCCCAGCTGAAAAAGTATACTGCGTATACCCCACTATCCGGTGGCCGCGACGTGTTTTAACCGTGACGTCATTTTTGATCCACCAGTTTTGATCCATGATCGTCGCCATCTTGCTTTTAATTATTTAATTACTTTATTTATTTAATTTAACTATTTATTATTTAATTACTTTGAATTAATATATTCACTCCGCGGGATTCGAACGCGGGTCCCTTGCGACTACAGCAGGAGTCGCTAACCACTATACGCCACTCGATCTCAACGAGGGAGAAAAATAATACTTTAAATGGAAATTTTTTTTGCAGGAGGCGCCATCTATGAAAGACTAAGGGCGTAAATCATATAATTTTATTAGTATGAATGTAATGCTTTTTTACTGAAATGCATGCAAATCTAATTAGGATCTTGGGAGAAAGAGTTGTTAAGGATAAAACTTAAAGTTTCTACAGATGTGATTCCTCTTCCCTTTCTAAAAAGCAGCAATTCACGACCTCAATTCTGAGAAATTAAGCACCTCCTTAAGCACTGAAATGACACCGTGATAATATCAGGGCTGCAGAGTCGGAGCAAAAATGGTCGACTCCGACTCCCGACTCCTGCTTTTTTTTAAATTATTTATTTTTTTTCCCAAATGTGAAGAGGGAAAAACCCTAAACAAAGGTTGAAATATTAAGTCCATTTTTAAAAGTTTCGTTTTTATTCATGGTCGTAGCCAGGCCTCACTTTAGGGGGGGGGAGCAAGCTGGGGTATCCCAGTTGGAGGTCATGGGAGGTCATTGTGACCTCTCAAAAAGTTCAATTTGGTCATGAATTCTCGCAGGTAATTTCACCACATTTACCTCAATTCTCGGAGATCACTGTGACCTCCCAAAATGTTCATTTTCTCCAGAGCAAATGACAAGTGCCGCTCTTGTCATTTGACTCCGTACAAAACTAATCCTTTTCTTGTTAAATGGCCAGATTTTATTTTAACACAATGCATTTTTGCTGCAAATATTTTTTATTATCTTGCATAAGCCCATACATAGCAATTCGTTTCACAAAGCAGACCCGCCATTTTGAAGCCCTTTTTAATGATCCTAGATGCTTAGGATTTGGATATTGGACGCTGAAAATTTGTATCTGTTAGTTTCAAAGACATGTTTTCACCACCATAAAATTTCATCGAAATCGGAAGTGGTTGGAGTCGGAGTCGGAGTCGACATGTTTTTCAGCGACTCCGGCTCCGACTCCTTTAGTCCAAAATCAGTCCGACTCCGACTCTTCGACTCCGACGCCCTGGATAATATTACTGTTTTTGCACATCAAATATCACGTTCCTTAAGCACTGAAATGACACCGTGATAATATTACTGTTTTTTCACGTCAAATATCACGTTCCTTAAGCACTGAAATGACACCGTGATAATATTACTGTTTTTGCACGTCAAATATCACGTTCCTTAAGCACTGAAATGACACCGTGATAATATTACTGTTTTTGCACGTCAAATATCACGTTCCTTAAGCACTGAAATGACACCGTGATAATATTACTGTTTTTGCACGTCAAATATCACGTTCCTTAAGCACCGAAATGACACCGTGAAAATATTACTGTTTTTGCACGTCAAATATCACGTTCTTTAAGCACTGAAATGACACCGTGATAATATTACTGTTTTTGCACGTCGAATATAACGTTCAAGGGACACTTAGCACCGTTATTTGACCAATAACACCATTTTTGCACCAAATTTGAACGTTCTGGTGCTGCTGGGGAAGACGCTTAATTTATTGATGAAGCATCTGGACCTTCTTCTTTCAATCCTGTTTCATCCAAGCTTAACCGCTAAATAGCCGTGAAAGTAATGAGACTTGATCGAAAGGAGTTGCAGTCAACAGGTTTTTGAACAAACAGATTTTTCTCTTCTTTTTTTTTTTTCTTATGTTACACAATGTTTCAAAGTATCGTTTCTTGTTTCAATCCTCACATAAACTCCTGGCGCAACTGTAACGTTGACTTAATTGTAATTTGTCAAGCTTGTAATCCCCTGTCATTGTGGAAGAGCTCTAGACTTTTTTTCGATCAGAAAAAATGTTTTTTAAACCAAGTTGTACAAATGGTTTTTAGAATAATTTTTCGGAGTTTTTTCGGAGTCTGTAACAATAAAACTTTAAACTTTAACTACTCGCATTTTCTGTTTTGTCATATAACCCTTCATCTCCCTAGCACTTCAATTGATACAATCGAAGGGGGGGGGGGATTGATTGGGAAAAAAATGATAAAGTGAAACTTCCGTTGATAATAATAATGATTTATACGTGTTGCGGTCGTAAACATCAGACCCGCAACACGTACCAATCATTATTTTTCAAGTGATTTTTTTTCTCCATACATGTGCGTTCCTTGTATTCGAATGCATCACAAATAAAAGACATAATTTTAACTTCCCGAAATATAGCCCAAATATATGCATAAAAATATTTATTTTTGCTTGTTGTTGTATTAGGAATAATTAATAAAGACATTGCACTTATTTTCTTTGATATTTTACGTGTGTTATTGTTAGAAATAAAAATTATGTATTTATATTTTTGTGACTAAGTTTTACCTCCCGTTGTAAGGTCTTTAATATAGTTCTGTGTTTTACTTTCACTAAAAAAGCAGCAAATTTATCGTTTAAGACAAAACTGATAACTTACACATATTTTCCTTGAGCGTTCTTTTTTCATATGATTATTTACAGGTACTTTTGAGTAATTCAAAAACTGTTTATCACTATTATCTACAAGATAAATTCAAACCTCTTAACCTAAACACAACCATAATTATCAAAGAATATTCTGACGCCAAAAATTGTAGAGATTATGATTATCTTTTCAGCTTCGAGAAATTAAGAACAAAGGGTGTTTAAAAACCCGAAATAAATTTCTCCCTAAGTTTAATATTGACTAAGGCGCTACTGTGAGACATAAGTTTTGTAACATTTGATATATGGGGCAGTACACAAATGATGTCACGCTCTGAGGGGAGGAGGGCAGAGAAATTGTGAGGTTTTAACAAGGAAGGGGCAACAAGGAGTGTGAATCACACAATTTTTTGATATGAACCATGCTTGTGAAAAATAGCGTGACGTATAACAAGAGGGGGGGGGATAAAATGAAGTGTGACAAACTATGACAAGGGGAGAGAGGGGTCAAAAATGTTTTAAAAAGTGTGACATCATTTATGCACCGCCCCTACGTGATTTTTGCCACGTACTGTTTACGTGTGTGTGCGTGAACTGCGGAAGACAACCAATAAAAAAAGCCGGATTTTAAGCTTGCTTATCACACCGTCTCATGGACTTCTGATTCGAGGTATGTGAATTGGACGTATTGAGAAAGAGCCGACTAACTAATCTTTTGATATATACTCAAGTAGCACACTTCGTTCTTTAAAGGTTGTAAAATGGTTATTAACGTTGTTTCAACGAATTAAAAACGTTTATAAAACGTTTAAACGTTTTTTGTGCTACCTGGATAAGTTCAAATAGAACCATAATGCAGCCGATGCAGCAAAAAACACGTGAAAACTCCGTGAAGTAAAAACTCCATGGGCAGCATCGATGCAACAAAAGGGTTTTTATAACATGAATATTAATTATTATGATGTCTATGATTATCACCATAATAATCAAAATCAAATATTATCTCCGTGGTATGGGTTGGCTCAAAGCTTTTCAAATGTTTGAAAAAATCTGAGGACTTTACTATTTTTATATATATAGTCAAATCTAAATATAATAAAAGACATTCCTACTTTTTAACTTTCACTTAATTGCCACGTTATCCAATCTTTTCATTTCACTCCAATACATTTTTTTTCTAATTGGCTTTCATTTCGCGATCCTCCCATTCGTTTAGCAGGAAATACCTTGAAATCGACAACTCAAAAAACTTTCATCACCTGACATTTTCCACTTCGTGCAATACACATTCTTCAAGCTATTTCCGATTCCCGTCTGAGTGAAACTTGTACGGACTGGTGACCTTGCCTTCGTCCTCTTAGCAAATGGGAAGGTAAGGCCTGTCAGAGGCCTGGTGGGTAGTGGGTTCGAACGTGGTTCGCATTCGAAATGGGCCGAGCTGAATTGAGTAGGTTAAAGCACTTTCTCCCACCATCAGAATGAGAAAGGAAAAAAAGGATCGAGCAGCAGCGAGATAAGGCTCTGGCATTTGAACTCTTGGACATGGGAACTTGCAAAAGTGGATGTGTCACTTTTGCTGACATAGTCGTATTACTTTAATGACAAAGATCAGTCAAACTTGTTAGGGCTCGAAGATGCTGCATCGTGTGTTGGGAAAGGAAAAATAAATCAATGTATTTTTGATCCCTCTGAATCTCACTGTGAACAAAATATACTAAGCAGAAATTAAATTTCATTTTTATAGCTGGTTCTATCAAATAATTTATTTTTTTGTGTGGGTGTCATCAAATACTATTATTTTGTGTGTAACCTTTTGTGTTTTGAATTAACAGTGAATGAAATATTTTGAACTAAAAATGTTTAAAACATTTTTTGAGGGAAATAGGTGGTGTGAGAAAAAAAAATTGTGAGAATTTTCTGGTCTCTCATTTAGACGAGAGTTTTGGAGGGCTAAAGACCCATGCTCAAAAATAAATTTAACAATTGTTTTAAAATCCCAAGATAATAGTGATGCATTGAGTTTTATTCTCTGGATTCCTACATATTAAAACAAATTTACGAATTAAATTATGGATTAAGCAAACCAAAAATAATTCTAAAATCGCAATGTGCTTCTCCTCTTGATTTTTAAAACGGAATCAGACTTTTTTAACGTTTTTTACCTGTATTTCATCACGGGTAGAGCAATCTAAACTTTAAGAAAACATTAAGCTTGGTTGTGATATTTAAATCGCACTCATTTAAATCCTTCATCAAAAATATAAAGCATCAGTTGTGACTAATGTTTTCATAATTTTTAGCTTGCTTAGATTAAATGATAAACAAAAATCTTTATAAGTCTAATAAGCTGCTAAGCAATATCTGTATAAGTTATACTGTTACTCAGATATTGAAGTTGTTCACTGTCAAGAACATTTTACAATTTAGAAATTCTAATACATTTAGATGATTTCTTTTTTATGTTGATATTTAGTAGAGAAGACATATTTAAATAGTAGAGAAGAATATTTAAATATATTTAAATATTACATATGTTCTGACACATGATATTCATATTTATATGAGATACTATTCTTGGGTAAATAAGGTTGGGCACTACTGTTTCAAGCAATGATTCATTTGAGTTGGAAGTTAGTTCAATCATATATATTATTTCTCATTTTTTTTGGGGGGGGGGGGAGGGGGTCAATGCCATAACTTCTTCAATGGCTTCTCAAATTTCAAAAGTAAGGCATCATTTAGTCATTTTTTCAGTTTCTTTCGGCCAATAATAGATGCAATTCAGATTTTAGTTATATTTGGTTTGTTAAACTGATTTTTGTTTATTATTCAGCATTACTATAATATATTGCATTCCACAACGGAAGGCCAGTGGTTCAGTTGTTTAGATCGTAGAGCTGTTGAACCGAAGATTGTGCGCTTGAATCCCAAAGAGACTGAAAAGCCTCAGCAGAATTCCGCTCCGTTTCCATAAATATGCAATTTAAACCATTATCGAATTGCGAACTACAGTTCTGTTGTAGTTAAAATAAGGTTTTTCGTTTTTTGATATCGCAGTGTAGGTTGAAAAAGATATATTAACAAAACAGAGGCAGTGATTTCAGTCTGTTTTCTTATTTTATTACACAATGCGTTTACGTATAGCAGTGGTGGCCAACCCGCGGCACGCGTGTCACAATGTGGCACGGCAGACCAGTAACTGTGGCACGCGAAGACTATTTGAAAAAAATCCAAAATTGAGGAAAAAATGTCGATCTCAAAAATATTGATAAAAACTAAAACCCTTAAACTGATAAATGTCATGATATTGTGACAATTAAGTGTCAGGAGGCTGGCTTAAAAATTGTCTGAACATTGCAAAGTACTTAGCGTTAGCTTCGGACATCCAAAGGAAGCTGTGACGCTACAGAAAATGCTTTGTAAAGCATATTTGTGCTGGACACGAATGAAACTTTCGATGCTGCAGAATGGATTCTTGATCTGCAATAGCTTCAGCTACGGGTGATGAAATTGAAACAAAAGAAAACAAAAACCTCTGCAACTAAAATTAAGAAACTAGATTGGACAAAATTTGGCATGGTTACACAAATGAAGAGTCTTAAATTGTTTTTGTTACATTACTTAAAAATAATTTGGGAAAAAAACTTCAAAAGTGTCATCGAATTATCTATCACAAGTTCCTTGCCAAGGAATGAGACTTTTCCTCTGTTGGTGACCCTGTAGAGTTAACTGTTTTTACAAACTACGAATTAGAGCTCTGAATGTTTTGTGAACTTTTCCCAGGAGAAAGAGGAGAGTATGGCAAGTTACTCCTTCATTAAAATGTGCAATAGCTATCCAAAGGAAAAATAGTTATAAGATTTTAGAATTTTAGTGAGTGTGTTGTCAAATTATCTGGAAGAAAAGCAATGAGGACTTCCTACTTAGAAATGAGAATAATGAAGTAATTTAGCTATGCCATCTCTTAATATCCTGCGTTTAAGTAATTTAAGTTTAAGATTGTACAAAAAAAAAAAAAGTTTCCTAAACCAGTAGAGGCCATCTACATTCTTTTATGGTGAAACTTCAGTTTCTTTCTCTCTACTTTGGAGAAAAAAGTATAAAACATTAAAAGTTAATACTGAAAGTATCAACCGAAATTTAATAATTTTCCAATGGTATATGGAGAAAATTTTACACAGATTTTAAGTATTCATTCAGTGTTAGGTTTGATGATTTTATGGACCACAAAAAAAAAAAAAAAAATGCTGATATTTTCAAATTCCTTGTTTATTTCTCTGCAAGACACTACTTGTTACCCTTCTGAAATCCAAATCGGAATTACTGATCTATTGCATTGGTAATCAAATATAAGAGCTTACTTCAACAGAAAGTTACCTACGTTGTATAGAAGTTTGGAAATTTGTAACAACATTTTTTTTCTTCACATTCACACACTTTAGCCGTCTGATGCTGTTGTGGATTTGGCTAAAAATACGCTTCTAAACAAATATTTTTTGTTATGAATGCAGAAAAATCGAAATACCGTTGAATATGAATTGATTGCACTTAAAACGGTTAAATTTTTTAGGATTCTCAAGAACTAATCCTAAAATTAAAGACTTGGTAGAAAAGAAGCAGAATCATATACCACATTAAGTACAGACTGTTTAATTTTTAGAATAGAATGTTTGATGTTATTTGTTTCTATTTTAAGTATAAGCCAACTGACAGAATCTATAAAAATGTTTACTAACGATAACTCTTAAGTTCGGACTTGTTTTATCTTTATTATTATTTAGATTTAAATTACTCAGATTTACGAGAAAAAAATGTTTCATTTGAGTAAGAATTACATAATCAGCCAGCATAAAATCAATTTTTAACTTTAAAAAAATCAATTTGTCGGAAAAATACAATGTGTCACGCTGAGTTTTTTCTCTCCAGATAGTGGCACTCTTCCTAAAAAGGTTGGCCACTAGGGTGGGGCGAAAAATAAAAAGTTTTTCATATCAACTTCTAATAGTTGCCAAAAGTTGTCTTTGGTGATAGTTAGCTTTTGTGCAAAATTTGAGAAAAATCGCTGAATATCTTCAGGGGACGCTGCGATCGCAAAGTTTTATCATAGCTTTTATCGGGATTTTATGGTTAAAATATGAAAAACAATCCCGTTAGCTAATCTTACTGCATTTTTTTACTCATAAGATATATTCATGCATTCAAAGCATGTGAAATAACTCACAAAAAATTATTTTTTAGGATATATTTATATTTCAAGCATTTAAAAAGAAACAAAAACGTGAAAAAAAGTGACTTTTTTTAACTATAAATACATCATATAAAATGTTTGTGAGTCATTTCATATGCTTTTATTGCATGAAAACATCTTTCGTGTAAAAAAAAAACGCAAAGAGACTAGATAAAGGCATTATTTTTGATATTTTAACCATAAAATCCATAACAAAGCTATGGTTAAACTTTGCGATTGCAGCGCCCCCTGAAGATATTAACCGATTTTTTTCAAATTTTGCACAAAAGCTAACTATTACCAAAGACACCTTTTGGCAACTATTAGAAGTTGATCTGAAAAACTTTTTATTTTTCGCCCCACTCTATTGGCCATCCCTGACGTATAGCATTGTAAGATGGTAGCTAATTAGCTGGATTGGTCAAAGCGGCGTGCAAATAAGCGAAGTTCGTGGGTTCGATTCCCCATTGAACAGAAAATTTGTTTGGATTAATGTGCTTTCTTTTAACTGAACTATGATAAAAATTTCCATGAATATGAAATCTAAACTCAATACAAGATCCTAAATCGCAGTTGTTGCATTAAAATCATAGAAGAAAACGTTAATTTTAACTTGATAAATCATAGTATCATCATATATTATTTCTCAAGGTTTTTTTTTGTAGGGGAGGGTGTTAAACCATAAGCAAAATATCATTGTGAATGCTTTTTTTTTCTCCATAATTCGAAAAATATAGAGAAAAAAAACACATTTTGATTTTTTCCGAAAAATCATAAAAAAAAAACAGCTTTTAAAATTACCACTGTTGAGCTCGAACTCTTCGCATGGGTCAGCTAGTTTGTAATTTAATATCACTGTTAGCTTCTTCGTAATGTAATGAAAACTTGTTCATGTCGAAACTTATCTTTCAAAAACATCTGAATGGGAAATATTTTTCAACTTTCTTGCGCAAAAATTCAAAGTCTTTCCATGATTCTATCGAATAAATTTCCCCTAAAACTTACTACATTTAAACCCCCAGCAATTTTCCCCAACGTCTGAAATTGCAGCCGAAAAGGACTTCATTATAATATGTCAGCAGTCATATATTTAGCAGTCATAGCAGTCATAACTTTATACCTCATACTCACCTTTAATTTTTATGGGCATTAAAGAATTGAATAAAATGAAAAATATTTTGATCAACATATTTTCCCCAGCATTTTTGACACTTGGACTTAGGTTCCGAATTATCATAATCCCGTCTACTACTGTTAAGTATAATCGATTGCGTTTTTCAGCAATGAGTAATTGGGTCATGCTTTACACACCTATATATTCGCAGTTATAAGCACAACTTAGTGAATGAAGAACAAGATGAAATAAAATATGTGCTGGAATCATACCTGGAATCGAGATTTTAAACCCTACTTAACATGCAATGCATTTTCTTTTAAAGCAATCTTACCCGTAATCAATTTTTTTAACGCGATCGTAGTTGTAACCACTAATGAATAAAAGTAATTTAATAGTATATTTACTGTTAGACTGAGTACTATGACATACAGCAGGGCAATTCCACGAAAAGTGGTCCTAACACACCAAAATTGTTTCCCCCCATAATACAAAAACAAACCTTATTTTTTGACAAAAAAATATCTACTCTTTTCGATTCTAGCATCAATTTTAAGATAAAATTTTTCTTTTCTCATATTTTAGCCTTGTTTAATAACATTGAGACAAATTTTTAAAAAAATGCATTATTAGTGAAAAAATGTCAGAGAATTTTTTTCATATAATAATCAATTTTTTTTGGAAAAACTATCAAATATCATGAACGTAGATCCTTTAGTATGATTATATCTCATATTTTTTGTAATAAAGTGTTTCATAAGTTTTTAACCCCTCAAAATATGCAGGTTACTTTTTTTTGGTTACACACGTAAGGCAAAAGATAGAAAAGTTTCCCCCCAAGGTCTAATTAGGGGACTAAAAGAAAACTATCTCATATCATAAATTAACTTGATACATAACACCTGTAACCTGACGTACAACTTCATCCATTCGGCAGAAACGTTTTAACGAGGCTCTTTAAAAGCTGTCACACACGTAAGACTTTTAAATGGTTTACCTTAACCCTTCACTGCACGGTGTGCCAGATCTGGCACAAACCAAATAAACCCTCATATATTCCAATGACTTTTTAAATGCAGTTAAACTAGTTTTACGCCCCTTCTGGAACATTGCTATAACAGTTTAGTGTGATGTTTATGTACTAATTAGTTGCACTAGTCTAGGTATTACA
>JAXGGA010000821.1:0-187159 GCA_038373865.1 Uloborus plumipes | reverse complement strand
TAAAAATTAATAATTTAGCACTAAAAGAATAAATATAGTGATTCATCTCATAGAAGAAAGATTTTGACATTAAATATATGTATTCAGTTTTATATGTACACAATAAGTAAAATATTGGTTATTTTATTTATATTTTTTAATGGTAGTATGACATTTATAAAACAGATGAATATTATTATTGAGTTTTAATACATTTAATAATAATCATAAAAAAACGTACATTTGTTTTAAAATATAAGAAATTAAAAAATGCATACCGTAGTACGTAGTACACTGTATTAGCCGGCATGCCGCAAAATTTGAGGGTCACCAGATTTTCTAGGATCAGGGGTCATAGCAGGGGAAAAATATATATATAGGAGTTTCAAGGAAAAAATATAGGAGTTTCAAAAATATATGCAAAGGAGTTTCAAAGAAAATATACAAGATCCGTAGCGAATTATAGGTTTTGACCATATGTTTAAAAAAAAAAAAAGCACCATTCTCAGTAGGATTCTACATTGCATAAAATTATAGTAATGTGAAGAGTAACAGATGTGAGAAAATAAGAATTTCCACACATACAGAAAATAGTGAACTTTATATTTTCCCTATTAGTGACATAACGGCGATTAACAGAAAATCCCTGTTCGACATCAGCTTGACCATGATATATACTCAAAACTGCTTTAACGAGTTTCCAATGCAAGGGGTACTTGAAATTGTCAAGATTATTTTTCATCATTAATATTTTACCCCAATAATCATCAATTCGTTTGATGCAACCAAAAGGCGTTTGTATATTTACTGAATCACCAGTTTCTTCATTTATATAAATCTTCCATTCTTCACACTGTTTATCTATGTTCTCCTTTTTAATCACAGCAGGCATCTGCTCAGCAACTTTCATTAAACTGTTCACTGAACCTTATTCTTGCTTGACTGTAAAATATGAATATTCTTTAGCAAAACATTATTTAAGGGTAGGTGCTTCAACAAATAATTTATTAGGGTAATTATGAATCGTTTAGCATCAGTATAAAAATATTTTCTTTCATTTTTATTAAGTTTATGTGCTTCTTTAAGCTTTTTTTTTTTTTGGCAAAAAAACCAACAGAAATCTTTTCTCCTAGTAGAATATTATCATCGTTCGTTAAATCAACAGCAATCAGTTTGGCCATGGATTTTTCTTGAAGTTTTTCAGACTTTACAACTTGTGTTAAAAGACTTTTCAGTAGCTTGCAAATCAGAATTAATCTGTAAAATATTATGAGGAGGAAAGTAGTTTTTGCATTTTTGGGCAGCATTTAACATCTGATGAAAAAAATATAGGAGTTAGAAACAAAGTATAGGAGTAAGTAAGAAATATAGGAAACACGTGTGAATATCTGACAAACTGAGAAAATATAGGAGATATAGGAGGACTATGAGGCCTGTATGATACATATCTGGTCCTTTTCGGCATGCCAGAAAAATCAAGGTTCGAAAAACATAATTTAATACTATTAAAAAACACTAAACACTTAAAATATATTTAAAGCTAAGCTTTTTTTTGTTTTGGTTCAAGTTTTTGTTCACAATTTTTTTACTTTTGTTTAACATTGGACATAAACATAAACTTCTTGTGGTACTGTGTGTTTATAAATACTGTTGTCAACGCTTAATCAAGTAACGGATAAACAAATACCCCGCTAATAAGAATAAAATATCTCGGAACTGAATAATTCCCATACCATAGACTAAATGTTAAATATCCTTGCTTAATCGAATAATATTTCTTGGAACCGACAGTATTCGTTTAAGCGGGGCTAACAGTATGTACATATTTTTTAAGCATTCAAATCTTTTTATCTATGTTTAACAGCTATTTTTGTTAAATTTGATGAATTTACTAGTAAAAAATTGCCTAAAAACTGTTGCAAAAAAGAGTTAATAAAATTTTTTGCGGCTTGATATAATTATGATAAGAAGATAGTTCCTGTAGTTCAACTAAATGATTTAATTTTAAAGATTTTTTTTAATACAAATAACGTAATCAAAGGAAGCAATAATTCTACTAAATTAGCGGCATAACTACGTATCAAACATATGGGAAAACTGCATTTTCATTTTGTTTTTCTTCTACCGCCCAGAAATTTTTATGAAAAAGTGGAAAAAAATACCAACCATAACAAGGGGTGTGTGTATTACAGCTTTCTTCCAAAATTTTTTTGAAAAGGCAGGCTTAAAAATGCAATATTAAGTTACCTATGTTATGTGATGAGCAAACATGGTCACCTTAGAAACTGTTCTACGCAAATAAATAAACACACTCCAAATTAGAAAAAGTCACGAATTAGTCATTTTTCCAATGTGGTACAATAGGGTAGTTGTGACCTATTGAATATCCCTTTTTTAACTACTAGATATTGTTAAGAGGCTTACAAAACACAAAAATTCACCATTGCCGAATTTTAAAACACAACGGTTGATTCTTAATGATTTTTTTAAAAACCCACGCGCAAAAAAAGCGCACCTTGAAACCGAAACCCGTGACGTAAGATGGCAGTAACTTTCAGCCTTTCATCCATAAAAATTGGATTTTTGCTATATTATTGTTTCAGTGCGGGATTTTCTCCTTCCGTAATCAATACCTTAAAGTCTACTAATTCACTATTTAAAACTGGATTTATCAAAGAGCAATCCACTACCCTGCTAGGGGTGATTGTTTTGATATTTTTTGGCAAAATCCGTATTAAGTATTATAAAAACATAAACTTAAGAAATTCTGAATTCAAAATATCAATAAAATACGTTCCTTCAATGTCTACAGCAGTGGTTCCCAAAGTCCAGACCTCCGCGGAACCCTCATGAAAATTAGAAAATCTGCACCCCCCTCCCCTCGCGTAAATAAAATCTTGATTTGATGCATTCAAATTTTTCCCGAAGTCATCTACACAAAATTAATAAATGTGTAATGTGTTTACTTATCTCTATTTTCCACATTGAGTCTTAAAAGATCAAAATAAAGCTAAATTTCGCTTGATATTCAGCTTTAAATCCGTCGTATCGGTCAGAAGTTCAAAAAGTTCAATCGCTCATTGAATTTTAGAAATACAATATCAATGCTTATAAAACAGTGATAGGATTGCATTAAAACCATCATCCATATCATACAATAAAAAAACCTCAATATAATATACCATACACACTACTATTTTAGGATTGGAAATATGTGTTGAAACAACCCGAACACCCGGGGGTCCACAGACCACAATAGGGAAACTTTGGTCTACAGTATTCAGATTCCGTATTGTTCAAAAACACATTACTTGGAAATGTTAATCGGAAGGATGAAATTATAAGTGAAATGTAAAATCAGAAAGCAAAATTTCGGAATCACTTCAAACTTTTAAAGTGATGGCAAATATTTGTTTACATAATTTTGAATTGTGCAATGTATTAAACACCAACCTTTCAGGCAGCAAATAACCTTCACTATTGTCTGTTTTCTTTATAATTTGTAAATTCAGATCGCCAGTGTACTTTTAACTGTTTTCACTGTCGTAAAAAGTCGTTTTTTATCAAAATTTAAAACTATATAATCAAAACGTCATCGAAAATTCCGCCATTGATTGACGGATTTTACGATCTCTCTTCGCTTCAATTCGTTCCTGGTGAAGAGGTAGACTTTAAATCAGGAGGGCCCTCCGCTAAAAACGGATGAAAAACACTTGGTGTGACAGCTGCTTACGAGCAAATATGGAGGTCGTAGGGTCGATTTGCTCTCCTTAGGCAGGAATTCAAGTGAAACAGGCGATCGCAAATTACAATCGTTACTGGAAATGAATTACATTAGAACGTTTCTTGAAAAAAACATCTTGACGTCAGCGTGACGTTTGCCTATGAAAAACAAGCTAGATAAAACGTCACAGCCTACTTGGCGAATAAGAGGAGATCGCTGACTCCTTGTGAGCTCTTATTGGCCTCACCCGTAGTGACGTCAGTGCCAAGTTAAGTTGATGATAATGTAATTCACTTCCAGTAGCGATTGCAATTCGAAGCGATTGCAATTGTGTTTCACTTGAATCCCTGCCTATATGTAAACCTTTCCTACGTCGGAAAGCAAGACAATTTGTTCGCATTCCTCTTCTACTTGAAGTTAAACAGGTTAGGTTCTTGTAATGTATATGAATTTTTTTTTTAAGTAGTTTGAATTTTTCTATATCAAATATATATATATATATAATGTATAGCATAGAATAGTTCAGAAAGCGATGGAGGAGATGAACTTCACCTCAGTTTGGGGATTAGTTCTAGGTCTTATGAATTTTTTTTTTAAGTAGTTTGAATTTTTCTATATCAAATAATATATATAATTATTATTAATAATATAATTATTATTATTGTTATTATTATTGTTGTTATCATTATTTATGTAAATAAATAAAATTAAAATTAATTTTGACGAAGACAAAAGTGCAAAACATACTTGAACTACGAAATGCATCTCAAAACTATTAATAACATATTTCCATGTTTATGTTCAGGAATGCCGGCAGTGGCGGTTCTAGCCGTTCAGTTTGGAGGGGGGCATCAGGATTTTTTTTTAAATAAAATTGCTTTGAATATGTTTGTCCTAATGACTACCTCTTGAATAAACCAGATCTTTGATTCTTCCGAGGAGGCGTAAAGACATGAGGCCACCTCTCCTTACCCATCCTTCAAGTTTCTATATTAAATTTTTACTTTAAAAAGTAAGAACAGAAATAGGAGGAATTCATAAAACGTCAGAAAAAGAACGAAAGTGAGAGTTTCTGATCGGAAAATTTTCGAAGTTCCAGTCTTCGAAACGCAGTTTTAGATTTTTGGTGATGGTTGGATGAGAGGACAATGTTTGGTAACGATAGATGAGAGAGTAGGAAGCTCCATTTCACCCCCCCCTCACAAACTGAAGTTAATTTTAGGCTATCTTTATTTGGTAGCTCTCTCTAGCGCAAATTTTTTAAATAAAATTTTAAGCTGCTTGCCTAAACGTTATGGTGCTTTGTCCGGTGCTTTATCGACCTTAACTCTTTATGCCCCGACGGGACTCAGAAGTCCAGCTTATACAGTGAACTCTCACTTATACGCCGCCTCATTTATGCGCCTTTTTCACTTATACGACGATTTTCAATGGTCCTAGCACATTTCATAGCAAAATAATGATAGTATCAATCGTTTATGCGTCGCTCTAAAGATAAATATTTCACTTATGCGCCGAATTTTCCGTAAAATGTTAAAAAAAAATGTATTTTCTTTAAAAAATAAGCATTTTTCTTCACTTTCCTCTTTAATCTTTCGCTCTTATTGCTCACGGAAGGCATTTTTTCCGCATGAACTAGAGTTCGGAGAGGTCAATTACCTATTATGCATCGTTTTAAAGGGAACAGTTTGTAATTAGGTATGCTACAATTTTTGTTTTCTCTTTATCATTGTAGTTACGTTACAGTAATTGCCAAACCGTAGTAATATGTCCCTTTTCTATAGAAACATTCTTATTCATTCTCTCATTAGAACCTATGTTGCGTTTCAGTCCTTTAAATAGGCTTGTTCACTTATACGTCTCTCTCACTTATGCGCCTTTTTCTGTTGGTCCCTTGGGCCGGCGCATAAGTGAGAGTTCACTGTATTAATTGTGTATTATGAATATTAAATGGCTAGAATCGTGCTGCCTTGTACTTTGCATAGATGCCGACAAATGGTACTTGCGATCGAAACAGTTTTCTTAGGAGCCATAAGGCGTAGGGGGCCTTAGACCCTACTGATGTTCAAAATTTTCATGCTCGGTATTTTTGTTGTTTGATGTATTTTCTACGAAAAAAACCAAAGAAATATATAAAAATTCATTGCTAAATTAATTTGGGACATAAAGGGTTAAAGTCTGAAAAACGCGACTGTAGGCTCTCTTTGGCGTTGTTAAGAGGCTGTCCTAGCTGCACTAAAACTGAAGTCAGTCTCCGGATATATCTGGAAACTGATATCCTCAAATGCAATTTTAAATTTTCTTTCAATGGGGAGTAAATTTTCTTTCTTTCAATGGGGCGTAAATTTTCTTTTCGTTAAGGCGCAAAGCACACGTTTGCTTTTAAGCTTGGGTTTTCTCTTAAAAATACAGCAGATAAAGCAGATATGATGTTACAGGAAGTGTATGATAGGAAGTGTATGGGGAGTGTATTCTTCTCGATAATACCGCCAGAAGTTGTTTTGAAATGTTTAAAGATTGGAAAGAGTTAGTTTCAAAGGAATAGCGCTCCATGAACTTTTTTTAACTGAAGAAAACGTCAACATCGCTGCTGTTACAGGGGGGTAAGATCGTGGATAAACGTCGAAAGAACAATTACAAAGAATGGCCAGTTCATTTCGCTCTGACTAAACTTTGTTCAAAGAAAAACTTGCAGGTGACAAGCGTTTGTGCGCTAAGAATTCCGTGATCGCTTCTTTCGGGGAAAAGGATGCGGGTGTAGAGTTTTTTTCGCTGTACCCCGCCCCCTATATAGCTCTGATTTAGCTGTTACAGAGAGATAAGATTGTCGATTTACGTCGAAAGAACAATCACCAAGAGTAGCGATTTCATTTGCTTCCGATTAAACTTTGTTCAAAGAAAAGCTTTAGGTGACACTGGTTTGTGCGCAAAGGACTCTGAGCTTGCTCATTTTCGACGAGAAAAATGTGGGTTTGGATGTTTCTTTGTCGTACCCTGCCCTCTATATATATAGCTCTGATTTTGCTCTTAATGGCTATTTCTGTCTACGAAGTCGAAAGAACTAGGAATGGCGTTTTTCTCCTTTAGAGGCAATGGAGGAAGTTCCGAAGGCAATTTTGAAGGATGTGTCCAAAAATGGCTTCCAGCATGTTTTTGAAATCATTAAAAAGATCTGACGGATGGATTTCATATAATGGGGACCAATTTGGAAAATGCTATCCACATTTGAAGGATAATTTAAAAGATTAATTTGTGGTTCTTTTTTACTGAACAGTCCTTGTATAATAACATACAAGGCGCCCGGTTAAACTCCGCTGTCACACCAATAGTTTCTAAATGACAAGAGCTATCGACATAAAAGTAGGATCTAGGTGCATTAAAGTTGCCATGAGCTACATGAGGAAACCGCTTACCACCTGATTTTAAACTTCAGAGTTATTAGCGTTATTGTCTCAAAAATAGTAGGAGATACGGAAGAAAAGTGAACTATATAAAGTTGTTCAGCATAATCAATTTAGTAATACTACGGTGGGTGTGCCAAATAAGGAAATGTAGACCAATAAGGCAAAGCTCTCCCCCCCCCCCTTTTTTTTGTAGGATAGCAAAAATTCGCTTGATCATGATTTTATCTTCATCAGAAACCCTAACTAATGATAAAGCGTTAACAGAAGACAAAAATTTAGCAACGGTTAAAAAAAATATATCGATTTTGCTATGACAAAATATTTTTTGAGCAAAATGATTGTGCAGCGTTAGAGTAAAAGAGGTATGCTGATTTCAGAACTGTAGTTAGTTTCCTTTGATCCCGTTAGGTTTTTTTCTCTACACCTTATGTGAATTTGTCTCATGAGGCAATTTTCCGAGAGAGAGCACGTTAGCACTTACAAGAAGCCTAACTACACTCCTATTGGTTGATACAGTCGAACCTCTCTCATTCAAACACGCTTAAAACAACTTAAATTCTAAGACGAAGTAAATATGTAATCCCCGTACTGTTTGTTGTGTGTGGTTTATTGCTCTCCGGATGAAACAAATTGCGGTTGAGACGAATTCAATTGAAAGATCCCTTAGGGTTCGACGACATTTACTTTTTTTAAATAAAAAAAGTATTTGTTTTCCAAAATATTATTATTGTTATTTGTGATAAATTTTATTCACTTTAGTGTTAAGGCAAAAAAATAATAAAAATAAATAAATGAATGAATAAATTATCAAATAAATTTAAAAAAAAAAAAGAAAAAAAGGACATAAATATAATTCCACGTTCATCACAAACATTTTTTTTTTGTATTGCGTAAGCAATTTGTGTAATTGTTGTTTATTTTACAAAATGCTTTCTTTTGTCATACATTATTTAAAAATGACCTTCCTTTTGTGAATTATTTGCTTTGAGCCCTATGTATGTTATAAACTTGAAGTTATCTTTTTTTGACACAGGGACCAAAGTTAGTCAAAAAGCAAATCACATATCTTCGCAGGCCAACAATTTCCCAGTGTAATGTGAACAAACGATATTTTACCCAATTAACATGTAGAGAAAAATCTGAAAAATATTTATGTAGATGGTAATACAAGTACTTTATCCTGCATGAAATGTCAAAGATCTAAACCATTTTGTTTTTAATTATCAATGATCTTATGTTTTGGAAATTGCCAATATACTTTTATGTTCCAGTTCTCCGAGTAAAAATAACATTCAAAACTATTTTTTCGTGATTCGAACTTTAGTGGCATTAATAAGGAAAGTTTTCATGCACTATTTGAAAAAAAAAAGAAAAAAGAAAAAAAAATAGTTTTTTTTAAATCAAATTAGGGCTAAGTTGAGGTAAGGGGCACATGTGAACACATTATGTAGGGGCAGATGTGAACAGTTCATCTGTGCCCCATAATGGTATATATTTAGTTGTTTCAATTTCAAAAATTGTTGGTTTTTTATATATTGAATAGTCTAATTAATAAATATTGAATAATTAAAAGTTTCAATACTCAATATTTAATCTGAAAGAGTTGCAAAGAAAAGAAAGTTAAACTTGCTAAACTATTAAAAAGGAACAGTTAAGAGTTGCATTAAGTGACGCTGAGTCCGACATTAGTTTTGGAGACCGCAACTATCAAGAAATGTGTGCTGAAGTCAACCTTGCAAAAGAAAGTTTAGCTGGAATGACTCTGTTCTCGTGGAATTCACTGCCAAAAAGACAAAAATCCACTATGAATGAAACTTTTATGTTTCCGAAAACAGATGATACATCGATGGTAAATACTCTGATTATATTCTGCTAAAATTACCACCACCTTCAGTTTTAGGTGGCACATGTCGAGCTGCATCTTCTGTTCCCTTTTCTGTTAAAACTTGAAGGCTACAATGTTCGTTGAATTGAGCCAATTAATCATGTTGAATAAATACTTTGATATTTTCATTATAAGTAATTGTTAATGTGTAATAAGCAGTATATTTAAAATTACGCTTAGGTGTATTTTATTTCCATTTAGGTATCCGTGTTTACTTGTGTCCCAGGTGTGTTTACAGCTGCCCCCCTACTGGGGCAGATATGAACAAAATTTAACAAATTTTGGACTTATTATTTTGGCTGGAATTCACTGTTGAAGAAGGGAGGTAACTGCATGAAATACAAGGAGATATTTAGCAAATGTTTGATTTATCATGTATAGCACTTGTTTCTTTTATATCTCAAATTAATAATGAAAAATATACAAAATGTCAGTTTCGTTCACATGTGCCTCCCTCTCCCCTGTATAAATTTTGAGCTGAGTTAAAAAAAAAAAAAAAGGTATGATATTTTCTAAGTATTTTTTCAAAATTTTCGAGTTCTCTCTATCTCCGAAAAAAGTATTTCAAGAATCAGGTGCGTCATTTGTGGTTGAGAGTTAGGGGTGAATTTATCCCATTAATCCCTGGCTTTAGGAAATTAATGTATTCACATACAAGTGGCAATAGCTTTTACTGCTTTTTGGTGTAATCGACACCGAGTTTATACCCCCCCCCCTCCTCCGAAAAAATTCAAAATGACGGGTTTGTCAGAAGAATCCATGAAGCTGGACATGATTTTCTTAAAGTTAGTTTTTACTTTCGTTTTCTTATCTATTTTAACATTTCTTGCACACATCTCTCTCTCTCTTTTTTTTTTTGTTTGAAGCTATCTATTTTGCTGTGAAAGTCCAAAATCTGGTAAATGTTGACATTATGTTGTGGATAGCCAAGGGCAGATACAGTTTCTGGTTATAGAGGGGGTCATTTTCGGAAAGAGGGGGTGGGGGTGGTCAAAGTGCAATTTTTGTGGTGGAATGGTTGTGCTTGGCAATTTTTTCAACATTAGCTCCCAAAACTGCAGTTTTATCCTATATTTGGTCGCTTAAAGGGGGCATGACCCCCTCCCTGCATCCGCGCCTGTGGATAGCAAGGCTCACACAGCACAGATATCGGCGAAATATCAAATATTTCCAGTGAGTTCTCAGTTAAAGTCAACATCCTTTAATTTCGGTTTTTCACGGTAACATATAAACAGCAAATACATCAATCATTTTTTAAAAATTTATGATTCTAGTGTATCCATGTTCCATTTCATCTAATTCAATTTACTCTGAGTTTCGTTTTCACGCGATATCGGCTTTTTCTTTACTCCTCCGCGATCTGTATTCCTATCTGAATGATACCAGGTGCCTTCGGAGAAAAAACACAAATCCGAGAGATGTTCCCAGTTGTGTGCGAAACGTCGCGTTGCTCAGCGCGATCGAATCACGTGACCCGCCCCCTTTTATCGAGCGGTCGGCTACTTTCGTAGCGCCTGACGCATCGGGAATTTGCAACAAACGGACGGATTTCGCGCTAGTTCCGTATTCCCCTTCGAATATTCTACTGTTCTACAGTCTATTTATCTTAAGAACTTCCCTCTCCTTCTTGTGTTCTTCGTTCTATTTCTTCAGTGTTTCGTGAAGTAAAAGTATTTTCCATCCTTCGATTCCATATCGATGAAACAATCTGTTCTCATTAGTGAATTCCGTCTGTTGAAGGGTAAGAGATGGCCCCGTGCGTACTAGTGTCTGATGGCGAAGTAGTCTTCTATTTGCGGAACATCATTCATTCGATTAGGACTTATTCTAATTTTTGAGTATGATTTACAAGTACAGTTTTTGTTTGTAGGATAAAATTCGTTCATTCATTTAAAAAAAATTGTAGGGCACAAATATTTAACTTCATTTTAAAGCACTGGATCTTCACCGTATGGTTGGAATTACGCAATATAAACACACCATGACCTTTGAGCTTCAAATTTCGTCTTTGCCTCTTTTACGAGCTTAAATAATTGCCAAGACAATAGAGAAAATTCCATTCTACGTACAATATTTCTCGTTCAATAATACAATCATTGCATAAAATTTGAATATTTTATAACTTGTATTTTCACATATGTGAGTTTTATTATTCAGATAAAAAGTGCAATTTTTTGTACTTTGATCATTAAGTCTTTTGGTTGAATAAATACCAGAGCTCGTTTTTAGATAATAAATACAATCAAGATTCTATATTACCGTTGAAAGTGTTATTACTTAGAATATTGATTCTGATGTTGCAAGTTGTATAAAAGATACTAGATTTTAAATTGATGTTGCTTGAAATTTGCTATGTGAAAACAAAATATTTTTAACGCATCCCGCCAAATAATATTGCTAAAATTCAAAAAATGATAAATATTCTGAACTTTGAAACTGAAACTGTTCCGATTCACAGTGTATACTTAAATTAGTGGATTGAACAATACTGAGAAATCAAAATGCAACAAATGGATAGTGAAGAATCAAACAGTATCGGGAAGACCGGATCAAATGTTGACCTCAGCAGTACCTTGAAAAGTGGTGCTTTAACATTGCAAAGCAAAAGAGAAAGGTACTGGGAACTGTTTTGGGAGCACAAGCACACTACTATTACTTTATGCTTCGTGTTTTGGGCATTTGGAACATGTGTGGCATTCCTTGGTCCAACACTTCTGGATCTAGGATGCAAAACCAGAACTGTGTTTAACACTATGTCATGGGTTTTCTTCAGCCAATCTTTATTCATCTTAATCGGTTCAGGATGCGCAGGATTCATGTTGAAAAGGTGAGTACAGTTGCAAGTAATAGATTTTTTGAATCTAATAAAATGTATTTTAGTGAAAAACATGATATTGTGTCTGGGCGATTGGAGTAATGAAAGACATACAAGATTACACAAGAAAAGAAATGAATAAATAAATTAAATAGAATAACTTCCTCTTAAATAGAATTCAAAATAGAACATTTTCTCTAGGTCCTCTTTGTAAAAGACAGGATAAATATTTTATAACATCAAAAGGTCAAAAAAATACGTTTTTAAAATTTTTATATGGTTTAGCTAGGCAGTCCTATGATACAATAGCTTTTCGTATTGGAGTTTTAATAGATCATTGGGGAATAATTCAGTTACTTACTGTATACACTTTACACTTCAGTTACAGCTGTATACACTTTATGCGTGTGTGACAAGTAAATTCATTTTTTTTGGCTCATTTTTTGTCTGAGCAGAATACATAAAATTCGTTTTGATAATTGAAGCTTCAATAATTGTGAGAGCAGTAAGGATCAATGAAAACAATTAACAATTTTCACTCGACGAAAGATATTATAAACAGTAAATTTGCAATAATAGGGATTTTTATTCATCGTATATTAGTAGACAAATTAGATGGTTTCTCTTATTCCCCGACCGTTATCTATTCCATAATCACCCAGTTGAAGTTGCTAAAGAGGGAAAAAGTAGTACATAGTGCTAAAAACCAACAATTCCAAACCTACAGCGCAAAAAAATATGAACTGTTGTTTTTACAGTATAATACTGGCAACTGAGGTTTCAATTTAAAACTGTAAAATACACAGTAATGAACTGTTAAACTAGCAATTTTAGTTTTTTACTGTAAAGTTAGCAATTTTAGTTTATTGCCGTAAAATTTAGCTGTATTATACTGTAAAAACAACAGTATAATACTGGCAGCAGAGGTTAAAGTTTAAAACTGTAAAATGCACTATAATAAACTGTAAAGTTAGTAATTTTACAATTTAGTGCTGTAAAAGTAGCAATTTCACAGTTAATTACTGTAAAAGTAGCAATTTCACAGTTAATTACTGTAAAATTAGCAATTTTTATAGTTTATAACTATAAGTTAGCTGTATTATGCTATAAAAACAACATTCATTTTCTACAGTGTAAATGTAACTGATCAATAGCATTTATTTACGTATGATGTAAATAATTGTAAAATACTTATAAAAAAATGAATAAAAAGAAAAAAAAAACATCAGCTTTTACAAACAAAAAAAGTTAGTTTTTTAACGCAATTGATAGTGATAACCGTCAGAATAAGGTTCTAAAATCATGATTAAACGTTGTCAATTTGAACAATAATTTATGATAAAGTAGTAAGTCATGGTCAGGGGTGCCCATCCCCCCAAGCTCAATGGCGCAAATTCCCCCCAAAAATGTTCACAACCCTCTTGTGCTTTTTATTTTCATCCCTCTTTTTTATTTTATTTTTTTAAATATTATTTATTTATTTCTTTAAATTATAACTATTATTTTTTTTGCATGTTATTAATTTTTTAAAAGTTCGAATTATGCACAGAATAGAATCGCTTTTTTTCCCTTCCAGACATTCCACACACACACACAAGCACACAAAAATAAATAAATAAATAATAATAAAGAAATAAAAGAAATAATTAAATTAAAAAAATAAATCAATGAATCATTTTTATTAAAAAATCAGTAAATAATTTAAATTAAAAAATTAAATTTATAAATAATTAAAATAAATACATAAATTAGTAAAAAAAATCCCACCCAAAAATTTTGATGGCGCAACTTGCGCCATAATCCCCCCCAATGGGCACCCCTGAGGAGGGTACCATCCAATTGGTAGCAATGTCAAAAAAAAAAAAAAAATCATTTTCTCTCACGACCACGTTTTCACCTGAACGTACTTCTTAGGGAGGAAGCGAAATGACAACCTTTGTGACCTTGACAATATGTAAGGAATTTTTTCGGCTGTACTATATCCCAGCCCTTTAAAACTTGTAATAAATGAATGCATCACAGCAATATCGGTAGAAATATTTATTTGTGGATTTGAATTGAGAGTGCTAAAGTTCGTTTCAGCGCAAAAGTCTCGATTAAAGATTTGACCTTTAAATACGGTTAAACTGCATTTATAATCTTTGTTATGGTATTGTCATTTTTCTACATTCCACTTCTGCAAACAATTATTCACAAAATTGTTGGAAAAGTATTTTCACTCACAGTGGTCACCCTTGGTAACACATGTAGCCTAAAATGTAAGATCCGCGTGTTATTAGTGAAGTAATGTCTTCACTCCACTAATGTGTGACTTCACTTATTTTTATATCCTGCATTGTGTATTTTTAGCTTATGGTAGATAGATAGCCTTACAATTTAGCTGCATAGTATATTAATATATACTGCGGTGTGTAATCATGGTAATAAATTTTAATAAAGGTTTTGCGAATATTGTAGTTTCAAAAATGAGTGCTTTTTTCAATTTATTTTATTGTTAAATGAAATTAATTTTTTTATTGCTATTGTTTTTACTTTCTTTTTTAAGGCAAACATAAATTAAACGATGATTTGATATGACGATTTTATAATATTACTTTTGATATGACGATTTTATAATATTACTTCAACCTCTAACATTCAATGCTTTTCAGAGAATGTTTAAAATGTAGTGTAACTGAAGCGATATATCTTTAAAAAAAAAATATGATATTGAACTGCACTTCTAACATAAGTTGATAAAAACAGTTACTTAGTTGCTAAACTTTTTTTAGGTATCTTTTTGAGCATGTGCTATGCAAATTTATCTTCTTTAACAAATCATATCTTCTTCTCTTATTTTCTTTTTAAATTTTAACATGTAGTTTTATATAAAAAATGATTCCCGAAAGTCTTGGACATTTTTACTGAAAACTTTTGGAAACCTAAGCAAGAAAAGGACTAAAAATATTTGATTTTTTTCGGAGAAATGTTAATATCTTTATAAATATAAGTGATGTACCGGTATTTATGAAAATGCACTGTTATGTTAAACAGAGCAGAGCTAACATTTTGAAAATAATTTCATATTCAAATGAGCATTCTAGAATACAGGGTGTCCCTAAGAGGTTCGATAACATTCCCATTCTGCAGGTGACCTCTAATTTTGTACCAACATTTGTATTTAAATAACGTTTTTACTTATTGTTTTAAAGTAATTTAAACATTGAAGGTGAGTTTAAATTTAAATTCATTAGTTAAACAAGTTCAACTGTAATTAGTTAAGAAATTAATGCATGGTGCAAGAAATGATTTCTTTTTTACCACCCTCTGTAAGTTGATCACCAAAGTACTGCACCGCAATTGGTCAACTTACAGGTTTCACCAGATCGCAACGAACACCTGTCATTGTCCATCTGCTACATTCCAGTGTTCAGTCAGAAGCCATATGTGACTGCACCGCACTGCACTTGCAACGGCCGCCAAGCACCGGCCTTGCTTGAACCCACCTGAACCAAATCTTGGGCAGGAAGGCCTCCACCGGACAGGTGGTGTGTGCACTGAAAACGTCTGCAGAGTGTTTTCACCTCACCCTCTCTTTATTATTCCCTCCATGGCCGCTTATTTCCTCTCCGGAAGCTAAGCCCCCCACTTCCTCTCCGACTTTCCGATTCAGTTATTTTTTACTTCCAGCCTTCTTCTCTACGCTCCGTAGGAAAGGATGAGATTTTTTTTTTTTTTTCAAGATGGTTTTCTTTCGTGACAATGAACATGGTCCATGCCGTGAGACAAGTGTTCTATATTTCTAAAAAATGCAGTCGAAAACTTTGTACTAGAAATGAGTAAAATAAGACAACGTGTATGACAGTACAAATAAAAGCATTAAAAAGAGTTAAGAGGGGTCATATTACCTCAAAAATGACCAAAAGACCAAAAATATTTTTATTGCTTATTTAAAATTTGAAAGTTATTTAAAACACTCGGGAAAAAAATCTCAAAGCTCTAGCTCAACAATTTAAAAAGGTATGAGTGACTTTAGGTCATGCACGTAATGTGTTCTGATGGAAAAGTAAGTCTTTAAAAGGGGATTTTTTTTATGATCGTTTCTTTTTTTGTCTGTGTGTGTGTGTCTGTGTGTGTTTCCATGGTTACATGAATCGCCAAGGATATTTTTTTCATGTTAAAGATATAGTTAAAAAAAATATTGTTCGTAGAATAATATATTTAACAAAATTGTGCATTGAATAAGCATTTGAAAAATTACTAAAATTTTTGGAGCTTGTTGAACCTTTGAAATAAAATTTGCCAAGAAATGTTCATAATTTTTTACATTAGTCACAGAATATTTCTTACCAGAATATAAGCAAATGAATGCACAGATTTTAAGCTGTAATTAATGTAATTTTTAAAATAAGTGCAAAAGCGAAAAAGCCTTTAAGTTTTTAAATAATTAAAATTTTCGTAATTTTTATTATTATTTTTTTTTACAAAAAGTCTGCAGTATTTTTAATCTTTGAAATAAATTATTGATTGTTAAACAAGTATACATGTAAAGCTTTCAAAGAATCACGTGTTTCATTTAAAATTAAAAAAAACTTCAGGAAGGTAATGTGAAACCCCTTAAAACTCTACTGATGACAAGGCTTGTTTTTGATTACCTCGAAACAACTGTTTGCTCAGTTACTCTTTTTATTACCATGATTTTTTTTCTTGGCTTGGTTCTTATCTGTTCGGGTTAAATCTTGTAACTCAATTTTCACCCACAATAATCCGCCCCGCGGATAATCCGCTCGCGGATAATTGAGAGTTTACTGCAGATAAAAACCTTTTCTTATCTATCTCAGAGAGAGTTTTCGCGTTTCGCTCCTCAATAGCGGTCACTTATATTCAATAGTAAAACTTTCATTCAATATTCTGTTTATTTAAGAGCTGTCTTTCGCTACTTGACACTGGGTCATTCCATAGAAATGTCAACTTCAGCCGAAGAAAAAAAATTACCGAAGGGAAAAAAGTATCAAAAAAAAAAAATAATAATAATAATAATAATAAATAAATAAATAAATAAATAAATAAAAATCATACAACATAAGAAGTTTAAAAAAAGGGAAAAAGTATTGTAATTATCACTGACATTAGTCATAATAAATAGTTTGTAGTGTGTTGACTGCTTGTTATTCGATGGTTACGTTAGTCTCACTCCATCTTGAGTAAAAGTGACACTTAAGACTAAAAAAATTAAGATTTAAGAAATGTTTTTTATGTTTTTAAAAGATAACTTTACACATTTTTCAAATATATCATTCAATTTTTAACACTTTCTTTACTTTGAGAAATTTTTGCCTCACAACATGAGCATTAATTTTCAGGGTTGCAAAAATGTTACGTTAGTCACGCTGCTATTTTGGTGTAAAAAATATATACTGTCAATAATTTTGTTTTAAATTTTTAGCAGAAATGATACGTAGATACCATGTACATTGTAAATCCACCAGCATAACTAAAAAATATTTTTTATCCTTTAAGTTACAAGTAAAAACAGTTACAAAAGCAGCTCTGAATGTTACGTTAGTCACTATGGAATGACCCACTACTATTCTTTAGATTGATATATGAAGCTATTAAAATACCGCACGCAATTTCACCGTTTGTCATTGCCTCTTATGTCAATGCCAAAAGGTAAAAAATGTAGAAAATGCTAGTGAGAACATGGTTTACAAAGTTGAAGTACTTGGAAATTTTTTTCTACTATTCGCATACGTTCAGATTCTCAAGACTTATACATGGCATTCTTGAAAACTTGAAATGATTATTTATTTGATATAAAGAAAATATTAATAGTTCTTCGTACCACATGGAAATAATACGTGGTTAAAATTAATTAGGTAAAAAGTTAAAAATCGAATAAAATTTTTTCCCATTTGGAAAACCATACATAATAGTAAAATTGATTGAGCCTGATTTCATTCAAAGCTTTTCGCGGAAATTTGGAAAAGTATTAAATGCGATTTCTCAACAAATTTATTTAAATTTTTCTATTTTGAAACGCACACACAAAAGTGCGATGGGAGAAAGGACACGTGTATAACTGATAGAAAAGGGATATTTCTGATAAGCAGAACATGTGTTCACTGAGATCTGCGAATTTGTTGATTTTTTCTTTTCTTTTCTTGATTCAAAAATGTGCTTCAAAGCAGTTTTCACCAGTAGATCTTGATCTGACCGCGATGTATGCTCCGTTTTATCTTATACGAAATCAATGCTATTTCTAGAGCTGGCAAATGCAAAAAGAGATAGTTTCGCATTTGCAAGACGTTTTCAAAATAAAATTTGTTGTTAACATTCCGTTATTTGTAATATTATGTAAATAAACAACGAAAATTTGCACACGCATTCCTCGATCGTTTATGTTGTTGTTTCAAATACCACTTGGGTATCCGAGGCCGAGTAGTTGAAATCTACTCGATTTAAGGCTGATTAGTACGGTTTCCGTTTTTACGAACACCATAAAGGTGGAAGACTGTTTTAACTCAATACACATGCCATAAGAACCCGTTTATAGGGTTATTCACAACACACTTTCACATACAGAAAGGACAATGATAGGAGCAGGGGTGCACACAGGGGGGGAGGGGGATTATGGTGCAAGTTGCTCCATCAAAAGGGGGGGGTGGGATTTTTTAAAACTAAATCATTTATTTACTTATTTATTTAAATTATTTACTGACTTTTTTAAATAAAAATTATTCATCAATTAATATTTTTAATTTAAATTAGCTCTTTTATTTCTCTTATATTATTATTTATTTATTTATTTTGTGTGTGTGAGTGTTCTTGGAATGTCTAGAAGAGAAAAAAAGCGATTCTGTTCTACGCATAGTTAGTACTTTTAGAAAATATATAATGAATAAAAAATAAATAATAATATTTAAAAGAATAAATAAATCATGTTTAAAAAAAATTAATATTAAAAAAATATTTTAAAAAATAAATAAAATAAAAAAGAGAGGTAAAAAATACAAATAAAAAGCACAAGAGGGTTGTGAAACTTTTTTTTGGAGGGGGGGAATTTGCGCCATTGAGTTTGGGGGGGGGGCACACCTGAATAGGAGAGAGTTAAAGTACGCTCTTTCCGGGATTCGAACTCGGGGCCGCCGCAGCTCGGTCAGACGTCTCTGACCACTAGACAAGGTGGCCGACTCGATTGTTTATAAATGTTATAAGTGTATCACGAATGAACATTTTAACTCTTCCCGTGTAAGCAAATTTTTAAATTTTTTAGTAAAATGTATAAAATGTTAATTCCAGTTTTCAAAATTTTAAGCACGTGATATCAACATTACTTAAATGCTTATTTATGTATTTTAGTTCCAGGCTGCAGTTTTCCTAATTAAGTCACTTAATCAGGTTTCGTATGACTTTTGATTGCGCAGTTTTAGCCTGCTGAACTAAAAAGTCTGCTGTTTATAGTTTTGTTTGTTTTAAAGTTTTTTTTTTTTGTCTTAACTTCTATTCTCATAATTTTTATGTATACATCTATACATATCACAACCCCGTAGACTTATAAAATAGGAATAGCATGCGAGGAATTCTGTTTGAACCATGGTTTACATGGTGTGTGTGTGTGCGCATTGAAAAATAAAGACATAAGTATGAAAAAACATAGAATTGTGATAAAAAAAGTGATACTATAATTTCGCCATCGCATAGATGCGTTACGTCTGCGCGTTGGGCCATTGTAGGTGCATAAGCTGCATGGGACAAATACATGAAAATGAACAGAAAAGTACATAATTTTGAGAAATTGAAAGAAAAAGTATGCAGCAAAGCAAATATTGAAAAGAGATTGCTACTAAATAATACCTGTTGGAACAACTCTTAATGGAAAGGTGAAATTCCATTTACTTTACTTTACATTTTGCTTAAAATTGTACGTAATTATTAGCAGCGAATTCACTGTAATTAGAGATTATTAAAATTGAGCCCTACGAATGTCACGCCCTCAGACAGCCAACACCATTACTCTCATTTTCTATCCCGCAGTGGCGCACCACCGCATGCGTATTTTGGCACCGACATCGGTTCAGAACCACAAAAGGTTACGAGGATGTGCGAGCCCTACAAGAATGCGTTTGCATCGTAAAATTTGCAAAACCCTTCGCTCCCCTGCACACAAAAGGAGGCATGTGCGATCGCACAAAAGACCCGAACCGTTGGATAACAACGCGTGCAACCGTCTCTTGGGGATCGATTTTTTCGTTTGCCGTGACGTGTTCCGTCAATTCCCGAAAGGCATACTACAGAGTCAGAGTCCAAGGAAAATTTTACTTTCGGGTATATATGTATAGGTATACTGTAAAACATGAATGTTGTTTTTACAGTATAATACAGCTAATTTTATTGTAATATACTGTAAAAATTGCTAATTTTAGAGTAATAAACTATAAAATTTCTACTTTTACAGTACTAAACAATAAAATTACTGATTTTACAGTAATAAACTGCAAAATTGCCAATTTTACAGTTTATTACCGTGCATTTTAGTTTTAAACTGGAACCTCTGCTGTCAGTATTACGCTGTTGTTTTTACAGTATAATACAGTTAAATTTTACAGCAAAAAACTAAAATTGCTAACTTTACAGTAAGAAACTGCAAAATTGCTCGTTTTGCAGTTGATTACAGTGCATTCTGTAGTTTTAAATTGGAACCTCGGCTGCCAGTATTATACTGTAAAAACAACAGTTTATTTTTTGTAGTGTAAGAAAAATATATCTTCCGTTTTATAGTTGTAATTAAACATTCGTGAGAACCCACCTTTAAAGAATATTTTTGTGTAAGGGGCAAAATTCGCCAAACCGGGCCTCGCTGGAAAAAACTCACCCAATTTTCTTGGTGGACCCACTTGAAAAAATCCCTATTTCGGTAAAGTGGATTTTTTCTGAGTTTTCTGTTTGTGCAAGCATTTACTTCAGAAACAAGCTAAGTATTTTGATTATTGAGCAGTACCAAGTCAAGAAATTATCATCTTCCTTTCTAATAAATATTGCATATTTCCGTATTATTATGTGACTTAATCATTATTAATTTTAATACTTTTCAATTTTTTTTCCAACTTCTCGAGTGATCAATCAATGAATTTTAAAATGTTCCGAATTACTTATGCTTATGATTTATGCTTCCCTCTTTATTTTAAAACTTAGCGATGGGTAATGAGAACAAATATCACGTTTCCTTCTTAAAGGGCCATGTTTTAGAGAGAAAGAGAGAGAGAGAGAAAAAAAAATTATAATATTTATATAAATATCGAAAATATGAAAGTCATATATTTTTCTTTAATTTTGATATTTTTTTTGCAATATGTTTCTCTAAAAATAAGTACATAATTTTAAACTTATATAGCTCTATGAAAAGTAAAAGCAGCAAAGCAATAGTTTGGTAGTGTTAAAACTTATACTTGAAAAAGACTGAAAAATCCCGAATATTTAATCAAAAACCCGGGTGGGTTGGGTTGGGCTTAAAAAAAAAAACGGTTTTTTCAAAAGCTGATGAGGAGTTTCGTATTTAAGGCGCCGTATGTTTTTTTTTTAATGGAGTAAGTGTATAAATTAAAAAGTAATTTGTTAACAAATTTCGAGTGATGAACAAAATAAGCTATTTTTTCAAATTTCAGTGAGCAAAGTACACACACAATAAGACTTCAGAAAAAGAACACAAAAGTAACAATTTTGTATTTTTTTGCAATACGAAACTTTGAAAGTACTCTTCTGAAATATTTGCAAAATGAAATTAAATGCACAAACTGCATATGTTAAAAAAAATAATAACAATGAAATCAACAACGCATATGATTCAAAATAAATGACACAAATGAATTTTTTTTTAATACTAAGAAACAATGGAATCAACAACGCAGATAATTCAAAATGAACAACACAAACCGAAATTTTCTTAAATTTCAAGTCTGAAGGGTTTGTTTTTTCACCTGCCTTTGAAAATGCTCCTCGAAATGGAAAAGTTATAGCATCATAAACGCGTGCGCAAATAAGCGTAAATAAACAATTTTGTATTTACCGTCTTTTATTTTATTAGTAATATTTACTGTGCAAACTCCGTCTAGTTGATCTGTTCAGATTTATCTGTAAGCCGAAAAGTTGTAAAATTAAAGATAAGTGGATCATTTTCTTGAATAAAGTTTTATAAATTCAACGAAAGTTTGAAAGCAAATAAAAACGTTAGTGCAACTAAACTCTTTTGCAAATCGTGTGTTATGCCCTTTCAAACTTTTCTTTGCAAGTAATATGATCGATAGAACTCTTTAAAAAACTTTTGAGTTAAAAGGTTGAAAAAATAAAACCTTACTTTATTTTAAGAATTTAATTGGGATTTGAAAGTTTGCATTGTGACTTTTTTTTGCATGAACAGTGTAGGGAGTTTTTTTTTTTTTTTGAAGTGAAATTTTTTGTGCGAAGGTTTTGAAATTCTAATCCACAACCTTTTTCTGTGACGGAAGTGATGTATTTGTTTTTAATATGTTGCCAAAAACAACGAAAAGTATTAGCAATTATATAAGTTTAAAATTTGTCCGTTTTTTTTGTCCGTTTTAAGTGTCGCTAGAAGCAATGGAAAAAAAATAGTTTTTTTGATAAATTTAACAAATCAATTTCCAGGCTGATTTTAAGCTGGCATATACTGTCGTCTCCGCTTAATCGGGTAACGAATAAACGAATACCCCGCTTATACGAATAAAATATCTCGGAACCGGTGCCATAGATGTAATGTTTAAGATCCCAGCTTAATCGTATACCCCGTTTAATCGAATAATACTTCTTGAAACCGACAGTATTCGTTTAAGCGGGGCAGACAGTATTTGGATTTAGGACGCATTTTTAGACCAATAAAATGCAGGTTTTCAAAGATTTTTTTTTTTAAATTCAATTCAAGTCATTGGTTTAAAAGCGTTTTTAAAGCTTTTAATGTGAAACTTTAATGCAAAGGCTTTCAATATATATATAAGTGACACATACGTATAATTTAATGTAAATACCTCAATGAAAGATAAACACAATATATGCTGCTCAAAAGTGATTGATGAATAAATTAAATCGTTTCTCTGTAATACAAAAGTTTCACTTCAAAATGTGTCTTTATGACACATATTTTTCTTTTTAAATACGTATAATAATAACAAAAATAATTCTAATAATAATAATATTATTTTTCTCAATTTAGTTATTATATTTCATAATTTTTTGTGAAAAATTATTAAAATAGGAAAAAATAAAGTTGAATTTTCTTTAGGCGAAGGGGTTGATTGGTTTTTGATTATATTATACTACAAATTTCAATTACTCATATATTGTTATTTTCATGAAAAATTAAAAATAAAAGTGGACATTTTAAACATTTTTTATGCATGAGATTAATTAAAAAATTTCGGTGATTTAAAATATCGTCAAAAGTTTTCTGATAGTGAAAACCACATCTCTTTTAAATCTAAACTGATTGTTTCCAGGTTCTCCTCAGAAATGATGCTGCTGGTCGGCACAGCCATGATGACGGTATCCATGGCTTCCATTCCCCTGTGCAACGCTCTGTGGGCCCTCGTCATGGTTCTAGCAGTCATGGGGTTCTTCATGGGTACTATAGACACGGTGGCCAACGTATCCATGATATGCATCTACGGAAAAGATGTGTCGCCCTTTCTACAGGTGCTTTTTCAATCCTTAAACTCTATTGCATTTGTTGTTAATTATACCCTGTGTTACGGGAGGAGGCGGGTGAAAGTAAAATTAATGTCCCACTCTCCGCTCTTTTCCCCTGATGGTTGTCATAGTTACCGTGCTATGGACTTTTTTCCCACTTAGCTTTTGCAACAACGGTTAAATACAAACGGTTAAAATTGCTTTGTGCATTAACTATTATTCGATAATTAACGTTAACAAATCACAGCATTTTCGAAATTTCTGCTTTATTAATGTATGACTAGATGTGTAAGAAAACGTTGAGAAATAACTGAGACATGAGGATATGAATAAAAGACTAAGTCTAATTCGATAAACATAAAATAAATGAAATGCCTCAACAGCATAAAAAAAAATCTGGTATGGACCCCACACTACATCCTCTTACGTGTAAATTTCATAGTAGTTGCCTTAAGTGTTAAAACAAGAAGTTCTGTCAAGAACTAAACGAGCCTACTTTCCCGTACATCGACATCGGCATTCTCGCATCTGATCATTATTCTCTTGATTATCTGAGACTTAAAATTATGTCAAACATACCTTTTTAGCACTTAGAGCTGATTTCGAAAAGCAAAATATGCCCCTCTCATCAGATGAAATAGACACGTAAAAAGTAATTAACGAATAAATAAAGTTTTGTCATACCTTTTAAAGAGTGTAACTGTTACAGTTCCTCCGTAGAAAAAATCCTCCATCGTTTTCAAAAAAAAAAAAAAAATAATAATAATAATAATAATTAAAAAAAATAAATAAATAAAAGTACAAAGATCATCAAAACACATTTTATCAAAGAAAGAAAAAAAAGAAAAAGAAAAAAATCGTCCGTTAATAAAATGTCCGGAATTTCACTTTTAATCCGTTGCCAGTTGTTAAATATAAATAAAGAATAAAATGTTCTCGTGAATGAAAAATTTTTGTTACAAAAAAAAATCGTCTGCAAAAAAAAAATAATAATAAATAATAATAATAATAATAAATAAAATAAAACAAATGAATAAATAAACAAAAAATCGTCTGCACGTTCAGTCATTTTTTTTCTGAGCCTGCATTTCCGCCATGTTCGCGGAGTCGGAGTCGGAATCAGAGTCCTCACAGAAGATTACTTAGAAAAGTACTTTACAAACATTATTTATCAAAACCATTTTCTTACAAAGTTAGTTTGAAGGAAATCCGACTTTAAGTTCAGGATCAACATTCAACTTAAATTCCCCGTAGACGCTAATGTAAATTTTTTTTTCTGAACGGTTCACTATTGAACGAAAAATGGTTTGAATCAAAAAGCGAAATATGGGAATGTATGGGAAAGTCTCTCCGAGATCTTTCAAACAAAAAAAAGTTTATTCCATTCGGACGGTTCACTCAAAAGTTATTAGGTGGGGAAAGGTTGCTTAAAAGGTTCAATGTTGAACGAAAAATTGTTCAAATCGGAAATGTAGATACGGGAATGAAGTATTCTTGATGAGATATTTCGAACGAAAAAAAGTTTGTTCAAATCGGATTGTTCACTCAAAAGTTAGCATCGCGGGATAGGTTGTTTGAACGGTTCAAAGTTGAACCAAAAATTGTTCAAATCGAAAAATCAAATATGGGAATGAGCTGTACTCGCCGAGATCTTTCGAACAAAAAAAAGTTTATTCAATTCGGACGGTTCACTCAAAAGTTATTAGGTGGGGAAAGGTTGCCTGAACGGTTCAATGTTGAACCAAAAATGTTCAAATTGAAAATTTAAATACGGTAATAAAGTATCCTTGCCGAGATGCTTCGAACAAAAAAAAGTTTGTTTAAATCGGACTGTTCATTCAAAAGTTATTAGGGGTGACAGCTTGTTTGAACGGTTCAATGTTGAACGAAACATTGTTCAAATCGAAAATGTAGATACGGGAATGAAGTATCCTTGAAAAGATCTTTCGAACAAAAAAAAGTTTGTTCAAATCGGACTGTTCATTCAAAAGTTAGCATCGCGGGACAGGTTGTTTGAACGGTTCAAAGTTGAACCAAAAATTGTTCAAATCGAAAAATCAGATATGGGAATGAGCTGTACTCGCCGAGATCTTTCCAACAAAAAAAAGTTTGTCCAAATCGGAATGTTCATTCAAAAGTTATTAGGGGGGGGACAGACAGACCGACAGACCGACCGACCGACCGACCGACGCACAAATTCCCCATCTCAATACCCTACTTTCAAATTTTTAATTTTTCGATATTCATTTTACCTTTTTATTTTTTTAACTTGGCGATATTTTTCGGACTTGGCGATATTTTTTTTAATTTGGCGATATTTTTTGGACTTGGCGATATTTTTAGATGCATTAAGCTACTTTTAATACTTTTTTCGTCTTTCTTTTATTTTTAAAGGGGAAAGTAGGCTAAAAAGTGCTTGGAGTGAGCAAGGTAACAATTCAAATATTTACTCCCCTAATCTGCCACGAAACAATGCAAAAAATATTTTACAATGGTTAATTTTCTAAATATTGCTGATTTTAGGATCATTCAGTGAATTTTTCGCAAAATATCGCCAATAGCGCCAAGTTGAACCCAAATTCAAAAAATAATTTTTTTGCCAAATTTGTCGCCAACTTGGCAATATGTCGCCATGTTGACAGCGTCAAACACTTAGCGACCAAAAGCTTGGCGACATATCGCCAAGTGGTCGCGCCAATTCATATCACTTGAGTCTGCATTGAAATTAACACTGATTTACCCCAAAAAAGGGGTAAAACACCCCCTTGGGAACATTCGAATGCAACCACAAGGGGAGGTGCACAACTAGACCATCCTCAGAGCCTACATACCAAGCTAGAAGCTTCTACGGCATATAGTTTTTGAGTTATGCGACCCACATACATACATACATCCGCACACACGTACATACAGACGTCACGAGAAAACTCGTCGTAATTAACTCGGGGGTGGTTGAAAAGGATTTTTCGGCGGTTTATTTGTTGGTAGGTACAAATGCACGTGCTGACAGGTCGAAAAAACTACTGAACATTCATTCGGGGGTGAGCAAAATCAAAATTTAGACTCAAATTTGAGTGATTTCTTTTTCGCGATCACAATACTTCTTTTACTACGTAAAAGGAAGTAAAAAGAGTGGATCTGTTTTCTTTCGTACGGTTTCCATGGAGATGACCCAAAATTTCTAAACTTGATACGCATATTTTAAAGTAACAGAGTGTAACAGCAACTTAGTTATGTCAGGGAGGACATTAGGACATTGATCTTTATTGGAGACTATTAAATGACCAGAATCGACCTAGCTCGGTTAAGAGCCTGTTGTTACTCGTCACATTTGTATTTGTATATTTGTATGTGTGAAGTCTCGACATTGTAAATTGTGTGGCTTAGATGACGTTTATTGACTTGTATGGAAAATGAGCAAATGATTCTGCCTGATCTTTCGGACAATGCATGGTCCATACACTTGATAATGAATTGAAGCACTATTCAAGGAGTTCCAAAGACTTGTTTAATTACTTTCAAGGAATCAGGAGCAGTTTAAATTTTTTAAAGCACTTCATTTGCACTTTCGAGTAGCTGACATTTCAATACTCAATTGTTTAGTTTTACAGGTTCTAACTTTTTAAGAAACAATAATTTTAGGTTAAAAAAAAAAAAAACTGCAGATTTTTTTTTATTTCACCAGTTTTTTTTTTTCAATTAAAAATAGTGCAGAAAACGAAAAATAAGGGAGCAGTGTAATATTTTTCCCGTGTTATACATTGGCAGTAATACATAAGTAAAATATGAAACATATGAGCTACAAAAATTTCTTTTAAGCAGTATGCTACAGAAGCTTGAACGTGAGAAGTATGAAATTTTTGATGCAAGATTCAGCAAGGAGATGAATTTGTAACATATATTTTGGCATTACCTACTACCTATCGCATTTGTGAGCCCAAATTTTAAAATCAAGGCATGATATAACTATTTTTCAATCACTTAATTTTTTTTCAGGTACCTTTCCTTTTCTCCAGTAACGAATCTTGAAATTTTTCATGAATTAAGTTGCATCCAGGGCACTAAGCTGAATATTGTTTAGCCCCCTGAAGGTAAATCCAACACTGTTAATGAATTTCATGGGCATAGATTTAAAAACACAGGATATTTCTTAAAAGGATTACTTGATACAAACTTTAGGATGCTTTTATGTGTAAGAGAATGTGGAAGATTTTTTTTCTACCATCTGCCAGTAAATATGTTGTACATATCGCAAAAGCATTTTTCCTCCTGAATTTATAGTTTATCGAATTACAACAATATGGTTTTAATACTTATCTGATCATCTTACATGATTTTTCAGGCAATCCATTTCTTCTACGGAGTTGGTGCTTTCATCAGCCCAATGATCGCACAGCCCTTCTTGCTGAACGAGGATTGCAGCCCTTTCCTGTCCAATGCCACGGAAAACTTTTTCCCAGACACCGAAAACGAGACTTTACCTGCGGCCACGCTCGAAGAAGCTAGAAGCATGACACACATAGATTATGTTTTTTTCATTATGGCTCTTACCATGGTAAGTATTGTGCTTAAACACTTTTTAACCTCTATTTTTATTTTTGCTAATTTCAGTTTTTCACAAAACAGTTTACAAAGATTAAAAACATGCTAAATTTTTGTTTAATTTCATGAACTTAATGAAGAACATGGACTTTCCTACCATATAATAGTTACATTTTAAAGATTTCCAGAAAAATATTGAAATAATAGCATTTCTTCGTAACGGACGTATCTCGCAAGATACGTTCAAATACGATGGTATAATTACTGTTTCTGGAAATTTTTAAAATTCAACTGTATTTTACAGAAGTAGTCTATGTTCTTCAAATGTCATCAATTGTGTGCATCAATTGTTGCTTTTTTTTCAAAATGGGATTGCCCATTATAGATGCGAATTGTCTTTTAGGCTAAGCCAAATTGCTATCATTGTCGCAACAGTAGAATTAAGTAATCTAACCAGGGAACAAACTAGACGAATAGTGTAACAATGATCAAAGTTCAAATAGGTAGCAATCAAGAGAACATATTGAGACATTTTTTTATGCAAAATCTTTTGCTCTCGAGCTCCCCTTATCGAAATTTAAGGTATTAAAGTCGATCGGAAATTTTATGAAAAGCAGCGAATTAATTGAAAGACTTGGCGGGAAATTAAATGTACCACGCGATTTCTCCTTTTGCATGAGGCAGGACATTCATCTGCAAAGCGTATGAAGAATTACTTCCATTAATTCCCGAAACTCGCTAAACTTGACGACTTTCCCCACAGTCTCATCAGATTCTAAGACCTCATATTTTGATAATAGGGATACGAGGGCAAATAACTTTGCCTCCAGAAACATCTTTTACTACGCTCCATCGATTGCTATACTTATTTAATTTTTTTCATTATCGTATGGTTTCCGGGTAAGAAAAAATCCCTTTGAAAATTCTACATGTTTCAGAGTTTTTTTCACTGGGTGTTGAAGTGGAACAGAATCATAGAACATATCAAAATTTATGCAAAGAAAATATATAGAAACTCAAAATATTTGTTCGACAATCAGTATTTCGCTTTTAATTGTCAAATAGAACATATTACGAAATATCGGTGTATTTAGCTGATTTTTCACACACTTTTTTGAAAACGAATATAAATAAATAATTAATTAATTTAAAATATGAATGTAAAAATATGTAACGCGTTTCAGAAATCATTCATAATAATTGAAAAGTTAATTAGATGTTGAACCATCTTTAGTTTTGGATATGTAGAAAGCCGCGATTTGCATAGTCTGGATCAGATATAATACAGCAGCACGCAAAATATCATCCAATATTTTATGTACAGTAAGATTCAGTTCTTACACACTGCACACATTAGTAACCAGTTAGTTGCCCATATTCATTTATAAAGCTATTTTCAGGTTAACCCTAAAGTTCTGTGCAGAGCTTAAGCCAAGAGAATATTATGGTCAAATAAGGACCCAGGCAACATGTATTTAAAATATAATTTTTAAATTAAGAGATCAAATCACCATCAATTTTGAATTTCAGATTTGTGTAATAAGTATTATTTTATTGTTCTGCAGGTGCCGGTAGTCTTACTTGCCTTTACTTTGGTAGGCAAGAAGCACTGCTTACAGTGGCTTGGCGGAGAGGCTCCAGAACTAGAAAATAAATTGAGCAAAGAGTATGAGAATATGGGAGGTGAGTACGAGCCCGAAAATTATTTATCTCTAAATTTTCAACATACATTGAAATTAACTTTCACGTGAGTATGCCGCTCTTTAGCTTCAAACTTGTTGACTGTCTATGCATAGACGTACAATAAATACCCATTCTTCGGATCGTCATTGCTGCTTAATAAGCAAGTTTTCGCTATGTGAGATTTTTAACATTAAAAATAAGAAGCTACTAATGACAGTATTTTCGATGCAAGTTCTTCCACTACTAGCAAAAAAAAAAAAAAAAAAAAAATCGTCTAAAATTTCTTGACACCTTAAAAACATCCGAAAAAATATGATATCTGAAAAGAAATTTTTTGATATATCAACGCAGCCACGTTTTAAGAAAATGTCTCAATTAGTTCCGTACATTTTAAGGATTCATGGAACTTTTAATGTATATAAATGTAATTTTTTCTTTTTTTTTAATTACTTATTTGACGAATTATCTTAAAATGTACTTTCAGTGCTTTAATGGCGGTATTTATTTCTTTGGGGAATGCTTATATTTTAATGGGATTTTTTAAATAAGGCGTCAACATTGGAAACTCATCACGACTACGCTCCCGTAACTCTACCAAATTTTAAAGAAGTATGATTCACTAAATCTGAAACAATTGGAATTTTCAGGGTTTCGAAATAAAAATCAGAATGTTAATTGAACTTTAGTTTGCTTGTAAATTATTTATTTTATAATTTTTTAACTATCCTTGAATTCCGCTATTTTTCTTTTAAACAACCCTGTGTAGCGGTTGAGATTTATATGTCAATGTGAAAAAAATAAATAAATAAATAAATAAATAAATAAAAAATACACTCGCTACGTTAAATCATGGATCATTATTGGTGCATTTGTGTATTATATTTAGCATGAATAAAAAATCTGAAAATGTATACTGAAATTTATACAAAAAAAATAATAATATATATAATAAGTCCCTGGATGCAATTCGTGATTTCGAAATCTTAACTCTGTCAAAAACGAATTCAATTTCGTAGTTTTTTTTACTGCTTATATGTTTTATTTTTTGGTTTCATTTTTTAAACAGGAGACAACGACAGTTCAGACCACATTCCTAAAAGCCCATTACAAATAGTTGTAGTGACTGTTCTATCTGCGATTCTCATGTTCCTATACGACGGATTACAGGTAAGAGCACTTACAGTCTTTAAGTATACTTTTTAGCCAGTACTGATTATTTTCCGAATAAGAAGCTAAAAAAAATAAAAATACAGCTCATGACATCTAGCGTTTAGCTCCAGTCATTAATTTAATGTTTCACATCTTGAATTCAAATTATGTTTTTTGCAATCGAAAATTATGCTAAGGCATTCCTGAACTTTTTGTTTCTACAAATGGTTCTTATTGCAATTCGTGATTGTAAAAAACATAATTTAAATTCAAAGTGTCAAAGTTCAAATTATTGCCAAGAGGGTAGTTGCTGTTCTTGTCTAAAGAGGTTCTAGAGGAGGGGGTACATTCGATTTTGGGGTACATAGACGCCACCACCCAGGAAGAAGTCCGAGTCGCAGAGGACGGTGGACAGTGCTGCCGTGCTAAGCACAGAAGTCGTATCTGCACTTTTTAGCAAACTGAGTGAAAATCACCAGGTGGCTCTTTGTAACTTATTTTACCCAAATACAATGTTTTAAGGTTATTTGAGAAGGGGGGGGGGATCTGAAAAAGTATCTTCTAAATTAATTACATGTTTGCGAATAACTTTAAAGAGCAATATTTCAGTTTGAACTCGTCTGCAGGTACCACTTTTGTGCTTAGCACGGCAGAGTGCTGCTTACAAAGGCCCAGGTACAAAATCAAAGAAACATCAGCTGTGTGGTCAAACTAAAGTAATAGGCAATTCGTGACTGCTTAAAAACACGCATACAATTAAATTGCGCAGTGATGAACTTCTAAGACAAACATGAAACTTCCCACGCTATAAAAAATAGATGTTGTTTTTACAGTACAATACAGCTAATTTTACAGTAATAATCTGTAAAATCGCTAATTTTACAGTAGTAGACCGTCAAATTGCTAGTTTACAACAATAAGCTGTAAAATTGCTAGTTTCACAGTTTATTGCTCTGCATTTTATAGCTTTCAACTGGAACCTCTGATGCCAGTATTATACTGTTGTTTTTACAGTATAATACAGCTAAATTTATTAATATGGCTAATTTTACAGTAATAAACCGTAAGTTGCTAGTTTTACAGTTTATTACTGTGCTTTTACAGTTTTAAACTGGAACCATTGCTTCCAGTTTTATACTGCAAAAACAGCAACTTTTGTGTTTGTACATTATATACCCCCATGAATTTGTATAATAATATAACCTTATCTTATAGGCTGCTTATGGTGGATATATTTACACTTATGCTGTAAAAGGGCCGACCAAATTCCATAGATCTGATGCTGCATATCTCAATGCGCTTTTTTGGGTAAGATCTTAGCAATATTTAATTTTTTTCTGTATGAATTCAAAAAAATTGTGGAGTACTCCAATTTATGAGTAATATGAAAGTTTCAACCTAATAAACTATTTTCTTTTATCTTTTTTGATATCGCTGAAATTACTGTAAAAATTTTAATTTCGATTTCCAACAGCATCAAAATGTTAATAGCATAATAATTATGGTTTAGAAAGTATTTGTTCAAAGAAGATATAAATTATTTCATGGGGTAGAAGAGATGTGGCACTGTATTCAAACGCAGACAAATAAAACTGTTCTAAATTTTTCACCAAGTAATAGAAATCAAAACATACGGTGTAGAGTTTTAATCCTCTTTCTGCCTATCGACCAACTACTACGGGCAATGTAGATGTAACAGCATTTGTTTATTCCACGATTTTCCCGTGCATGGCGTAATTTTATTCCGATATTTAATCGTTTAAATCTCAGCAATTCATTTCCTGCAGTATTTTCACTGACATCTTATTCGTTTTGCAATCCACATACCTACCAGTTTTATCAGGAAAGAGTTTCACCGAAAGTGTTTTTTATGGGTCTGAAAGAGGGGGGGGGGGGGGGGGCGGTTAGCAATGAGAATATAAATTGTAGAGTTTTAATATAATCTAGTGTGAAATGAACTTTTTCTTGAACCTTGTTAAAAGATGTATCATACTAAGCGTAATTCCTAACGTCATTTGGGTAATTTTAATACATAACGTATATTCTGTTTTTATACATGAAAAATATGCATGTTTTTAAGCTACTTCTCTATGAAAATTGAGCAGTCAGAATGTTAATAGGATAATTTTTATTCAACTTGCTAGTACGTTGCCTTAAATGTTTTTTGTTATTCTTAAGCACTTTTCTCTTTTTTCTAGGGTATGTTTGCGACAGGAAGATTGCTATCGATAGCACTAGCGACAAAGCTGTCACCGTCTTTCATGCTTTTTTGGAACATTGTAAGTTTTTGATTGGACAGAATTATTTCGAGCATCTTTTTCCTCACGCTGATCAAGAATAATATTTTAAATTGTTTTTCTAACGGTCTAATCCAGAGGTTCTCACAGTTCATGCTACACCCTACGTCTGATAACTTAACCAAATTTTCTGAATTGTTTTTAAAAGGTTAAATAAAAAAAGAAATAATGGCTTAGAATTTGATCCTTACATGCATGTAATTTTGTTTTTCACTCGATAGTGCTCTGAAGGTCATCATATAAAACTCTCACAAAAGCATCCGTTGAAATTTTTGTGTTGTTTTTTTAACCTTTCGTAAATAAAATAGATCATATTTTGTCGGTAGTTGCATGAGGTAATAAAGCGCCGCACACATGTACTTGAAATGTACTTAGTAAAAACCGGTGACTAAAGAAAATACGAATTAAACTAGTGTAAGAAAAGTGAAATATCCACTAAAAAGCAAAAACTGTCACGTGGACATCGCGTAAAACACCAATGATACACTTTGAGTTGACAAAGAATGCGAGCATTCGTCAACTACTTCGCCATTTTATTGACAGTAATGAGGTTTTTCATACAATAGAAAACTCACGATTAATCCATAGATTGGGGGGCACTGGTACCGCGGACAATGATTACCGGCAAAGCAAAAATCGGAGGACAATAAGATAAACTTGATCTTGTTCAAAAACTTGCCTGTACTGATGCATAAAACTTCGTACACTAAAATATTTTCCTATGAAGGATACGAACAATGAAGAAAGCAGAAAAAAATTAACAAAAACAACAAACTTTTTTTTCGAAAAAAAAAATAAAAGTAAGTATAATTGGTTTTTGTTTCTTGCTGCAAAATAACGTTTTTAAAAATTCTTAATTGAATAATCGGTTGTTTTCCGTATGAAATGTATTATGCTTGACGAATAGATCAGTTTATAACATTCATTAGGGCCTCGGTGGCACAGAGGTAGAAGTTTCGCCTCGAAAGCAAGAGGTCGCGGGTTCGATTCCCGCTGGGTGTCCTGGGTGTTATTTCCTCTCTTTGTGCTGCAAATCTTTCTTGTCATAATGTGTTAATAAAAAAGTCCAACCTTTCCCGAGGCAATTGCACACACTTAAAAACTATGCATACGACGACAACAACATATCATTTATTACTTTTCCAGATTGGATGCAGCGTCGGACTTCTACTAATGTTGGCGTTCCGATACAGCCAAGCAATGCTGATCCTCGGAACATGTATGCTGGGGATTTTCATGAGTAGTGTGTTCCCCACGGCACTTTCTCTAACAGAGCAATACATCCACGTCACCCGTAAGTAATTTCATAGAAAAAAGAGTGATGTGAAATATTTGACAAAGAGTTGTCCTGCTGATGATTCTGTAAAAAAAATAATGTTGTTTTTACTGTATAATACAGATAATTTTATAGTAATAAACTGTAAAAATTGCAAATTTTACAGTAATGAACTGTAAAAGTTTTCATTTTATAGTACTAAACTGTAAAATTGCTACTTTTATAGTAATAAACTGTAAAATTGCTAATTTTACAGTTTATTACCGTGCATTTTACAGTTTTAAACTGAAAACTTTATTGCCAGTACTTGTTGTTTCTACACTATAATACAGCTAAATTTTACGGCAATAAACTAAAATTACTAACTTTACAGTAAGAAACTGTAAAATTGATAGTTTTACAGTTTATTACTGTGCATTTTACAGTTTTAAATTGGAATCTCGGCTATCAGTATTATACTGTAAAAACAACAGTTCATTTTTTGCAGTGTACTATATTTATGTAAGAATTTAAAAGATCAGTTTCTGATTTCACCAACGTCATAAAGAACATAATTTGAATAAAAATTGCGTATGTCTTTTTTTAAGTTATAGAAAACGTCTTTTTCAGCGCATGAAGAAAGAGCTACAAAACAAATGTTAGTTTTTTTTAGCTTTTATCGCTCTTGCAATAATCAAATGGTTATAAAATGAGAATGATGCATAGTTGGCTCTGTGTTATTTATTATCATTGTGCTCTTACAGCTCAACGTTTCATCAAGAAATAAGTTAAATCTAGCGAAATAGTGATACGTTTCACCAAGGTGATGAATGATGCTTTTGGTGATCACCAGTAAAAGCATCATTTCATTGGTGAAACTGCTCACCAACAAGTTGTAACTGAATTCCGCTAGATTTAACCAATTTCTTGGGGAATCATTGAATTTTATGAGTAGAGTTAATCAAACTAATTTTGTTTTTTAAAATTCACTATTAAACATAATTTTTAGGAAAATCTAATTCGCTAAAAAAATGGACTCGTTTATTAAGTTATCTTTTTTCATTTCCACATTGTGACTATAGAGAACAATAACTGTGATGACTCTAACTAATGTACAAGAGGCAATTGTCAATGGAAAATCATTACTATTAGCAGACTTGAAGCCCATTATGAGATAATTGAAGCGATTACAATTATGATTACGATCAGGAAAAATTGGAGATTACAATTATGATTACGATCAGGAAGAATTGGAGTTTACAGTTACGATTACGATTACAGTCCTCTGCGAAATCGCAATTACGATTACAGCAACGGTTAGATTATGTAAAAAACGTAATCGATTATGATTATTATATGCCAATTACGATTTCGATTACACAGTTTTGGGAGGAATAAATATTATACATATATATAGAGGAGGATCCAGAAATTTTTCTTAGAGGGGTCAGTTTCAATTCACCTAATTAGTTAAGCAGAAGGAAAACGAAGTATGTAAAATTTAAACCTTCTTTAAAATATCATACAATATTGCACAGAAAGTAATATTTTTTATTATATTCTGTTAAATTAACCATTTATTTATTTTGATAAAAATTTGTCGTCACGAAAAATATAAAGTGGCAATTTATAAACTGTCTACATGTAATCAATATTGGAATTATAAAATTCTTCAAAATAAAATTCTCAAAAGCGATTTTTATAAAATTCTCAAGTAAAATTTAACGATTTTTAAACATAAATACTGTCTCAAAGAGCTATAAATATACAACTTTTTCTTCTCTTATATACTTATTGATTAAAAATAATATGAGCTTTAAAATATAAATCATTAGCCAACATTAAATTATATATGAAAATAGTTTGAAAAAAAAAAGTAAGATTACACGATTACAAGGCTAAATTACGATTATTGAAAGAAAGATTACAATTACGATTAGACAAGAAATACGTGGTTAAAATTACGATTACACGATTACGAGTGTTCCATTTCCAAATTATGATTATGATTACGATTACAAAAATGTGTAATCGATTACGCGGATTACGATTACGTAATCGGCGATTACCCCAAACCTGCTACGTAGTCATTCTGCTAATTTCATGTTCATAAGACTTCATTTCTTGACATGCTCAGCAAAATTTTCCTGATAATGTTGACACCATTGTGAATATACCAGTGCAAAAGTATATATAAAATTAGTAGAGATGGAACGAAGCTTCGGCCGGGCCGAAGCTTCGGCTATTTTGCCGAAGCTTCGGTCTGGCCGAAGCATGAGTTGTGATTCGGCCGCTTCGGCTGCTTCGGCCTGAAATTTATGCAGCAAATTTTCTGTTACAATTATTGTCATATAAGATAGTCTTTTGAACTCAAAATTATTGCTCATGATAAAGCATAATAGAAATTTATATTCAATTAAAAATATGCGTTAGGGTGGAGCGAAAAACAAAAACTTTAGAATTTTATTCTGTAATACCCGGCAAAAGCTGTGCATGCGTAACTACAATACACATGTAAAATATTATCAAGTTTGAACAAATCCTTTAGGGTCCTACCAGGACTTAAATTTCTCTAAAAGTACGAAAAAATGTCAATTTTCTAAAATTTTTTGGAAAATATAAATAATCACCATTTTTGTTCAAAAACCATTAAAATGCTTCCTTTTAACACTCTTTTCATGCATCTTCAAAATTATTTACATTTTATTCGGTATTAAGTTCGTACATTAACCGTAAAGTTCCGTGAAATTAACCAAAAAATGACTTTTTTTTACCATTTTTTGCACATAGCAATAATTCTTCTTTTATAATCCAGATACTATTTTTTGCAATGAATGGGCGAAATGCAGCTTTAAGTTGTAAATGCAATTATATTTCGTTACCTTAACGGCTCAGAACGCACTACAAGGAGGTAGCTGCATTTCGGGTGTCATTCTGCCTTTCTCATCCACCCAGCTACGTTGTTTACATGTTTTCAACACATTTATACGGATCCAATTATATTCTGATGTTAAACAAGGTTCTCCTTTTGAATCTAAGTTTGAAGTTTGACTCATGACTCAGTTTTTACATTGACGATTGCGAGCATAAAGTTTTTCCTTTAAATTCATACCTTGCTCACTTGGTTACGATGAGGGGTAAGTCTGATTTTTATTTCCCCCTCAAGTAAAGATATTTCTTTTCCAAGAGACGAAAAAAAAACTTTTGTATCCTCTTTATTCATAAAAAACAGAAAACAAATAAAAAATAAATAAATAAAAAATAATTCTGGCTCCTGGCCACATACCTGCAAAATATCACTTGGAGGAATAAAATATTTCCTCCGCCTTGTCTAAACATTATTTTATGCAATGGCTTTACTTTATTTTTGTTCATAGGTGTAAAGAAAGAACCTCCCTCCCCCCCCCCTTTTTTTTTTGACAAAACTCAACCTTGGAATGAATAGTTTCTTTGAACTTGTGACATTATTAAATAATCCTCTTAAAATAAATACCAAATGAAAGACAAGTAAAAAAGAATGCATGATACTATTTTTTCGAATTCACCAAAAACTGAAGCATTTTGCATTAAGAATATTAAGATATTTATAATATATAACGCAACGTAAATAGTAGTAGATTGGGTAGTTCTATGGTATAATACATGATCATATCAGTTGTTTTATTATAAAACATCAACTGAACTGCAGACTGAGCTTTTCGTGTTCCAAGTAGAGCTTCCTACTACTAATTTGCAATACAAAAATAGTAATGTCGTCTTTTCTTGTACTAGCAGTACAAAGCAAAACAAAACAAGAAAACTTTTAATTAGTGAAATTAATTTAAGAATGACTCAGTAAGCTGAAAATGTTGTGTAATTCTAAGACATTAAAATAAAAACAATCAAAATAAAAATAAACTTTAATCAATGAAATCAATTTAAGAATGCCACAGTAAGCTGAAAATATTGCGTAACGCTAAGAATTAAGAATATTAAAACATATGGAGAAAAGTATAAAACTCTACGCATTTATTATGCATTTAATCCAAAAACTTCAGTATGTGCTCCAGCCGAAGCTTCGGCCATTAGTTGGCCGAAGCTTCGGTATTCGGCGCTTCGGCCAAATGCCGCTTCGTTCCATCTCTAAAAATTAGGGTAGAAATGGAAAGTTTAATAACAATTTCAGAAATTCATAACGTTACTAAAAACTAGCGTTTGTTGTGATTATAAAAACATGCTTATTGAAAAAAATAATAATTTTAAGAAAAAAAAAGGAGAACTTTTATAGGTCTGCTTCAAATTTTTGGCAAACTTAAATAAAAGGTGGTGCAGCAACCCAGTAAATACACATGTCCAGACCAATCGCTGAACAAACAAAATTTTCTTGTCAACGAAAACGAGAGATTTTTTGTTTTTAACTGAAGTTTCAATTTTCAGGTTCTGTATTTATTTTATTCATCTTCTATTTAATATACTTGTTACTCTTCTTTTATTTTCTGGTTTGCCGTTTTTTTCTTCACATCTCTATGTATGCCGAAATATCCCTCGTTTATGAAGCTCGGCGTTCTTTTAATGTCTCTAGCCTCTGACAATTCCTACTCCGCAAAAAATATGCATATATATATATACTAGCGGTACCCGCACGGCTTTGCCCGTGGTATAAAATTAGAAGTTCATTTGTAAAATAATTGATATCGCAGAAAAAATGCTCTATTTTAGTTTTATTCAACTATAATTCCTTCAAAGTGATATAAAGATCTGATATGGACCCCACACTACTTAATTTTACGTGTAAATTTCTTAGTAGATGCCTTAAGTGCTAAAATAGTGCTTGGAGTGAGCAAGATAACAATTCAAACATTTGTATCCCTAGTTTGCTACGAAACAATGCAAAAAAATGTTTTACAATGATTAATCTCCTAAATATCATCGATTTTAACATCATTCAGTGGATTTTTCGCAAAATATCGCCAACAGCGCCAAATTGAACCTAAATCAAAAAAAAAAAAAAAAATTTCGCCAATTGGCGTCAAATACTTGGCGATCAAAAGCTTGGCGATATATCGCCAAGTGGTCGCGCCAATTCATATCACTTTTGTTAACCAATTCATATCACCTTGCATTGAAAACACTGATTTACCCGATAAATGGGGTAAAACACCCCCTTGGAACATTCGAATGCAACCCCAAGGGAGATGGACAAAAATAAGCCAAAAGAGAAAATAAGAACAATTTTGTTGATAACAGGAACCAACAGAAATCTTACCAAAGTTTAAAAGAAGAAGAAAGTTTTCTTTCCTAGCTTAAAAAACAAAACAATACATTTTCCGAAATGAAACACTTTAAAAAAACGATGCAATATCGCAATTGATACGATATTTCGTTAATCTGTGCTTTAGGTACCCTTTTCTCGCTAAATGAACGATAGGCGCGCCAAGCGTGGTAACCCTAGCTATTTTGCGTAGTTGACTTTTTGAAAACGCGCCAAGCAGGGTCCCAAAGCATCTTCACCGGGAAAAAGACAGGGTTGCCAGAGAATTGGAACAAAAAAATACTACGCCTCCTCTAAAAAAAATATTACAAAATACTACTGTTTCCAAACGTTGCCAAAATCAATGTTGCTGAAATGCGAAATCTATGAAAATGAAAAAAAAAAAAAAAATCCGCCAAATCTTTTAATTAAGTCATTAGTGTATTGGAAACAGGGTTGCCAGAAAAATACTACGCTCCTTATTTGGGCCGAAAAAATACTACCGTAGAATCAAAAATACTACGTCTGGCCGTAGCCTACGAAGATTGACGCTGGCAACCCTGGAAAAAGAAAGAAACAAAAATAAGTATGAACACGTAACCATAGTAACAACATGAAAAGTTGATTTCCGTTGATAAAATAATTAATTTTATCTCTCTTTTCAAACAAATTTTATTCTAAAGCTCAACCATTTTAGAATCGTTTGGCTTGCTTTACTGAAGGTAAACCTTAAATTTCGGGATTCTAAAAACAATTGTTACAGCTCTCCTGATGATCGTAAAAACTTCGAAAAAACTTCATTTTGTGCAGAAAATTTCAAGCTTTCGAATGACATAAGACTTGAAAATGTGTGTGAAATATTTCTTCCCTATTTTATCGAATTTCCGCTAAGAATTCGAATAGAAAAAGAACGAAATGGAATTTTCGAAAAATCGCTTCGAGGTGCAAAACTACATGCTACAAACTAATTTTGTACCAAGTGGCATGAAAATCGACCGAACGGTTTTGGCGCTACGCGCGTAACAGACAGACGGACAGAAAGAGAGACAAACCTTCAGCTTTATTATTAGTAGAGATAGAGATAAAGATATATATTTTACAGTATAATACTGAAAGCAGAGGTTTCAGTTTAAAATTCTAAAAGCGCAGTAATTAACTGTAAAACTAGCTATTTTACACTTTATTACTGTAAAATTAGCAATTATAGTGTATTAACCCATTAATGCCTAGCGTCCCTTTTTAGGGACGGTCCAAAAAAGGGTCTGAATTTCCCCAAAATGAACATTTCAACCAAATAATAGTGTTCAATAATTACCCTGGTATTGCTTCAATTCGGTATTAACAGATTGCAGCACATAACCATTATAATGTGTATTCTGTAGCAGTTTTAATGTGATCTTTATCAAAAATTACATTGTTCACAATCTCAAGAAAAAAAGCCAAGTTTTCAAAGTTATTCCCAGCTTCCCAGTTTATGTTAATTGCTGATTTTATTTCTTCTTATAAAATGTCTTTTTAAATATTATATCGTAGGCAGAAAAATTTTTTAGTAAAAAAAGTATGTACCCTCTGGGGTCTATCGTAACTTTAAAGGAACGATTTTTCTTTCCTTAATAAAAAATAAATTTTTACATAATATTTTTTTTATTATTTTTCCTGTCCATTAAACACTGTTTGTAACCAGTATACAAAATATCTTTGTGGAAAAAAATGTCAGCCATTAATGGGTTAAAATAAAATTAGCTGTAGTATACTGTAAAAACAACAGTGTAATACTGGAAGCAGAGGTCCCTGTTTAAAACTGCAAAATGTGCAGTAATAAACTGTAAAACTAGCAATTTTAGTTAAAAACTGTAAACTAGCAATTTAACAGTTTACTACTGTAAAATTAGCAATTTTCCAGTTTATTACTGTAAAATTACTATAAAATTGTCTCTATTATACTGTAAAAACAATTCCTTTTTTAGTCTAGTGCTTGTGCTTTTGATGTACACTGAATTCGCTGCTTTTCTTGTTTGCAGCCAGTACAACCAGTTTTCTGGTGTTTGGAGCTGCAGTCGGAGAAATGACTCTTCCTGTTATAGTTGGCCACGTAAGATATCTTTACATTCTGTCTTTATAAATATTACACTTTACACAGCATGCTACGTAGGGATATAAATATGGAATGAATACATATTTGTATAGTGTATGCATAATTCATTGCCTTTTGTTTCAGGTGTTTTACTTGTCTGGACCAACGAGCTTCCTCGTAATAGGAATGATACTGTGCTTTATCTCCGTCATTGTGTACATGTCACTGTGGTTAGCAGGATTAACCTTACTCAAGCCTGACAGTAAGGGTTTGCTTTTTTTACGTATGCGATTTTTAAAAATATTTTAAATGGCTGTTACGAGGATTAAAATTGTATATTTTAAGAGCATAAAAGAAGGTCAATAACCCTAAAGCTGTCCCCCCCCCCCCGCAAAAAAAATAAATAAACAAATAGTCTAGTAAACGAAGGTCAAAATTAGGGTGAAAAAAACAAAAAAACATGCAGTTTTAAAAATTGGCACACAGGTACAGGAAGGTCTCCTGATGAACATACTAAAAGTCCCCGGTGGTGAGGGAGGAGCTCGCAGCGCCACCTGGTGTTTTATGGGTAATATTTCAGTTTTCGTCTTATATCTCAGGAACTATTGACTTTCGCGAAAAAATGTCAATTAATAAATTAAAGAACATAAAATTGTCTTTAAAACGCTTTTTTTGTTTTTAATATAGCTATAATAGTTGCCGAGATATTGAACTTCAAAGTTTGTCATTTTTTGAGAAAACGACTATTTTCATCCTCTTTTCTATTTTTGGAGCCGCCTCAGTGATTAATTTGATATTATTCTTTTCTTTTTTCGACCTGAAGTAGTACAGGTCATTAAGGTGATTTGATTTCTTGAAACGGGGAGGCAGGTTGGGGAGGAAGGAGGCGAGGAATGAAGGGAAGACAAAACTATGTGCAAGTGTACTTTTCACTATTTTCCCCTCTACCATAGTTCAGCAAACGAAGACCCAAAATAAGGGCGAAAAAATAATAATATAGTTTTAAAAATTGGTACACAGGTACAGGAAGGTCTCCTGATGAACACACTAAAAGTCCCCGGTGGTGAGGGGGGAGCTCCCAGCGCCACCTGGTGTTTTATGGGTGATTTTTCAATTTTCGTCTTTTATTTCAAAAACTATTGACTTGCGAGAAAAAAATCAAATAATAAATTAAAGAGCATAAAATTATCTTTAAAACACTTTTTTTGTTTTTATTATAGCTATAATAGTTGGCGAGATATTGAACTTCAAAGTTTGACATTTTTTGAGAAAACGACTATTTTTCCCCTCTTTTCTATTTTTGGAGCCGCCTCAGTGATTAATTTGATATTATTCTTTTCTTTTTTCGACCTAAAGTAGTACAGGTCATTAAGGTGGTTTGATTTCTTGAAACGAGGAGGCAGGTTGGGGAGGAAGGAGGCGAGGAATGAAGGGAAGACAAAACTATGTGCAAGTGTACTTTTCACTATTTTTCCCTCTACCATAGTTCAGCAAACGAAGGCCCAAAATAAGGGCGAAAAAATAATAATATAGTTTTAAAAATTGGCACACACGTGCAAAACGGGCTTTTGATGAACGTTCTAAAAGTCCTCGGTGGTAGGGGGTGAGCTCGCAGCGCCACCAGGGATTTTGGGTGCGTTTTTTTCAGTTTTCGTCTTACATCCCAAAAACTATGCATTCGCCAGCAAAATCATCAATTGGTAAATTGAAGAACATAAAAATACCTTTAAAAAGAATAAAGAATGAATCAGTATTTTATAACTGAAATAAATGGAATATACTTGACATTTAAGTTCTAAACTCGTGAGATTTTGAAAACCTATCTTTTTCTTTTCTTCTTTCTTTATTTTTTGGGACTGCAAAAGGCATATCAATCATTTTTTTTTTAAATTTCGATAGTGCTGTGCTATTTAAGTCAACTAAGGTCCAAGAAGACCTTAAATCATGTTATAAATAAAACGTATACCCTTCTGCAAAAAAGGATAAATAATAAAAATAATGATAAAAAAGTCCAAACATTAAAAAAATAGAATAATGCAAATAAAATAATGAAAGTGAACAGATGTAGAATAAATATAAACTAACATGAAAATGACATTGTACTCAAGTTAAATGAATACTTTCGTCGTCTGACTGTTCATCTAATGCGATATCTAATTTTGAACCGTTAAGGCAGATACCCTAGCAGTTTAAGCAAGCAATGCTGCAGTTTATCCTTGATTTTCTGCAGCCGCATCTTACACCACATTCTTTTGTGCATGAACAAAAAATCATGGAGAGAATGGAGTCAGGAGCAGGAAGCCTTGAAGTTGTTATAGGTTTCCATGATGTACCTGCTTTTTTCCATCCCCAGGCATCGGGTGGAAGTAATCTCCCCAACCACTTTTGAATCTGGTGATAAACTCTTAATGAATAAAATTTGCGGCATCTTCAGTAGGTGGGAAGGAAGTAAGATCAGGTTTTATTTTTCTTGCTGCTCTCTGAAAAGATATAAATCTCTGTTCATTCAGAGAAGTTATATTTACTGGAGCCCCATATAAGGCTAAGAAAAATGATTGGCCTGCCTCCGCTACCTGCTCTGCGGTAGAAAGGGGGTTTCAGAACACTTCCGGAACGTAGCTCAATGATTGTTTTTTTTTTTTTGTAACAGCTTTACGAATTTGGCTTTGCCTTTGTATATGCAGCTGATGTTGTGTCACAGCCGGAGAAAGCATGGAGGAAGAGAATTTGATCTTTGAACTTGCAAGTGTTTTGTAATTCTTGTGAATAAAGAATTTTGGTGTTCACTTTATCTTTGCCTGGTTTGAAGAAAAGAATATTATTATTACTTGGAGTCAAAGCTATTAATAAAACATTTTGGGCCTTCGTTTGCTGAACTATGGTAGAGGGAAAAATAGTGAAAAGTACACTTGCACATAGTTTTGTCTTCCCTTCATTCCTCGCCTCCTTCCTCCCCAACCTGCCTCCCCGTTTCAAGAAATCAAATCACCTTAATGACCTGTACTACTTCAGGTCGAAAAAAGAAAAGAATAATATCAAATTAATCACTGAGGTGGCTCCAAAAATAGAAAAGAGGGGGAAAATAGTCGTTTTCTCAAAAAATGACAAACTTTGAAGTTCAATATCTCGGCAACTATTATAGCTATAATAAAAACAAAAAAAGCGTTTTAAAGATAATTTTATGCTCTTTAATTTATTAATTGATTTTTTTCTCGCAAGTCAATAGTTTTTGAGATATAAGACAAAAATTGAAAAATCACCCTTAAAGCACCAGATCTCGCTGCGAATTCCCCCCTTACCACTGGGGACTTTTAGTATGTTCATTAGGAGCCCTTCCTGTACCTGTGTGGCCAATTTTTAAAACAGCATTTTTTAAAATCCTTTATTGGCTAGACTAAAATAAAAACAGTTCCTAAAGCTGTCATCTTTAAATAAAAGACCTCTTTCAAGCATTCCCAATTTTCTTTTTTAAATATCTTGGAACAAGTTTTTTTCCTAATGAGAAAGAAAAACTTAATCAAAATTACTGAAGAAAATCCCTAGTACTTTTAATATTTGTTTTAGAAAAATACATCAGCTTACGTAGTATTTTTAGGGGGTGTCAGTTTTACTGCACTTTACCTTAATACTTGAAAACAGCAATTTAACATGTCATGCAAGAATACACGCTGCATAGTAAACGTAACATTTATTATCTGTACATTTTATTGCGCTTCTGGTGCAATGTACGTGTTTCCAAGAACGAGTTTAAAAGTATAATTATTATTATGAAGCAGAACAAAGAGAAAACAGAAGTCACGATTAAGATACTGTCAAATCTTTTTCACTGCCACAAGACTACTACTGCAGAGAAACGAACATGCAGGACAAATACGTAACGTTAAACTTGCAGGTTTCCCAAACACTCGATAAAATTTTTGGGGTACAATCGCTAGCTAATTAATTCTGGTCTTGAACCAAAGCGCTGCGTGACGGCATTTACTGACTCGTGCATAACAAATATGAAAAATCCTGATCTGTATTATTGTTTTAATAACGTAAATTCTCGATTATCGGCTGCTGGATTCTTGAATTTAAAAAAATGGAAGTGCGTAATTGATCGTTTTTAGCTTTTCAAGATACTTACTACATTTTATGTGCTCAATTTTAGATGTAATTTAAATGTATGTGTTGTGTTATAAACTTTTTTCAGCTATTGCATACACTGTAAAACATGAATGTTGTTTTTACAGTATGATACAGCTAATTTAAAAGTAATAAACTAAAACTAGGTGACCCGTGCGGAATTCCGCAAAAAAAAAAAAAAAAAAAAAAAAAAAAACTCTAAACTTAAAATTTAATGCGACAATTTTTATTGGCTTCATTTGCACAATATCGCCATCTACTGCCGTCGTTCTGACAACTTTTCAGAGAGATCAAAGACACGTTCACTTTTACAACTACTACAAAAGTGATACCCTATATCGTCGCCACCATGCTAAACTTACAAATGTGAAAATTAGCATTTTTCAGCAGGGCCAAAACACTGTATATAACTTTTTCCCACCTGACGTGGTTGGTTATTTTCAATGTTTAAACTCTCATGCATATCTTTAATTGTGAAACTATCGTTCGAAGGTATCATTTTAATTTTAATTATTTGTAAAATTCGAACTAGAAAAATGAATTTGAAAAACGCGATTTTTCACATTCGTTACTTTAGCATGGTGCCGACGATATTAAAATCAAATACCCAAGGCTACTACTAAACTAAATACTAACGTTATCGCAAAACTACCATAGTATTTTGAAACAATAAAAGTTACAATTAGGGTTTACCGAGCTAAGCCTTGGCTTGAAATGTCGCATTTAAAATTGATTTGAACAACAATGTAACGATTTTAACAGTTGAGCAAAAAATTTAACTTTTTCAAACTTCAATCGCTTATAAGTCGCTTAAACGTGGATTTTCGAGATTCTCGTTACGCGGCGCTAGCGGAGAAACGTTCTAAAGAACGCATTTTTTTTAATCTTTCGAATGAAACCAAAATGGAGACGATACGACAATTATTTCGCTAGATAGAGTCAATTTTGTGCCCAAAAATTGAAGTTCGAATAAAAAACGAACCGACACTTTTTAGAGGGTGGGTCTAATTTTCGTCAATAGCCCGCGGGATAAGCTTCAAAATCATAAATTTTCTTGCAATTCGATAAAGGAATGAGCGAGTTTCGACCGGGTATAGGATTCGGCTTAGAGAAATAATATATGGAGATTGTTAACTTTACAGTACTAAACTGTCAAATTGCTAATTTTACAGTTTATTACCGTGCATTTTAGTTTTAAACTGGAACCTCTGCTGCTAGTATTATACTGTTGTTTTTACAGTACAATACAGCTAAAAATTTGCGGCAATAAGCTGTAAAATTGCTAAACTTTATAGTGAGAAACTGCAAAATTGATAGTTTTAGTTTATTACTGTGCATCTTAGTTTTAAATTGGAACCTCAGCTGCTAGTATTATACTGTAAAAACGACAGTTCGTTTTTTGCTGTGCATTAATATCGTTTTTTTTACCTATTGCTCGGTTATCCGCAGTTCTCGTGGCAACCTATTCCGCAGATAACCAGGAGTTTACTGTGTATTGTTGTCTAAGAGCAACAGTAAGATATTTTAATCAAAAAATAACAGTAAAATATCCTACTGTTGTTCTAAAAGCCGACAAATGTGTGTGTGTATCAAAATACAAAGGGACTATCAACGCTCCTCAACGATGTTTCGGTCACTAATGAGCATTTCCCTTGCAGCGACGCCTGGGATCATGGTCTTTTTCTCCAAACTGATGCCGGAAACTGTTCAAAAGATGGAGGGAGAAAATACCAGCCTTGTGAACCAGAACGTACAATATTATTCCCGGATGAACACAAGCCCAACCCACAGTCTCGAAGAACAGGACTGCATAATTAACTTTGTCAAGAAAGACCGCGAATCGTCTCATTAACACGAGGAGGAGATTAGAGACGGCGAAGTCTTGTTTGGTTTTTCGGTAAATTCCTACTTTAGGGTCCGAGTTTGGCGATTTTTTTCAGACTGTGGGCAGAATTAATAAATGGTTGCCAGAAAACCATAAATCTAAATTAGAAACCATAAATCTAATGGTTGCCAGATTTAATAATTTATCGCCGGACCTTAAACTAGGATTCATACGGTTTTTCAAGCAGGCTGATCTGGAGTAGCCGAATGACAGGGATTTGGAGGAAATATTCAAATTAGCAAGGATGATTTTTATTTAAGACGCTATGATTTTCTAAAGAAGATACGTCCCCGCTTTATCGGGTAACAGATAAACGAATACCCCGCTTATACCAATAAAATATCTCGGAACCGAATCTTCCCCATGCCATAGACGCAATGTTAAAGATCCGCGCTTAATCAAATACCCCGCTAAATCGAATAATATTTCTTGGAACCGACAGTATTCGTTTAAGCGGGGCCGACAGTAGATTGAAAATAATAACTTATCCAGTTACACGAAAATATACAAATGATACCGGCAGATATGAAAATTTTTGAAATGAGTTTTTTTTTTTAAATTGAAAACGGAACAACAGTTTGATTAAATCATAGAAAAAGATCAATGTAGTACACATATACGAAACAGCAATAAAGAAAAACAGTCTTCATAAGAAATATCGCATTCGAAATAATCGTTTTTTTTTTTTCTAAATTTCAATAGAAAGCAAATCTTTCAAAAAAATGTTTCCTAAAATTCTCTTAATTGAATTCTCAAAATACATTCTCATTTTACTTTATTATTATCCTTGTAGTACTAAACCGTGTGGTGTCATAAAACGGGGTGAATCGGTACTTTTCAGATATGATTTTAAAAAAAGTAAAAAAGAACTTTTTTTAATTTGATTTTTTGCGTAACAACTTCGGCCGTGCTTTGATATTGATAGGATAAGAATAAAGTAACAAGGCTTTGTGTTCCTCTGATTTTGATGCAAGATTAGAAATGTCTTATCATTACGGCATTCAGACTTACAAAAGTCTTACATCTGAAAAAAAAAAAAAATGTTCTTATTTACTAACAGTCTCTTCCCCTCTTCGAAAGATAAACAAACACCGTTGTTATCGGAAATTTTTATCAGCGATTGAAAAGAAGTGAATAGGTTATGAAAAAGAACTGTATATATTACGGATAAAGTGCAGATTACCTCTAGTTACATTACCTATGCAGAATTGCAGAGTCCTGCACTTAAGAGGATCATTACATATTTATATGAAGACATCGCCACAGTCTGAATCTTCTTCAACATCAGAAATTCATTATTCGCGAAACCGGTGAATAAAATCACAGCAACTTCATTTTAAACTAAGAAAACAACGAACGAAAATTGAAGTTAAAAAAAAAAATATTTTCGAACTGAAATATTACTCTTGTTGTGCTATTAATATTTTGGCTGTTGCCGATGTCATGTTACCCTGATTTAAAAATACGACACAGAACTTAGTTTGCCTTTTTTTTGCTATTTGGGCTTACGAGGTTTATTATGAATGCTAATAGTCAAATGCTTATTTTTTTCTTTAAGTAGAAAAATGAATTTAAAAACTGGGAGGGGAGGGGGGCACAGTTACATTTGAGTCTCTTAAGCTCTATTGAAATATATAAAAATATTTTAGCAATATATGAGACAGTTTACGTCAAACGTTGTTTCTGAAACACATTCTAGAGCAGACACAACCGTTGGCTTCCTTGGAACGCGGCATTGCTTGGCCGGCTGGGGGAGATTTTAGCTTACATAAATTGAATTAAAAAAAAAAAATAAATAAATAAAATTGAAGTAATTTATGATCTTTTTCATGCTAATTTTGTGATTTTCCAAAATTTGCTGTTTTTTAAAGGTTTATTTACTTGTATCATAATTGCAATTTTTATCTTTAAATTTAAACTACTTAAGTCACACTAAAAAAAATCTTATTAAAAAAATAAATAAGTCACCAGTCTAAGGATTTTTCATTGTTATTTTGCAAATTTTTACCAGCGTAGAGTCGAGAATTGCTGTTTTAAAACATGAAATAAATACCTTTGCAAAAAGAAAAATAAATAAAATAAATAAATAAAATGCCATAGAGCATGAGTTTCAATATAGCTTCTGGGAAAAGAAAGGTATAGTGGAAAAAAAAGGCACATTAAATCGCTTTTATGTCAAATATTTTATGTTGGAAAACATTTTTGAAATAGTCAGGCCTTCCCTTAAAAATTGAAGTCCTTGTTACGAGTGAAACCTAATATAAAATGCTGTTTTCTCATCAACTTATGCTCTGTTTCTGTTTACTATAGCCGCAAACGAGTTTTAAGACCATTTCCAGACAAACCTGACCAGTGGAATTTTTGTGTTAAAATCAATATAACAAAACCTTAAAATTTAAAGCAAGTACTTCTAAAAGAATTGATTCACTGAAAACGAGCTATTTCTGCTGCTATAAATAAAAAGCATGCATTTAAAAAGTTTTGGTAATAGCGGAAGGGGGATGTGCGATTGAGAATTACTTGTGTTTTCTTTATTTCACTTTTTAATCTTTTCTGGAGAGAAAGAAATATTTTAAATTTAAGGACTACATCTAAAGAAACATAATTTGTTGACAGAACTGTTGTCAGTGGATCCCTGATTGAGGCATAACACAATGTCATTTCTGAGTGGAATTGGAACATTCCGATTTTCTCCGCATTATTTTTATTGATCAAGACGTAGATGAAGAAAACGATTGCTTAATAAATGTGAAATATGTACAAAAAGTTAACTTATTAAAAGATTATGATTATGTGTGTGTATCTTGAATGGATGTATTTAAAAACAAGACACAAAAATAGAGAAAACGCACAAGTTTATTACACTTAAGTGTAAAATTCATTCTTACATTACAATTTTCACACATTAACTTACATTCACAATAAATAAAATTGCACTCCAAAAGGAAATGCTTATAATTGCTCCCTGATGAATCCCTATACACTCCGCACAAAACATGAACATTCATACAAAAAAATTGTTTTAAATAGTAAATCAGAGATAAAATGGGCAACTTAGTAGCTTATGGTGATTACTTACAACGAAAATACAAAATCGAAAATGTTTTATCACAGAAGAACATGTGAAATAAAATTTAAGCATTTAATTACAACTATTGCATTAAATTTCTGAACTTGTATTGTTATTCTCATGAATAACTGTTAACAGAAGAAACTATTATCCTGTATTAACTGATGATAGAATGTAATGAATGATAGAATGTAACTGAGAATTTAAGCTAAAAGTCATTATATTTTTATACATAAATCTATCATCTGTAATCTCATGCTGATTTGAGCGCATATTTCTTCATAATTAATTATATCATGCAATCAAAGGCAAAAATATTGAACTATATTGGGTAAAATATCATTCAATTTCTTTCTTTTTAAAGCTTTATTTCACCTAGTTTTGAAAAAACCAGACATATTAATCCAGTAATAATCAGGAAAAATTAAAATCTATATTGATCTCTTAAGAGTGCACTGAATTTTAATATTTTGGATTCAGTCATAAAAACATTCTGGAGCATTTCTCAAAAATTTAGATCATTGAATGGAGCAAATATTTAATTAAAGAAAATACAAGTCATAAAAACAAATGATATTATCCAGAAATATCATGTATGCTAAAAAGTATAAAAATAACATGTTTGATTTAAAATTTGAGAATATATTTTTGCTCATTGTTAGATAATGAAATTTTAAATCAAGTGTATTTAAAAATTTGCTTAAAACTTAGCAATTATTAAATTTCATAAAATGCCTTTTGAAATAAAATCACTCGCAGCAATTTTGAGCTTAAAGGTTTCTCTATTCAAAACTCTTTCAGCAGAACTCCCAAATTATTTTAATGCTTTAACACAGACGATTTTAACATTTCGCGCAATTTTGAATCGACTGGTTAAAGATTAAGCTCTAAAATGGTACAATCAAAGTAATAATTTTTACAATTCATCCATTTGTAATCTTGGCTCATAACATTCTTTAAAGAGTTCAAAAATCACTCTACATCATGTACATTTCAGAGTATTTCCAAAGAGGATTGCTGACTTAGTTTCTTTCAAGATCGGAAACAACGCACCAAGAGCTACTGTGAGCTTGAAATTTCTCCATGTGAAAACCGCTCGGACAAAACTCCCAAATCATTCTGGTGCTTTGAAGCAGTTGATTTCAGAGTATAACGCAATTTGGAATCAGCTCCCCACGATTTTGACTTAGCTCGAAAATGGCGCAAATCAAAGCCATGATCCTTGTGGTTCATTGGCGTATAATTTTGTGGTTCACAATATTCCTTGAAATGTTCATAAAAAGCTTTGTAACCACCGTCTAAAATGTAAATTTCAGGATGATGAAGACGGGGGTAGCTACCTTCATTTTTTTCGCGATCTTTGTTTCTTAGAAAGCGACACAAATTTGGAGCTCTTTCTGAAGAAAATTCACAGTGAAAAACAATAATGTCCCTTCCTGATGTGAAGAATTTATCATCTTTTAAAAAAAATTCCAAGATATCTTCTTTAGTGTAAATGTTTTTTGCGCCTTGGATATGTCCACCATCAAATTCATATGGATACCTGTATCCGGATAATAAAAACACATTACCATGAATTCTATTTTAAAATTCATTTCAAATAATGCAATACTCTTAAAATAGACATTTGAAGCTCATTTTTGCAAGATTTAAAATAATGCAGACATTGTCACATAAGAAAATTATACTCTTAACAAAATATGTGATAAAAAACGGACTTTCCGCAAAAACTCAATGCTTGATTAAGAAAAAAGAAAAAGATTTGTGATATATAGCAGTGTTAATCAATCCAGTGTCATAAATAAGAATTTCAATGTCAGGGGTCTGTCCAGGCTTTTTCACAGGGTCCGTTTTTTGTGAAAAACTAAATAATTTTGTGAAAAATCAAATAATTTTGTGAAAATCAAACAATTTTGAAAAAAAAAAAAAAAAATTGCAAGAAAAAAAAATATTTTTTTTGAATTTAATAAAAAATAATAAATTTCATTTATTTTCCTCTTAAAAAATAGTATTAAACATCAAAAATGCGAAAAGTCCGATTCCTGTAGCGGGTGCAAAGAGATTGCAGTTTTCTAAGTGATCATTAAAGTGACATCAAAAGCATAAAAACGGAATATAATTTTTTTTTTTTGAATTTTTTTTACAATTGCATTTCAAAGGTCTATGGTAAACATATTATTGATGTCTGTTAACACAATTAATGTAAAAATAAAATGGAACGATCGTTTAACATTTAGACTCATAAAAGAACAGTTAATTTTGCTTTAAACATTTAAAATAATGATCTGAGCAAAAAATAAAGCGGATTTTCATTTATTTGCCTCCTAATAAAGAGTAATTAGCTTGAAAAGTAAGTAAAATTCGATTTTCATATGCAGAAATCGCTTTTTTCAAAATGAAAGCATCAGAAATATAAAAACGGTTTTTAATAATTTATTAAAATCAAAAATTTTAGAGCTACATTTCATCAGGTTTATATGATGAGTGCCATTAATAATCACCGACATATTCGCCAATAATTCGGAGGAAAAAATACGGTACGGAAACATAGCAAAACAAACAATACCAAACTTCCAATATTAACAGACGCAAAAATACATTAATTCCTGAATATAACCAAAACACCACACTTGTAAGCATTAAAAAATAAATAAATAAATAAAATAAATGAAATAAAAAAAACAGATAATTTTCTGCCAAAATAAGGTCAAAACATCGCACCAAAGACGTCAGATGGAGATAATTTTAATTTTAAATAGCTGATCGCTCTACACAGAAGCAATCCCATTTTTTCTCCAACCCTAGCTATCTGTTTGCAGTTCTAAGTTCATTCCGCCGATAATTGCTATTATTAATTATTATTTCCTTTATGTTTAAGTCCATAGCAGGGAGAAAAATCCCTACTTTGCACTTCCAGAGAAATCTATAACAGCAACATCGCAGCAAGCGGCTTTGATTTGCATATGATAAAACAAACAAGCAGAACCATTAAAGCAAAACAACTACCTTTTTTAAGTTGTTAATTTCTTTAAAAGAAATCAACAAAAAGTGCTACATTTTACACGAAAGATTTTTTGCTTGCCCGAGCATCGCAGGGCAGGCAGGAAGTGCCGACTTTTTTTTTTTTTTTTTTTTTTCCCGCAAAGTTGGCGGATAAGCGATTCCCTTCTTTAACTTCAAAAAAGGCCCAAAAATCATGGGCTTTTGCACAGAAATATGCTGTGCATATTTTGATTTCAGATTTGTTTTTTTAATGAATAATGTGGGAAATGTACGTTTGTTTGATCAGCATTTTGTGAAGGGTCCGTTTTGCTTGATCGTATTTTTGTGAAGGGTCCGTTTTGCTTGATCGTATTTTTGTGAAGGGTCCGTTAACGGACCCGAATTTTCTCTGGCCAGACCCCTGAATGTAGAAGTCATAATGACGCCTAGCATATGTTTTTAGAGGTCAAAACCTAGGTGCCATTTTTAATGAATTAAAAATATATTTATTTAAATAAAAAATAGCTACACACTGCCCAACTCAACAATATCTGTAAAATATACAATGATCAAGATATGCAAATGAAAATTACATAGTCCACATGATGATTGTGGCATTTTATGCATGTGAGTTCAAGTCACTTGCTTTTACCATTTTAAAATATCAGTCCTACATTTTTTTTAATGGTATCTCAAATTAACTTATATGGGGTTCATGTGGACAATTTTATATATTTTGAAGTAAAAAGAAAACAAATGTTGTCACATCTTTGAATATTCAAGCACATACATTAAAAAAAAAAAGGTATAAGATTGTGAATCATAGCAATGAAAAATATTTTTTACTAAAAAAAAGTCCACATGAGCCCTCTCCCCTAATTAATTTTTAAAATGTATCAAAACGCATTCTTGTATTTTCGGGCAGAGTTAAAAAATGTTACGTAACTCAAGTTCTACCAGAGAGAGTTGTATAACAGCTTAACAGCTCATTTTAAAGATTTACACACATTTTAATTTGATATTAATTACACACCTTTTAATTTGACATGTAAGTTGGATAATTTTCAAGTTTAACTCCAAAAATTTTTTTTATCACTTTTTTTTTTCACATTGCCAAAAAAAGATTTTTATGCATTTTAATGAATACATCCAAAAGTTTTCAGAATGAAACCATGATGGATAAGCACTTACAACAAATAACATGAGAAAATATTTTCAACTCTCTAAAAAATGCTTAGTAACTCCTGATCTCTTTACGGTCTCACTCTGAAAAATTTTGAATATTCATTAAAAATCAATTTTTTTTTTCAACATTTTCAAGAAACACTACTTGGAAATAAAAATTTTACCAAAACATATTTAGGTTACATTTTGAATGAAAGTTAGTAATGTGACGAGCATTCGGTAAATACGGGGTATCCTACTCAGTAGGTACTCAACAAATTTTGATCAGGTATTCGGCCAATGCCGAGTAGTAACTCGGTACTCGCCCAAGTACTTAGTACTTGGCCAAAGTGCTACTTGGTATGCCTTTAAAAGTGCATATAATTCTTTTTAAAATAAGCTATTGTAAAGCTCTGTGGCTGCTATAAAAGTCGAGTTATAATATTTTAAAGCAAATTTTAGCAAAAAAAAAAAAGGTTTTTCCCCTATATTTTTTACTTTAACTGCTGATTTATTCATGGTCATTCATTGGATGGATGAAACTTTTTGGACAGATCAAAACACATTAAAAATCATATTTTTCTCAAATATTTAAAAGGACATTTATCTTAAAAAGTTTTGAATTCCAAACTTTGTCAAAAACAACTTTTTTGACAACCATCTAAGGATCCAAGCTACATATATCAAATTGAAGAACTAGTAATTGTCTTTAAAATGAACAATTATACAACTCTGTAGCTCTCAGAGAACTTAAGTTAAAACATTTTAAAGTACAGTCAAGAAGGAAATAGAGCTTTTCAAGGAAGCTCAAAAGTAATTTACATATTACCTAATTATGACTAATAGATTAAAAAAAAACTATGTGGAAATTTGAGGCAAAAAAAGTAAGATTTCTAAAAGTTTTATAAAAAGCTAACTTGTTGAGGTTGCGAAAAACATATTTACTTTTTTTTTGTTTGATTTGACATGGAACTGGGGAAGGAGGTGGTGGGAGTTAAAGTATTTTGGCTGCATGATGAAATGTGAGACATCAAGGTTGGGAATTTTTGAAAAAAATTCAGAGTTTAAACAAGTTCTATAGGGATTTTCTTCATCTAGCACACACACATGCACTAACTACAAATCAAATTATGCCAAATTGCAAAAGAGAAATTTGAGGTAGCTTCTTCTAAACCTTGCAAAGCTCGAAATTGTTAACAATGGGCGTATGGGCAAGTTATTTATACCACTAAGACTATACAAATATTCTAAAGTTCAAGCAACATTAAAAGTCATAAATAATTTTAGATTAGTTTGCAATAAAGTGCCTTTTAAATTATATTAGCTCTCACTCTATATAAAGAACATTTGTATTTTATGTTCAACTATAATTTGCTTTTACACATTAGAGAACTAAATTTAAATAAAATAGTAGAAAAAATATCGACAAGAATTTTGAGACCATTGATAAAAGCTTCGTTAGCAAAATTTTGAATTCTCGATTCCTGTTAATGATGTAAAAAGACTGAACATGGTTCCCTATAGGTGCTGTAAATGAATTAAAAGAAAGAAAAACTGAAAGCTGACAAAAACACAAAGAAAAGAACTAAAATTAAAACTCTAGACTAAAAAAGAAGAGAGAAAGAAGAGACTAAAAGAAAAAAGAGAAATTTCTTTTTTTTTTTGGGAATGAGAGGAAAAATTTTCAGCAGCAAAATTCTTTTGAAAAATTGACTTGAAAGAAAAAAAAAGTTTACTTTTTGTTACATGGTGAAAAATACTTGATAAAAATAACCATCCCACTATTGTTGTCCCATTAGCAGAGTAGAGATAGCATTGTCTAAAACCCCAGCAGTTAATCAAATTTCTTAAAATTTGATTTTAGCCCAGAAATAATTACCCTACGATTTATATGTGCTGCATTGAATTTTATTTCATACTATTGGGGCTGCTGCCTTATGAACAGGGTTGGCAGGTTTCTGCCGAGGTGGTAAAAACCACTGGTAGAAACCGTTTAAAACCGGCACGGCAGAAACCCCTTTCAGCCACTTTTTTGGCAGAAACTCAAAAAATAGCTTTTAAATAATTACTGGCATATAATATACATTAGGAAAAAATATTAAGTGTTCACCAGAGTACAATTTATTTACAATATTATTGCCACTCTAAATCAAATGTTACATTGTTTGCACTCTGCGGCAGCTATAGCAATACGTAAGTTTGGATGCAGTTTCAAAACTTAATCAATTTCTCAATTTATTGTGCACCAATAAGAAAATTGCAATGATTCTCTCTAGCCCAGCAGATCTTGTTGGCATTGTTGTCAAGAAATAGGCACTGAAAGTAGCTTCATTCAGTTACGTCAAGAGTAATATGACAAGTTTTTGATTTGCAGAAATTAATAAAAATAAAAGCTAAGATTAAGTATTTGTTTCATATGGATATTTGATAGTCGATCCGATAAATTTAATGTAAATAAAATATATTTACAAACAACAAACTGAAAAGTTTGTAAGTTGCAAGATTACAAGGTTAAAATTTGTAATGCATAGCAATTTCAATGATGATAAATTTTACTTTGCTTCAAAAATTTCAGTCTCGTAATTCAAATTTTACATTAAATTTTTAAATATTCATTGTATACCAAGTTTTTAGGTGATAAAATGAAGTTATATTTTTAGTTCACTTGATCAAACTTGTAATTATTAAAATTCTTAAAGATCGTTTTTTAGTTTCTGCCATTTTTTGCCAGTATCTGCCGGTTATAACCAGTTTCTGCCACTGGCACGGCAAAAACCGGTTTCTGCCGGCAAAAAGCCAACCCTGCTTATGAAACCATGTAGCTTGTTTAATCCAAGTGCCCTGGAAGAAAACTTTGTTAAGCTGTAAGTCTAGATAAGTATAAAATTTTTCAACTTTCACTATATAACTTTTGTATAATTTTATGTCCTAATTCAAAACACATTTGATATAATTTTTCAAAAAAATATGAATGCGTAAATTGGATCATCCTGGACATTTGCTCGACCACCCCAGTTGATCAGGAGCAGTGGTCGGAAGTAGCGCGCTACAAGTAGCAAAACTACTGTAGTAGCTACATTTTTCAGTAGTTTACAGTGTAGTACACTACTTTTTAAAAAAGTAGAGTAGTGAGTACAAAGTAGAGTAGTGAGCGCGATACAAAAAAATAGTAATTTGTAGCGATTTCTGGAAACTACTTTTAAATGAAAAAAAAAATAAATAAATGGAAAAAAAAAAAAAAAGAGAGAACAAAGGTAAAATACAAGGTTTAATCGATTTTTAAGTGCAAATCTTGGAAGAGTACAGCAGCTGACCGCAATGAGAAATAAGAAACATATAAAAAAAAGGGCTGATCTTTGATACATCATTTTGACGAAACACATTTTATCTGTTTGATGCCATTGGTTTATTTGGCATCTTAATTTTTATATTCCTTCGAATAATTTTCATGTTCCTAAATATTCCCTGGCAAGAAATTAAAAAAAAAGAATTGAATGTTGAATTCTTTCAATCTTTCAACTTATGAATCTTTTTTTGTAGCGAATATTCGTAAAAATAGTAAAAAAAAAAAAATCTAAAAGGAACAAATTTTAGCAAAAAAAAAAAAGGTACAAAAAGGAAAAGTAACAAATAAATTCAAAGACAATTCCCAGTTTTGTTACATATGCAGAGGAGCTAATTTATTAATGTAAACCACTTTTCGAATTTTTCACGTCAATTATCAAACGGTGTATGTTTTTTATTTATTTATTTTTTAAAAAGTAGCGAAGTAGCGACTACAATTCAAAAGTAGTTTGTAGTCGCTACATTTAAAAGAAAGTAGTTGTTGTAGCTGTAGTTAACTACATTTATAACAAAGTAGTTGTAGTTGTAGTTCGCTGCAAAAGAAATGTAGTTTTTCCAACCACTGATCAGGAGTCAGCCATATATTGTTAAAATTTAAAACAATAAAAAAATAAATAGAAGATCTTTACCTGCAATCCACCAAAGTATATGATGTAATTTCCTCATCGTATTCGCCCTTTAAAACCTTGACTAGTGTTTCAGGTGATATGCATTTCAAATCCTGATGGCGTCCTTTTATGAGTGGAAGAGCATATGCTTTACTGCAATCTCCAATTAACTCAGGCTGCAGCTCGGTTTGTTGCAAGGCATACATGATTGTAGTTGCAGTTTCAGAATATGATCTCTTGAAGACATAATTAGGATAAATATCAACTGTTGGCGAACTTTTTCTCCGTTTGTTTTGAAAAGACAATGAGTTATCAGGGGGTTCAGGTCGTTTGAATGTATATTTATTAGTTATGTCAGATTCTTCAGCATCATTTTTCAAATAATTTGCAGCGAGATAAGTACCTTTTTGGGAAATTATTTCTTGGGAGGAGGAACTCGATGAACTTAACTCACAATCTATATCCATAGAAAGGCATCTTCTAATTGGCTGTTTGCCTTCTTTCTTTGCAGTAGATGGATAATATTTTGCCTTAAATGAATCATGAAGAGGTTTAGTCAACAAATTTGTCATATCTGGCATGGGTGTAAGTTCAGCATCAAAGTCCTCCAAATCAAAAAAGTTTTCCAAGCTATCTTCATCATCATCCGCAAAAATAGAGCTCCTAACTTTTGCTCGTGGAGTTGGATGAAAGCTTGATCGACTGGAATCATGCCCAAAACCAGCGTACCCACTGTCTTGAGAATCAAATTCCATTGAGCTAGTGCTTCCCGATTTTAAATCTTTCGAGTTAAACCGAGATGGAGCAGCATTTTCTTTGTCCTCATCACTATCAATTGGCACAGTTCCATAATTTGCACGCAGTTTGCTATTTGATTTACATTTATTTGGCACATTTTCTAAAAATGTTGGTGAATCAACATATGGTGACATAGATTTCATAAAGTGCATGCTTGACTCTTCGTTTGAATATGGATTAGACCAAGATATACGGCGAATAGGAGTTCCACACTTTGAAGTAGAAAGACTTTTCAAATTGAATGCTAAGTTTGTTACGGGAGACAAAGCACTAAGTTCATGTTGTTGAGGAGAAGCATCTGCTTCCCACGTATTACTTTTATGTTTCGTAGGAGAAGTCATTTTTCACACTAAGGAAGGATTAAATGAAGATCTTTCGAAAAGTTAAAGTTTCATTAAGACGAAGCGCCGAAATATGAAAGATCATCAATTACATAAACACTCCCAGTTTTATCATTAAGCACCATTTTCAACTAGAAATTAATCTTCTTGAATTTCTTTAAAATTATTTCTGAAATAAGATCGTCAAATTTAAAATAGTCGCAAGAGAAATACACACAAAGGCATTAAAATATTAATTTAAGAATCAGTGACAACACCCAGCTGTACACAAATTTGAACTCCGCAGACAAGAAAAATCCGGGTGTTTGCCAAATTCAAATGAGAAATATTAGCTTTTTGTCATGCTCGAGCGGTCTAGGTCACTTTGCTTGATACGACATACGGATAGAAAGCTTTAAAATAGTCATTATAGCAAGCTTTCCAAAAAATTTATTTGATAATGCATTTTAGATTTCTAAAAATGATTTTAAAAATATTATGAATTTTTTGTTTTAAAATTTAAAAATGAAATTTGTACAGGTCCAAATGGCAGTACGTTTTACGTATAGGTTTGTTTATCAGCTGACAGAGGGTTTTTTTTTGGTGGTTGGCCGTCGTGGCTGGTGTGTGGAGTGTAGCAGATCACTGATCTATATAGTAGAAGCGAACTTGGAGTTCACATTGGGAGCAGTTAGTTTTGTGTGTATGTTAGGTTTGTACGTGTGGAGAGTTTCCACCTACTTTTTCTTTCTATTAAGAAGCAGTACGGTAAGTCCCGTTTTCTTTTTATTTCTTTTGGAATGAAAACTGAAAATGAAAAACTCCAATAAGAGGAAGAGTGACAATGAAGCCCTGACAAACACCAGAGAAAAGGAAATAAAGAAAGATAGTAATATCTATGAACCGGCAATTAATATTATTGAAAAAGCAAAAAACGCCTACAAAAATGGGTGTGAAGACATAAAAATAATTATTTCAGGTGTGTCTGATAAACTACCAGTTAACAACACAAAAACCCTGAACGAGCACTTAGAGAAAATTACAACGTCGGACGACTTAATAAGAATAACCGGTAAACAAAATTTAGTTATAACGACAAAAAACATAGAAACTGTAAAAAAAATAGCTAAAATCAAAGAGATATCAAAGACCGAAATCACGGCAAGAATTATCGACGAAACTCTAACAACTAGATATATAGTAAGAAATGTAGATACACAGATAAAATTAGAAGAAATAGCACAATATTTGAAAGCTGATAATATTCAAATAGCGCAAATTATAAGATTCAATAAAAAAGGCACAAATGAACCAATCCCAGTTATACTAGTCAAGGAATTTGGAAAAACCGAAAGAAAAGAAATAAGATTAGGTAGAATAATATACAAAACTCAGAAATATATTGAACAACCGAAAATCTGTTACAACTGTTTAAAAATTGGTCATCAAAAAAAGGATTGTAAAGGAAAAACAAAATGTGTCACATGTGGGGGAGATCACGATAAATGTAATAACGAGCCCAAATGCGTGAGATGCGAAGGTAATCACCTCGCAACAGACAAAAACTGTCCCGTATATAAGGAGAAAGTTAAAACAACCCCACAAACTCAACAGAAATCGACAACACAAGCAAAATCTTGGGCTGACATAGCAAAAATTCCAGAGAAAAGTAAAATAAACAAAACAATTGAAACCGGCGAAAATAGTACAACGGCCATAACAGTAGCTCAACTTGGAGAAAAAATAGATAGGAAAGATAAAGAACTCAGGGAACTAAAAACGGAGATAGAAAAACTGAAAATCTTAATTTCAACAATTACTCTGAACAAACCACATCAGTGTGGAAGCTGCGAAAAAAAAAATTCGGAAATTGAACTGTTGAAAATTGAAATATTTAAGTTGAAAAATACCGTAGCCTGCCATCTCCCGCTCCCTAGTTCCCCCTTCGCAGAAGACTTCGACCATCAATTTGATCCTAACAGCATTGAGATTGACATTGCGGAAGCGAATTAATTGTTTCGCCTCCCCCCCCCCCTTTTTTTTTTTTTTTTTTTTTTTTTTTTTTTTTTTTTTTTTTTTGGACTCTTGTCCTTTGCTGCCTTTGCCATGCTTTGGCTTCCTTTCCTTCTGTGCTGGAACATCCGTGGACTGTCCTCCAACATTGATTTCCTCAAATTCATTGTCGCCTGGACTAACCCCCCCATCATCTGTCTCCAAGAAACTTGGCTCCCAGACAACAAAATTCCAAAGCTAAGAGGATACGTGACTTACAGCAAAGAAAAAGCTTTCCCACATAGGGGAGGCGGACTATGTACCTATATAAAAAACACCCTCTCTTCCTACTGCTCCCCACTTGAAATCAAGGGAATGGAAACTCTTCTCACACATATCGTAATAAACAAAACCAAATACAATATAATAAACTGCTATAGACCTCCTGGACTAATTAAAGACGAAGTCCTAGACGGATTAAACAATCAAATCTCAGAGTCAACTATTTTCACTGGAGACTTCAACTCCAAAATGGAAAGCATAGGGGATCGGGTCACCTCCCCCAGTGGAAATAGATTAGAAAATTGGATCTTGGACAATAACTTACTCATCCTAAACGATAGCACCCCAACCAGGTTAAACAGAGGCATTGAGGATGGAATCCTAGATTTAGCGATTGTGGACAACAGTTATGGTAACAGATTCACCTTTGTACGACTTGATGAACACGGCAGCAGCGATCATTTCCCTTTCCTAATTAAGCTCCTTAGTGGAGGGAAAGAAGTCATTCATACTTACTCCACTAAAACTTACACAAATTGGGGGAGAGTTTCTGAAATCCTGAGGGATAGACTTCACCCCAATACCTTTTCAGACAACTTAGAAAACAGTTACCTCACGCTGACAAATAACATAAAAGACACCATTAAAGCACAGTCTACTTGTATTAGGTACAAAAAAGAAAACAAAAATATATGGTGGAACATCAAATGCGCAAAACTAAAAAAAGACAGAGAAAAAAAATATAAAATAGCAAAAAGAACAATCTCAATGGAGGATTGGATTAACTACAAAAAAGCAAACGCCACCCTTAAATGTTACATCAAAAAAACAAAACGGGAATACTGGGGAAAACAAAATTTCAAAATTAGCAACCCTCAGGATCTCTACAAATGCGTAAACAGAATCAAAAGAACCACCCAAAAGGAAACAGCAAACAGCAACCTTATAATTGAAAATAATGGGAGAACTATCTCAGACTCACAGGAACAGGCCAACCTCTTTGCAAGCCATTTCTCGGGTAACGATGATAATAGGAGAACAACAATTGCGAAAACTAAAATTACACAACAGGATGGAGAAAGCAATTTATCATACGAAATAACTACGGAAGAAATAAAAAACGCCCTTAGTTCGACAAAAAACAAAACCCCCGGCTCTGACCAAATTTCAATTAAAATCCTAAAACATCTACCAGAGGAAGGGTTAGAGGCAATCAGGAACATTTTCAATAATAGCATACACAGCTCCGAAATTCCCGAAGAATGGAAAATAACTAAAATTATTCCTATCAATAAACCTGGGAAGAACCCTAAACAGATATCCAGTTATCGTCCAATAGCTCTGACCCAAAGCATCAGCAAACTCCTGGAAAAAATCATCCTAAACAGAATCACCCTAACCGGGAAAGCAAATTTTCCAAATTATATCTATGGTTTCGTTAAAGAAAGAAGTACAGAGGACTACCTATACGATCTATATAATTCGATCAATTACCTTCGCACTAAAAGAAGATATATCTACGTATTAGCACTTGATATCAAAGGTGCATATGATAACATCTGGACCCCAATCTTAATTAAAAAATTAATAGCTAACAAAATTGACCATAAAATAATCAAATGGATACAAAATTTCCTCCACGAAAGGAAAATGTTTGCTAGCTGGAACGGGAAACACTCCACAACAGAAACTATCAATCAAGGAATAGCCCAAGGCGCGATTCTTTCACCCTATCTGTTCAATAGCTACATATCGGATATAGGACACTTCGTAAAAAAAGGAAGAATTTTTAGTTATGCCGACGACGTATCAATTTTAGTATCGGGGAAAAATATAGAAGAAACGGAAGAAAAACTTAAACAGATTCTACTTTCACTAGACCAATGGAGCAATGAAAACAAAATTACAATTTCTACTGAAAAAACAGCTTTGATAGACTTTTCCCCCAAAAAAGACAAAAACAGCAAAATATTCAAACTACAAGGGTCGAAAATCAACTGGGTCACTAGTCACAAAATCCTGGGGATCATCTTCCAGAATAATCTAAAGTGGAATGAACACACAAGCCACATAACAGGGAAACTGAAGAAAATGACGCACCTCATCAACTGGCTCGGGAGTTGGCAAGATGGGACCAATTACAACAATATGCTCAATGTTATCAAGCAGACGTTAATAGCCAAGTCAAACTATGGCAGCATCATAAGGGTAAACGACTCTCTCGCAAATCAGGAAAAAATAGACGTAATAGAAAACAGAGCCATTCGGAAAGCCATGGGCGTCAACACCTTTGCTCCAAATAGCTTAATTAGATTAACTTCCAAAACCGAAACCATCAAAATAAGAATTAAATGGAATTACGTAAATTATGTTAACAAACAAAAATTTAAAAAGAACAAGAAATACATTGCCTCAAACAAAGAAAAGGGAAAAAATAAGCCTCACATGACAGAAATATTCACAGAATTAGGAAAAATTGAAAAAGAAACAAAAAGTTTGGGGAATTTGGTCTGCAAAGAGCTAACAAAGCCAAGGATCGATACAAATAACATTGAATACGTCCTGAAGGACGAAGATTTCCAAATCGAAACAGAAGACTACATTATTAAGCAAACTTTCGAAGAATATAAAAAACACCATGCTGAATACCAAATCTGGGCCACTGATGGCTCAAAATCAAAGAATACGGCTTTCGCCATCCTTAGCAGAAAAGAAAGCATATACAGGAAAATAAAAATCCCATCCTTCTGCTCCATTTACACAGCTGAACTCGGAGCTATTTGGTATGCAGCTAAATTTCTAATTAAAAATGACTCCCCAGTACTAATTCTAACTGACTCATTAAGTGCAATAATAGCACTAAAAGAAAAAAAAGGAAAAGAAGAGCTCTTAGTCTTCAACACTAGACACCACCTTCTTGAAATTGCAAAAAAGACCAAATTAAAAATTGTCTGGGTACCTGCTCATAAAGGTATTCCCGAAAATGAAGAAGCCGACAAATTGGCCAAACTAGCGGAATCCTGCCCTAGCACCCCCACAATCAATATTAGTACATGGAAAGACATACGAAACTATATTAAACACGAAAGAAATAAAGAATTAATGAGTAATTGGGAAAGTTCGAAATACTATAACAAATTTAAGAACATCGAAAATATTATTAATCAAAACTACGGATGGATTAAATCTCGCAAAGAAGAAACAAAGTTCATCAGAATTTTAACTGATTCCTTCCTAACCAAAGAGAAGCTCTTCAAAATAAAAAAATCAAACTCCCCCCTTTGTGAAACTTGTAATATAATAGAAAATAGGGATCATATCCTATTTGATTGCGTAAAAAATAAAAATCAAAGGTTTTTTATTGCTAACTTTTTAAAGAATAGGAACTTGACTTTCCAAGAAGTTTTCAACCAGGAAGCCCTCAAAGACCCAAACTATGGGAGGGCTATCCTGGACCTATTCTGATTTCTACCAGCTTCGCATCCTCCTTTTATCCTCGTTGTCTCCACTTATTTGCATAATTTATTCTTTTTTTCATTACAAGCGGAAAATACCGCATTTGTAACAAGTGGTTTTTTTTTTACCCCTGTGCTGGACCTTATTAATTTTTCTTTGCTATACTGAGAATAGTAACGGCATCAATTCTATTTTCCATAAGAAAAGATCTTTATGAAACGGAGGAAAAGCGCCAGGCACGCAGTCCTCATCATCCCCAACGGGCCTAGAGCCCTAAGAAGAAGAAGAAGAAGAAGAAGCTGACAGAGGAGAGCGATGTAGGTTTTGATATACTTAAAAGCATTTGAATTAAGCTTGAAAGTAACACATTTATGCAAATTATATGTTGTGAAATTTTGTAATTTTACATATGAGACTGATATTATGCTTGAAGCTGAAATTCCAGCTGAAAAGGAATGCTAAAAGTAAGCAGTTCAGTGGTTGTCTGTTCCATTTTTGGTATTTTTAGGAGGAAACCGCTATGTTTGTAATATTTGCTTTTATAAAAATGTATCTTTTGTTTAAATCAAACATTGTTGAAATTAACTGTTGCTCAAAGATTTGTGTCAATTATTTTCATTAATACCGCTATAAGAATTTTTTTGGAATTAGTTTTCCCATGACACTTCTAGTGTTTTTAAAAGTAAAAGTGGTGAATGTAAAAATTGTTTCTTTAACGGGCTAGGATTTTTTTACACACTTATAAACCTAACGCTTTGTCTTAATCAGTAGGAATGAAATTAAAAAAAAAAAAAAAAAAAAAAAATCCTCTACAACAGTAGAATATGCATTTACCATGTTTTCTGTTATTTAGCTTTATGTGACAAAATCTAAACCAAAATGAGACAGAAAATAACAATCATTGCACTTGTCTGAAAACGCTAGTCATGTTATTTTATGCTGTGCTATGCAAGGCTCTTTCATTTAGGGAGGGGCCGAAGCCCCCTTGCTCCTCTCTTGATCTCCCCTCGTTAGTAAAAGTATGAAATTAAATTAAAATTACTGGGTAAATTTGATTCTTTAATGTTGCAAGAAAGACCATAATGTTTATTCGATACTTTAAAAGCATTTATTTTCATGAGCTGCAATTTTCGTGAAAATGAAGGCATATAGCTAATTTCTTAAATGTGTATATGGGTAGAGCAGAAAGTTCATCAAAAATAAAGGTGAAATGTTTCATAAGGCTCAAATTTTCACCGATTGCAACAAGCTTGTGGAAATTAAAGACTTGTGCAAATAAGTGATTTTACACTGTCAGGGCCCCATACAAACTTTTTTTACTACAGTTTTTTGGTTTCTCACAAAAATCATAATTTAAAATCGGTACTTTTGTGAAAATAAAGTAACAAAAGCAACAACTATGATATTTATCATTTTGTAATTTGGCAACAATTGTATTCCTTTATCAACAGTCTAAACTTTTATTTAAATTATTATTCAAACTAGGATCGTTGTAAGATGTAGTTGCAGTTTATAGTTATTAAATGCTAAGTTTTATTGTCTTTTCTTTAAGTAATAAATTAGTAAAACACCTTCTCACAAAGAAATTAATTATGCACAAAACAATATTAAAAATCATTTTGAACCAAATTAAAAAAAAAAAAAAAATGAAAGCTAAGTTGATTTAATATAGACATCCCATGAGTAACAAATTTTTCTTACTATTTTAACCCATCTTTAGCTGTTTTCCATCAAAGTGTAATTCGAAAATTTTAGTGTCAATCTTTAGCATCTGTTTTTGGGTTGTCATTTTTCTGTTTATTTATTTCTTAAACAGTATACTATACAAAGTCCATTGAGCTGAAATACAATTGTATATTCTATGTTTTTTGTCCCCCCCCCCCCTTCAAATCCAATTTTAAATTATTCAGTAACATTGCACTTTTCAAATTCAAATAGAAATTTTTCTTTCACAAAAATTAAAATGTTAATTAAATAATCCTAAAATCAATGTGTGTGTGTCAAGGAGGGAGGGAGGTGGGGAGGTCGTTTAATGTTAACAGAATAATTGCACAAAAATTGGTACTAAAAAAATTCTGGATTGGCCCTTGACTATGAAATTCTGTAATTAATTCTCTAATAAATATAATTCAAGTTGCATTCACAACTTCGGTTTCCATCTGCTAATGTTGTTCCATATAGCTTGTTTTAATAAGATATAACTTGTCTGCATTCGCTAAGTGGATTGCCCTGCCTCGACTTTAGAGCAACCTTTGTTGTTTTTATCGAACAAATTATAAACTCTATAGTACATTTCTTCAAACTGCCATAGCTTAAAAACTTAATACTGTGTAGGCATCAGTAAGCAGTTTCTGGGAGGGGAAGCACCAACGAGATGTTGGCGGACTGCCAATCTGAAAGAGGGACTGCAGGACGTCTGAGGCTCAAAAGAAAACATATAGCAATATGTCATTGCGCAAAAAAAAAAAGATCAAACTCAAATTAAACTGAGAATTTTTTGCAAATGAATTAAAATTAGAAATATAAAAATTTATAAATGAAAATCAGAAAAATAAAAATTTATAAATGCAACATCGAAGCACATGCTTGAAAGAGTCATCCTTGAATTTTCTGAAGACACATCTAGATTAGGAACAACCATGATAATATCCTTGCCATGAGTAATAAATTCATCTACATTTCTGGAAATGAAAATTTCTTTTCAGTTAATTTATTCTAAATAAATCCTCATCCATTGTGCAAACCACCAGTCCAACATAATATATTGGTTCCCTTTTTGTGTTTCCAATTTTAAATACATAGTTCAGGGGTCTGTCCAGGATTTTTCACAGGGTCCGTTTTTTGTGAAAAACTAAATAATTTTGTGGAATACCATACAATTTTGAAAAAAAAAGCAAAAAAAAATTTTTTTTTTTTTGAATTAAATAAAAAATAAAAATAAATTTCATTTATTTTCCTCTTGAAACAGCGTATTAAACATCAGAAATGCGAAAAATCCGATTCCTGTAGCGGATGCAAAGAGATTGCAGTTTTTAAAGTGCATCAAAAACATAAAAACGGCATATAAACAAGTTCCTTTTGGGGAAAAAAATTTTACAACGGCATTTTAAAAGTCTATATTAAACATATTATTAATATTTGTTGACACAATTGATTGAAAAATAAAATGAAACGATCCATCCAGTGTTTAATATTTAGACTCATAAAAGAACAGTTAATTTTGCTTTAAAAATTATAAAATAATGATCTGAACAAAAATAAAGCGAATCTTCATTTATTGGCCTCTTAATAAAGGGTAATTAGCTTGAAAAATTCGTAAAATTTGATTTTCATATCAGATGCAGATCCATTTTTCAAAATGAAAACGTCAGAAGTATAAAAATGGTAAATAAAATATTTTATTAAAGTCAAATAATTTTAGAATTACATTTCTTCAGGTTTATATGATGAATGTCTTTTATAATCACCGACGTAATCGCCAAAAATTCGGAGGAAAAAATACGAAAGTAGGTTGGCCTAGCAAAACAAACAATACCGAACTTCCAATATTAACAGACGAAAAGTACATAAATTATTCCTGAATATAACCAAAACACCACCCTTGCAAGCATCAAATTAAAAAAAAATAATAATAATAATAATTTTCTGCCTAAATAAGGTCAAAAGGTCGCACCAAAAACGTCAGATGACGATAATTTTAAATAGCTGTTCACTCTATCAGAAGCAGTCCTATTTTTTCTCCAATCCTAGCTATCTGTTTGCAGTTCTAAGTTCATTTCGCAAATAATTGCAATTATTCTTAATTCCTTTTTGTTTAAGTCAAGAGCTAGGGGAAAAAATTCTTACTCTGCATTTCGAGAGAAATCTATAACAGCAACATCGCAGCAAGCCATTTTTTATTTGCGTATGATAAAACAAACAAGCAGAACTATTAAAGCAAAACAACTTTTTTAAGTTGTTAATTTCTTTAAAAGAAGCCAGAGCATAGCAGGCAGGAAGTGTGCCGATTTTTTTTCCCCGCAAAAGTGGCGGATAAGCAATGCCCTTCTTTAACTTCAGAAAAGGTCCAAAAATTATAGGCTTTTGCACAGAAATATGCTATGAGTTATTTTGATTTTAGATTTGGTTTTTGAATGGATAATGGGTGAAATGTCCGTTTTTTTTTATCAGCATTTTGTGAAGAGTCCGTTTTACTTGATCATATTTTTGTGATGGGTCCGTTTTGTTCGATCGCATTTTTGTGAAGGGTCCGTTTTGCTTGATCGTATTTTTGTGAAGGGTCCGTTTTGCTTGATCGTATTTTTGTGAAGGGTCCGTTTTGCTTGATCGTATTTTTGTGAAGGGTCCGTTTTGCTTGATCGTATTTTTGTGAAGGGTCCGTTAACGGACCCGAATTTCCTCTCGCCAGACCCCTGTAGTTAGCAAACTTGTTATGTTTATTTGCATTTATTTTATTATAATATTTTTATGTTCATTAATTTTATTAGTTTATTTCAGATGTTAATTCTTAACATGTTTGCATATATGTAAATTTAACTTTAAAACTAGTAAGCTGTTTAATTTATTTTTATTTTTAAACACTTTTTTTTTTGTCCAGTGTGCTTCGTGTAAAAGTTGTCCATAATACCTCATGCTCAAATAAAACTAATAATAATATTGAGTACAAACATTATGTATGCAAACCCTTTTTAAGGATTTGAATATATACAGCAAGATTTACTTTTTCTAGTAAAACTATTCATCAGTAGTGCAGCAGTCTTTGATCAAATATTAAAAAACTGGAAGGAGGAAAAATTGCCTGGGAGCACTTTAAAATATAAAACCTGCTTAAAATGGTTACCTTAGTATTTCCTATGAGGTTCATTTTTGTTTTAAGCAACTACTACCAATGTGCACCTGTAAGACTTCATGAGAACAAAAAATTGCAAAATGATAGGTTTAAATGGAAAAAGCTTTTTGGTCCAATCTGCCCAAGTCTTCCCTATATTTTGTTACATTTAGCTGATTCATTTAATTGTATAAAGATAAGTTTAAAATCTGAAATTTAATTATTCATATTACCATCTTTTCCCTTGCAGTGACAGAAGAAAACCAAATTGGAACATGAAGAAAGTATGAATACGTATAATATTAATTTGCAATCGTTTAACTGAATTGATGCCATGCAGGTTTGAATTTTGTTCATTTGATTCAATGATAACAGTAATTTTGTAAGATTTCTGAACAACATGAATCAAGAAGAAGTGCTTTGTGCTGCCCTTGATAACACTTCAATTAAACAAGGAGCAGAAGCAATGCTAGAAAACTCCAACACTAGTTGTCCAATGGATGAGAAAATGTTTAGTCAAATACAAAATGGGGACAAGTTTACCAATCAGCATGAAGCTGATGATCAAGCTAATTCAGAGCATGATGACTATGACGAAGATGTTATGACCGGCTCATATGGAGAAATTTCTTTGGATAGGGAGCATCTTAGTGGTGCTAAAAATAGCGATTCTCAGAGTAGTAGGGAAGATGAAAAACTTTTGCCATTCTGTGAAGATAAGGACGATATTGCAAATGAAGGTGGTGTGAGGGAAAAGAAAAGACCCGATAGCTTAATTTTAACAAAGACTTCACCAGTTTTTCCTAAAACAGAGGAAGCATCTGCTTCAGCAACAGAAACTGCCTGCGTGCATCAAGTGCATCAAAGCCAGCAGACATCTGACGGTCGCACAACCAGTGCTGAGGCTTCCCCATCTTTGAGCTCTGAAGAATTTGCTCTCCATTCATATGGTCATGCTCGAACTGGTAGTGATACTAGTGGACTTTCAGAATTACAGGGTACTCTAACAGTGGATGGTGACCTGGTGACATTTGTCGCTGAGGATTTGCAGGAAAAAATCAAAATGAGCAGTCCTGTGTCAAGATGGACAGGTAAGAATTTGTATGTTAGTACTAAATCAGTAGGGTTAGAGATACATACCCCTGTTCTGTGGTCGTTATATGATTTTTGTAAAACTAAAATTTATGTTTTTCAATTCTTTTTATGTAAAAAGTATAAATTAATTTGAGGGTAATTAGATTGGTTGGGTTTTTGATTGGATCGTTTATCAACTTGTGAGAAACAATCTGTTTGCAATTTTCTTAGGCATTTAAGAATAGAATGCTTGAATTGTAATATTTGGTACAAAATAATTAATAAGGTAAAAGTTAAAATGCTTCTCAAAAATCATTGAAAATTTGCATTAAATATGTACCTGTACTGCACTTGTGTTTACAATCTATAAAAGTGTCTTTTTAAAATTTTTGCATTGAATCCCTTTGAACTGATGTCATATTTGATGAACTATGTGTTGTACAAGTATCCAAAATCTAAAAATCTCAAAAATCAGGAAATTTTTCCCAATTGAATTTTTATTACACTTAGATGACTATTTTTATGCCATTAAATTTTTTTATTAAGCAGAAATCTGCCGGATATCTTCAAAAATGAAAAGCAAAATGATACTCTAAATGTAGTAGTAAGTAAAAGAAATTGGTCTGCCTAAAGCAGAAGTCAATCATTTACTGAAATATTGCAAAGCAAATTTAATTCCAAGTTTCCTCATTTTTATCGGAATACTTTTAGTGACTAATATTATCTATTGTTTGGACTATAGTTTTGTTTATTATTTTGTAATGTCTAATAAGTATACTTTATTTTTACTTTAGTTTTTTTACAGAATAATTTCTACTTTATTATTTAATTTGCTAATTCGGTCATCATTTATTCTCACCGGGAATAATTTGCATTATGTTGTTAACTGTAAATATCATATAATTTTTTTCAACTGATTTCTCCAAAATCTAGAATTGCTATGTTCCCACCAATTTTATATTTTCAATGTTTACTGTGTAATTTTTTGCTAAATATTATAAATTTTTCTTCTTAAATGACATTTTCTAATGATTTTGATTTCATGTCAAATGTTTGGTATGATATTTTTTTCCACACTTTAGATAATGTTTAAAGCTTAAATCATCTTGTTTTGTAGAATCATCATCTTTTCCTGGATCTCGTTCCTCTACACCTAGTCTCTACCGACAAACTCTGCAACCTAGCGTTCAAGTAATAGATCCAAATGTTTTGACAGATTTAGAAACTCATGCTAAAAAAGTGGCTACATGTGTAGATACTATGCTAGAGAATCTGAGTGGAACTTTACAAAGTGTAAGTACTTTTTATGTTAATTTTGCTGTAGCCAAATCTCACCCGCCTTGCTAATTGAGTACATGGGCACCGGGAAAATCATAGGCAAGGGGGTGTACCCGAAAAAGAAAAAAAAAAAACTTTTACAAAAAATCAGCAAAAAAATTTTTTGCTAAAAAAATGAGCAAAAAAAAAAAAAAAACCTTTTTTTTTTCAGGTTAAAAAAAACATAAAAAAATTTTTTTTTAGACAAAAAGCTACGGGGGTGCTTGTGATGTGCACCTCTTGCCTGGGGAGAATTTACTACTGTAAGATTTCTACTTAACTGCTTTTTCACCAAATTACTCATTCAGGGACCGCGTTAAGGATTTTAAGTTGTTAGCCAGTAAATTAGCTAAATTTCAAAAGCCTTAGCCAAACTTCGAGAATTTTAATCAAATAATTTTAATTATTTGTTTTTTAAATGTAATACATGTATTTTTCCTCCAAGTGAAAATTTCTGATAATTTTCCATTCGCCAATACTTAAGCCAAATCAGAATTTTTTTCGCCGAATTTTCTATTTTATCGCATTTGGCGAGGTGGCGAATGCTTAGCGCAGTCCCTGTCATTGAATATAAATAGTTGTAGGAACTTGCAAAAAACAAGCTTGTGCTTTCTCGAACATTGCATGGAATGTTTGGGATTTGGATCTTTTTGCATTTTGTAACTTTTTGAATTATTTTAAAAGTTGGAAGCTTTTTTAACAAATTTTATTTTAAATCTGCTTATTTATTTGTTTATTCAATCGTTCATATGTTTTTAAAAAATTTGCTTTAAATTATTAAATGATTGACTAAAGCAATCACACAACCCTGTTATTTGCCGAATAAGCAGCTTCAAATATTGGTTATGTGCCTAAAAACTATAGTTGAGTCTCAATAACTCGAAGCCTTATAACTCGAATATTCCTTTATCTCAAAGTGTTCATTGGGTCCCGAGACTCTTGAGAAAAATGTGGGGACTCATAACTAGAATTTCTGATAACGCAAAGCTTATCGCTCTGGTCCCTTGGGACTTCAAGTTATTGAGACTTGACTGTATGCATGAATGATGTCAAATTTTTGTGTGCTTCAAAAATCATGGCTTTTATAAAGCAATTTAAAAATTACTTCTGATTTTTTAAATTGCAGTAAAACCTCTTTAAGTGGCTATCCCTCTTAATAGTCAATTTTTAGTGGCACAGATTTTTTGCCCCATAGACCTAGTGTTAAAATTCCGCCTTAGCAGCAGCTCCCCAATCCTTCTGAAAGGCTCGCCGATAGTTCTTCATTTCAATTTAAAAAAAATGTTCATTGCCTATTCTAATCCTTAGCCTTTCGGCTCAAGATCAGTTTAGAAGTAACTGAGATATGAGGATATAAATAAAAGTGTAACCCTAATTCAATAAACCTAAAATAAATGAAATGCCTCAACGGCAGTGCATAAAAAAAGAGTGGAGTTTTTTTTTGTACAATTTCTATGTACACAATGCAAAATTTTTAAAGTTGATATGCCTATTTTAATGTAATAGAGTACAATAGAGCTTAATAAGACTGCTATTATAAAACTTGAAAAATGGTAGCTGAATTTTTTAATGTGAACTAATTTTTAAGATGCAAAATAAATTTTCAGATTGAGGATTTAATGAGTCCATTTTTATTGAGGTTTAAAGTTTTGCTTTTGCAGTGAAACTCTGGTAGCTCAATACAAGGATAAGTCAACATTTATTTTTCCATGCTAATTTCAATGGGTGAAAAACTCTCCAACTTGACACTCATATACCAAATCCATGTACGCTTCCACTTGCTGTTATAATCGACTTTTCTTCCGATAACATTTCGAGATAATTTTACATTAATATATCTTAATCAATTCTTGTCTCAAAAAAAAAAAAAAAAATCAAATCAAATCCCACCTTGCACCAGGGCCTTGTACCCTTCACACCATGTGCCATTTGGGCAATTGTTTGGCTATAAACTAAGAGAAAGGGTTGGAGGCAAAAAAAAAAATGCTCTGGAATGCTTGAAGAAAAGCACTATGACGAATGTTACTTTGAACATGTATGAGCAAGTCTTTAAAATGTACCGGACTGACAAGGATTTCTTATCTTTTCTCAGAAATTATGAATTAGTTTTCATAAAATCTTCCAATTTGATACTGTTCAGTTACGTAATAAAAAAAAATGTTTACTGCTATTGATTTTCAATATGAAAGGTAAGTAATAATAAATCAGGAATATATAACTGTTTAGGAATTGAAATTATGGAATTTCAATAAGTTGACATCCGCTTAACTCAACATGTTTTCATATTCCCTTGGGTTGTTGAGTTGTGGAGGTTTCACTGTAATTTATAATCAACATAATAAAAAGGTTTGGTTTTGTATGATAATTCTCTCTCTCTTTTTTTCTTTAAAGATTTCTTCACTAACTGTTGACTGCATGGAAACATATGAAAACTCAGTTTGCAAAACTTGTGATGCTGTAGATGTAAATATTAAAGTAAGTTACTTCAGAAAATGTCACTTCTTGTTCAATATATTGTAAAAAATTAACTTATTTTGATAATAATAGTAATAACAATGCATGAATGAAAGCTAACATTTTTATTTCAGAGGTATGGGCAGTACTTGAACTCTTGGCCCAACTGATATTTTATCAGCGGTTTTCAATATTTCCTTCTTTTCATAATTGAACAAATGGCTATGACAAGTAAAAGATTCCCAGAATTAGGATGAATTAAGAGTAATAGAAAATTATTCTTTTAAAATTAAGATTTCAATCTAATAAATCAAATGACTGAGATCATAATCATTTTAATAAGAGCTATTAAAATTTATATAAAATTACTGAAAAGAGAAATTAGGCTATAACTAACTTTATTCAACATGGGTAGGGGAGGGTTTCCCCCTTCCTTCATAATGATCATAATGGCAAAAATAAAGTATGCAATAGAACAAATATAACCTCTAAAGTTAATTATCAGAATATAAGTTTTTACTGCACTGGCAATATTGTTGTTGCATTAATTGCTTCACTCCCAAAATACCAACAAGTAAAGGCTTATAAACAAACATGTTTAGTATGTAAGAAGGAAAAAGTGACAGTTAAAGCAAAATGTTAATTCCTTTGGCACTCACATAACAGAGGATTCACCCGCTGGAACCAAAGGTGTCAGAACAGTTACAGAATTTCTAGGGCTGTCTGTGTCATCAATTATGTTTTGGTCAGCTGTCAAAAAAATCTTAGAGGACAGTATATTCATGTTAAGTTTTAGCACTAGAATCAAATTTATTTATTTTAATTTTTTTAAGGAAGGGGGGGGTGCCATTTTGTTTTGAAAGTTTGTTAAAAGAATTGGAAATCACTTTTAAGTGCATTATACTTTCAATAAATTTGTTTTACATCGTATTATTTTATAATGCTGAATATAACTTATTATAAAATTGTTTAGTATAATGTTTTGTATATAATATGTGTACTCTTTCCTTATTTTAAAAATTTTGCTTTCTGGATAGACTGTTTACTTTTATTTAAAAAAATCTTTGAGTCAAAGATATCAAATCTTACTGAATTGAGGTATTTGGCATATTTGGTGAAATTATTTGCAATATAGTAAAAAATTGGATCATTTTTTAACCACTACCTTTTTGAATTTTTGTGCATGGTACTCGAAAATCCTGGTACTCGAAAATCCGTAAGTGGTCTCCTGCTAAAAATTTGTATGAAGTACTTAAATTGTCGCATTTATTGTATGGTTACTAAACCGTTGCAGTATTTAAGGAGTTTGTCAGAAGTTTGTGCTTTTTATCACCAGTTTTGTCATTTCATTTAATGTCAGATTTCCACACCAAAAATGATAGAGGACTTAAAAAAATATTAGAAAGGAATATCATTTTATCAGGTCCAAACAAGAGAGAAAGGAAAATATGAAAGGGGAACAAAGGAAGTGTGGCTTTAAAAGGAACAATATAAGTGTTATAAAACTTATTGCATTGAGAAAAGTTAAGCAGACGAATTTTTAAGGGTTAGCTTCATTGTACAAAACATTGAATTAAAATCTTCTAAAAAGTTAGAGTTTCTTACATAGAAAAACCTCGAGAAAAAGTTTTTAACCACAGTTTAGTGTTTCTTTCCAAACAAAAAATAATCTGAATTTAAATTTTCAGAATGTCAATGAAACATTATTTTATTTAATTTTTTTTTTTTTTGGCTCTAAAAATTTAATTGTGAAGGAAATGATTTACTAATGTTTGTTTCCTTTCAGTTTGAAATTTCAGCATACAAAGTTTGTTTTATTTAATCTGAATATGTATTTTTTTTTTCAGGCAATATATCAATTAGTAGCCAAATGCGAAGAATTGAGTAATTCCATGGGACCTCTTTATCGAATCTCAGAAAATATGTATCCTTTTTCTGTTTTGCTTAAATATTTTGAGAATTTAGGTAACAAAAATAGCTTATGATTGTATTTTACATAGATAGATAAAAAATAATTATAATTTGAATTTTGACATCTTAAATTAAAATTATGGCTTTCATAGCCACAAATTGTGATAGGTGCTGTGTGAGTGTGTGCAGGTGTATGTGTGTAAAGCTTGAACACCACCGCACCTGCACGGAAATGTAAAAGATGTTGGTCGTAAAGAGGCACCTGATTAGAAATCAAAAGAAGCCAATTGTTGTAAAATTGGAGCATTAAATAATTAGTTACTTGCTTAACCCCTTCCTTCTCGCTCCCGTGAAAATGACGGGGTGAAGTTTCGTCCTCTATTTCTCGCGCCCGTGATATTTCCGGGCTGAAGTGTTCAAAAATAATGCGCGAAAAATAATAAAACAATCTATTTCTTATGCCCGGAATCATGTTTTATTTCTCAATATGTACACCAGATGGCTGCACTAGTCTATTTGCAACGTTTTTAGAAATAGTTAGCGTTTTTAGAGATAGTAACTCAGTACTATTGTCCTGATTGTGATGTTGGCCTTTGCATCGCATGCTTTGAAATTTATCACACAAGAAAAAATTACTAGTATTTATTTAAATTATGCGTAAATGCAATAAAATTCTCTTTGAATGTTTCAATCACATATTTTTTATTTTCTCTCTTTGTTGGAAAACAAACATTCAGTCATAATAACCCTGAATGTTGGCTTTCCCGTTTTTTTATTTATTTTTTAATTTCAAGCTAAAAATTAACTTAAAAATTAAAAATGAATGCAAATACTGTATATACACTCAGTTTTATATAATTTTCTTGAATAAAAAAAATAGGCACTTTTATGACCATTTTTTTCAAAATTATGCGAGCGTTAAGGGGTTAAAATAGATCTGAAAGTGGCTGGCCTATTTTAATTCAAATATTTAAATCTCTTGAAAAAATAACGATTGCCTGAAGGACCTGCATTTTTCAGTGGATACCATTACGCATCAAATGGCAATGAAAAAGCTTATGTTCTCGCCAAGGAGGCCTTAGATAACTCTCAATTTTTCATCAGTTTGACTCTCTCTGATGCTGATGAAATAGCCAGCCATAGACTACCTAATGCTTCTTCTCAGAAGCATGCCATCCCTTCCCTAACCTGTAACTATGCTACACCCGCAACCATTGCCAGATTGAGGATATAATATTCCAGGGGAATGAAAATATCTCCTGATGACCATTGAAGCTACAGGTGCTGTCCTCATTGCATACACACTGAACTTTCTCATGACAGTATTTTTGATTGCCATGCCATATTGCCGAAGTTCTCCAGAATCTATCTCGATCTCCCACAGCAATTCCTCAGAAATTATTTTTATGTGTGCAGAGTGGTATTGGGCAATTTTGATTCCATTGCACTACTTTGCCGGCACAAAGCTAGACTTGTAGAAAAAAAGTTTTAAAAAGAGTTGTAGTGTAAAAGCCTTCCATTTTTCTATACATGGTTCAGATACCCATAACTAAGATAAATTTACAGCTATCTTTACATTACAGTTGTTTGTGAATAGGATTTACTTGACTTTTATTGGAAATTTAATGTCTCTGGTGCAGCTTCACTATTCAAGGTTTACATTTACTTGAGCTGAGCCTGGTGCATTAATTTTTCAGTTTTATGATTTAAAATAGCATGAAAGTTTTTTGTTTTAACCATCTAACATAAAGTAAAAAAAAAAAAGTAAGTATTTTTGTAGTGTGAAAGCTTAAAAAATCTTAATTGTAGTTAGCTTTATTTACATATATCTGAATAATTGTCCTTAACTTCACTTTAGAAAACAAATTAAAAAAATGCTTGATCAGTTGGAGCATATCGTTGAGCAGAAATCCTGATGATGTGATGCACAAGTTTTTAAAATGCAAATAAATTTTTTATATTATGTTATTTCATCAATAAATAGTTCTTGTTATCTTTTAATTTCATGTGATTTATATCAAAGCTCTTGGACATGTGTATGTATGCAAAAACCTTTTTACTATGGCAAGCATTTCAGGAGTTGAACCTATTGTTAGCATTTTTCTCTATTATTGCAGTAATATTTCACTTATATACTAGGGGGGAGCGAAAAAAACAAAGTTTTTATTTTCGAATTGTAATAGTGCGGAAAAGTTGCGATTGGTGAAAAGTTACAAAACAAAACAAAAATTTTTGAAATCGGATCATATCTTCCGTTCCCGCAACGAGCCCGAAATTTTGAAAAAATGAAAATTTTCATGTAGTTTTAGCGATTTTTTAAAATTTTTGTTTTAATGTTTTATGAAAATGCTCTTGGACAGAAAAGTTACGTTTGGTGAAGCCTTCTGAAATTTTGAAAAATATATTGAAATCGAATAATACCTTCTGATCCAGGAACAAGCCAGAAAAACCAAAAAATTATAAAACTTCAGCTTTTTTTGGGGTGATGAAAAAAAATTTTAAAAAAAATGTTCTCGTTTTTTTTTTTCTTTTTTACCCGGTATCATTGCGTAAAGCCTTTTAAAAAGCACTATATTACTCTTGAACATTAATTTTTTTCTTGATTTTTCAGGTATCTTCTAAACATGCAAAACTACCATTTTTTACAACAATGAAACATTTTCAAATAATCGAAAGTTATAAAATATTTTCCAAAATTTCTACAATCCAGTACAAAAATCCACAAAAAAAAAACACCCACTCCAAAAAAAGGCTAATTTTAATCACTAAACTATAAACAATTTTAATACCTAACTAATTATATACAGTTTCGTAATCCCCTTTTGTATATAGTCTGTGCCTTCTATAATTATGTTACCTAACTTAACTGATTACCCACAGAATCCTTTAACATTAATTTAATTAGAAACTTATTTTAAAATTAAAACTTCTTTAAAATTAAACCTAGTTAGGTTAGGTAGTGTATAGAATAAGAATGCAAAATGCAATTAAATATTCAGAAACTAACATATAATGAGGTAGGTATTAAAATAGTTTATCGTTTAGGGATAAAAAATATTGTTCATCTTATGAGTGAGTGTTTTGTTCAATGGATATTTGTACTGAAAAGTACAAATTATTAAGTACAAATTTAATAATTAGGTATGGGTATGAAGTTGTATGTAAATATTATGTATTATTTTTTTCTGTTTAGCTCCCAGTTGTTTTTTAATGGCGGTTTTGTTTTTAATACGCTTTTACTAGTTTCACATGTGGGTTTGTCAGTATGTATGTAACTCTGAATAAAAGATAAAATTCACGTTCTTTAAAAATATAAAAGTGATATATTTAATACTATTGTTAATACTAAAGGCTAAACTATATTATTACATGTTGATGTTATTGAATGCTATTATTAGTGGTTCATCAGCGAGTAACCCCTTCAAATACTGAAATTTTTGCACATTAGACAAAGAACACTGACTGTGAACAGTTGCAAAATAAAGATCTTTAAAATTAATCCAACCACTAAAATGGCCTGAAAAAGGCGTTATATTTAGCTTCGGTAAGCGGAAATTACCTATATTTGTTTCGTCATTTTGCAGTACAATAGAAGAAACTTGATTATTATCTAATACTTCTCCTGCTTGAGACAGAGCAAGTAAATTTTCAATTTTATTTTGATATTTAGCTTTCAACTTAAAATACCTTTCCTCAAATTCTGCTATTTCAGAATCTTCATCATCTAATAGAACATCTAGTTTTTCAAATTCAGTAAATAAAGTATCCAATCTTTGAATACGAATTAAAATTTCATTCTTCGCATTTACGTCATTAAACGTATTTTCAAGCCTTGTTAACGAAGCTTTAATTCTTCCTCTAGACGCAATTATTTGAGCTCTATCTGCCTCTTCCATTATCACTAATAGAACTAAGCGAATTAAATAAATTCTTAATAGGAATAGAATAACATATATCGCATAAACCAATCTCAATATATTAGCAAATCAATTCAATAATTGAAACTTAATCACAGGTTATTATTCATCAAATCCAGTACCAATTAAAAATTCTATAAAGCAGTTGAAATACTTCAAGTAAATAATATTTTCATGAAAAAATATCAGCAAATGTTCTAATGCAGGAAATTAAAAAAAGTAGCAGTTCTTAAACTTCTCAGAAAGTTTCATAATCATTCAAAAATATCTTAGAAATGAATAAAGCAAAACACTTATCTCGCCGGTGCCTCCAAAAATTTTTTGTTTCTTGTACTGCAATTCTCAGGACAATTTTAGGCAAATATAATTAAACACTCAATAAATAATCATAGTCTTCAACTTTTATAAAATAATCCTTTTATTTACGTATTTACTAAATTAAATGATTTTCTCCGCCAACATCGGGCGAGACAATTTTACAACACTATTTCGTTACATGGCAAATATTCCAACTAACTGACGCTGACTCATTTCAGTTGCCCTTGTTCCTTCTGGAAAAACCCAGCTATGCCTGGAAAAACTCAAAAGATTGTGCAATGCGCAGACCATAAATAAAAAGATAATGATGCAACAAAAAATAAGAAGTGGATAAATTTACGAGCGCTGAATCAATTAGTACTAAAGGCTAAACTATATTACATGTTGATGTATTATAAAGTGCATGTAAACTTATAATTTGAAATGGTTTAAAGCTTTATAGTTTGATTTAAGGCCCCTATATATACGAGCCGGCGCATCAAGATTAAGTTTCACCACTTTGGATCCAGCGCGTGTTATTGTGTTTGAGTGGTTGTCTTTTCTGGCCAGTAATCGCGTTTTGGTAATTTTTCACTGTGAGCAAATATTAGCGGCACGTGGATTTGGCAAAGCTTAGCAATGTGCCAAAACTTTTTTCTGGTAACCTTACTCCGCAACAATGAAAATTTGAAAGTAAAAGTTAAGGAATTGGATCCAAAGTGGTGAAACTTAATCTTGATGCGTCGGCCTGTCTATATAGCGGCTCTAGTTTGATTAACTCTAAAAGCGTATTTTTTAGTTTTTTAAACTTAAATTTAATTATTTATTTCAAAATAATTTTGTGTATGAAAAATTAGAAATCAACAAAATCTAAAATTTGTTTTGTCTTCTACACTAATACATTCCTTATATTTATGGCTTTCAAATGAAATGTGTTCCAAAATCATCACCGAGATGCTTTAACCTTTTAAGCACAAGTTTCTCTGCAATCTTGTTTCAAATGTTCAATTGTCATGATAACATGTTTTAACATTTTTTGCATAAGGCTAATAGGGGTGTGTGTGGCAGTAGTGCCCTCTCCTTGTCAAATGCTTTCCAATCCTTAATTTTTGTTACACCTTGCCCCACTTTGCCTGGGACTGTGTTACTGTAGGCACCAAAATAACCTTAAAGCAAACTAAAAGCAACTAAAAGGCAAAAAATAATAGATAACATTTACACAAAATTTTTACCCATACCTAATTATTAAATTTGTTTAACTTTTTCAGTACAAAAATCCATTGAACAAAACACTTACTCATAAGATGAACAATATTTTTTATCCCTAAACGATAAACTATTTTAATACCTACCTCATTATATGTTAGTTTCTGAATTTTTAATTGCATTTATACACTACCTAACCTAACTAGGTTTAATTTTAAAGAAGTTTTAATTTTAAAATTAGTTTCTAATTAAATTAATGTTAAAGGATTCTGTGGGTAGTCAGTTAAGTTATGTAACATAATTATAGAAGGCACAGACTACAAAAGGGGATTAAGAAACTGTATATAATTAGTTAGGTACTAAAATTTTTTATAGTTTAGTGATTAAAATTAGCGTTTATTTTAGGAGTGGGTGTTTTATTTAGTGGATTTTTGTACTGGATTGCAGAAATTTTGGAAAATATTTTATAACTTTCGATTATTTGAAAATGTTTCATTGTTGTAAAAAATGGTAGTTTTGAATGTTTAGAAGATACCTGAAAAATCAAGAAAAAAATTAATGTTCAAGAGTAATATAGTGCTTTTTAAAAGGCTTTACGCTATGATACCGGGTAAAAAAGAAAAAACAATAAGAAAAGAAAATGTTTTTAATTTTTTTTCATCACCCCAAAAAAAGCTGAAATTTTATAATTTTTTGGTTTTTCTGGCTTGTTCCTGGATCAGAAAGTATTATTCGATTTCAATATATTTTTCAAAATTTCAGAAGGCTTCACCAAACGTAACTTTTCTGTCCAAGAGCATTAAAATAAAACATTAAAACAAAAATTTTAAAAAATCGCTAAAAACACATGAAAATTTTCATTTTTTTAAAATTTCAGGCTCGTTGCGGGAACGGAAGATATTATCCGGTTTCAAAAATTTTTGTTTTGTTTTGTAACTCTTCACCAATCGCAACTTTTCCGCACTATTACAATTCGAAAATAAAAACTTTGTTTTTTTCGCTCCACCCTATTATATACCCATTTTATTTTATATTAATATATTTCTCAAGTACATGGTTATTTTTAGTGGTTGAAAATAGAGATGAAGAATAATGTTCACTATAATATTTTACATTGAAAGAATCCATTAGTTTATTTTGTGAAAATAGGCTACTAATATATTTGTTTCCCACAGAAAATGATTGTGAAGTCCCTGAAAGTGGGAATGATGCAATAATTGAAGAAAAAGTGGCAGATAGCATGAGACAAACTTGCTAAGTACTGCTATAAATTAAAGTAAATGAAATACATTTTAATGGAGTATAGATATTACAATAAAATGTAATGGGTTATGGTAACATTAAATATGTAGCAAAAAGTTGATTCGTTGAGATTGTTAGCTGAGCTTAATAAAAGTTTCAAAACTAGCCGTACCATTTTTTAAAGTATTTTTAATTATATTATTTCAAAATAAGGCATATAACTATATACATTTTTGTCGTCCTCTAACAAAATAAAAGAAGAGAAAAAAAAATTCTGTACATTAAGAGAAGATTTTTGTTTTATTCTTGATTGCCCCATTGTTATTTCTTTCATGTTTTCATCATTTATAGTCTTTTTCTTGTGGTCACTTGGGCCCACACATAAATGATAGGTCATTGATACTCATATTTTTGCGGAATTTTATTTGTAAAACAAAAACCTTTGACAATTTTTTCGGATGTTGTACTTATGCAATTAGCCGAGTAATACAATTTTTTCCGAATACTGTTGCACTAGTGCCATAGCCAAAAGGTTAAAGAATGATTTTGAAATCTTATTACATACACATATTTAACAATAAAACATGTAAGCATGTATGTGATATTCTATACCTTGCATAATGTGATGGTTATTTTTTGCATGCTCAAAGTCAAATAATTTGCAAAAACAAATTTAAATCAATTTTGATGTTTGATTTATATGTATTATATAATTGTAGAAAAAATTTTAGATGTTTACTAACTTATTCTGATCAGTTATGTTATTGCAACCTTTATTTGTATTTGATTGTGAATTTTGTAATAAAATGTAACAGTTTTAAAATGTTCTTAAATGCCGCATTGAATTTCTTTCAAAATATTTTAAACATATAAAAGCCTTTGTTCTGTTTCATACAAAGATTTTGTTAGTTTGAACTTATTTTCAGTTGGGTCACTCAAATTTTAATTTTTCTTGTAAATGCATAATAGGATATGTTTAAATTCTTTACTTAATTCTATCTGTTCTTTAACCCCTTAGTAGTGTAGGAAGTTCTAACAAATCCAGACTTATGTGTCGAATGGCAGAATCACATGGGCAATTTCACTTTAAATCAATGAAAAAATTAATTTTTGACTTCCATGTCTCCGATTTTGACAAAATTTAGTGTGAGAATTTGGTGACAAGATAAGTAATTCTGCCAATTTGTAGATATTTATTTAAAAAATTGTACGAAATACAGGGCTGTGAGAAACAGCAAAAAGTGCGAAAAAAAGTGGTTACATGCATAATGAATGTAACTTCGCCTCTAATTATAGCAGAACAGAAATTAAAAAAACACTGTAAAGCTATATAGAATAGAGCTCTTTCTATTGATGTATTACATGACTTTCTTGAGACAAGTCAATAACTAATTTGTCCTCATTCACTTTATAGCCTTAGGCTTATTTCATGGGTCAGTGAAGTTCATTAAAGTGTTGTTAAGCTTGCTAGTTGTGAAATCTGTGGAGGAAAGGAGATTGAGGGGTTCCCTTAATCTCTTATTTTCAACAAAGGAATAGGAGATCAACCCATTAATTCCTAGCATCCCTTTTTAGGGCCGATCCAAAAAGGGTGTCTGAATTTTTTAAAAATGAACATTTGAACCAAATGATTGTGCTCAATTATAACTTTGGTATGGTTTCAATTCATTATTAACATATTACAGCACATAGCTGTTGTAAAGTGTATTCTGTAGCCATTTTATTATGATCTTTATCAAGAATAATATCGTTCACTATCTCGAGAACAAAAAGGTAAGTTTTTAAAACTATTAACTAGTAAGTCTTTCTGTGTTTTGATATATGTGCTACTTTGATCGATGTTTTATTTTACTTTTTTAAGCATTTCTGTAAATTTTAAATGTTTTATGGATTTTATAACAGCTAAGAATGTCCCAAAAAAGCTATGCTAGGCACTAAAGGCTGCATTGTCTAACCATAGTTAAGTCATCTAAGATATAAGGCACAGGGAGGGGGGGTGTCTAACCGTAGCTGATTTCGTGCTTAGAATCTATAATTCAGACTGAAAAATAGCTTTTTAAAGCTTAAAAAAATTAATTAAAGTAATTAACATATGAATTTAATTACAATTTTCTTAAATATCTTTTTTTTTTTTTTTTTTAAATTCTGAAAAATACTCAAGTTAAATTTTGAAAGAAAGCTATTTCAAAGATGTAATTCTTTAAAACACTAATTATTTGTTGTATTTAATTACTTTTCCATAATGCATTTAGGTGTTTTTTAATGTTTAGTCTGACGGTTGAAGAAGCCCTAAGCTGTTTCAGTAGCTTAGCACTACGCCTTGATGAAGAATTCAAGAACTCCATATGCCTTTATTGTTTGGGAAAGGAGGGGGGAGGGCAGTGGTTGCAGATTTAATTTCAGAATTCCCTGACAATGTCAATTTTGATCTGTAATGGGAAAATTTATCGACTTCTCTTACGCTCCTACTTGATAATTTATCACATAAAAGTTTTGTGCAAGAATCGGATCCAAAAATGGCCATTAACTAAAGTTAGTTGTTCAAAAAAGAAAAGAAAGGAAGTTTTGAATAAATGTCTATGACAGGTAAAATATGTCGGTTCGGCGGAATAATAGCAATGTCATAACTATTGCATTGAATATTCAGAGTTTATCCTATAGTAAAGGCTAAGCGATTGTCCAATAGTGAAAAGAAAGTAGTTGAAATTGATGAACCAAATATGGTTGCTCAGTAAAATCGTTGCATGGGGAGAACAGATTCCATACATCAAAATATCGGGAATTACCGGTTTCTGGTCCAATTTAAACAAGAAGTTCTGTCAAGAACTAAACGAGCCTACTTTCCCGTACATCGACATCGGCATTCTCGCATCTGATCATTATTCTCTTGATTATCTGAAACTGAAAATTATGTCAAACATACCTTTTTAGCACATAGAGCTGATTTCGAAAAGCAAAATATACCCCTCTCATCAGATGAAATAGACACGTAAAAAGTAATTAACGAATAAATAAAGCTTTGTCGCACCTTTTAAAGAGTGCAACTGTTACAGTTCCTCCGTAGAAAAAATCCTCCATTGTTTTCAAAAAAAAAAAATAATAATAATAATAATAAAATAAATAAATAAATAAATAAAAGTACAAAGAGCATCAAAACGTATTTTATCAAAGAAAGAAAAAAAAAAAAAGAAAAAAAAACTCGTCCGTTAATAAAATGTCTCGAATTTCACTTTTAATCGGTTGCCAGTTGTTAAATATAAATAAAGAATAAAATGTTCTCGTGAATGAAAAATTTTTGTTACAAAAAAAATCGCCTGTAAAAAAAAAAAAAAAAAAAATAATAATAAATAAAATAAAACAAATGAATAAATAAACAAAAAATCGTCTGCACAGTCAGTCATTTTTTTTTTCTGAGCCTGCATTTCCGCCACGTTTGCGGAGTCGGAATCAAAGTCCTCACAGAAGATTACTCAGAAAAGTACTTTACAAACACTATTTTTATCAAAACCATTTTCTTACAAAGTTAGTTTGAAGGAAATCCGACTTTAAGTTCAGAAGCAACATTACTTAAATTCCCCGTAGACGCTAATGTTAATTTTTTTTCTGAACGGTTCAATATTGAACGAAAAATGGTTCAAATCAAAAAGCGAAATATGGAAATGTATGGGAGAGCCTCTCCGAGATCTTTCAAACAAAAAAAAGGTTATTCCATTCAGACGGTTCACTCAAAAGTTATTAGGTGGGGAAAGGTTACTTGAATGGTTCAATGTTGAACCAAAAATGTTCAAATTGAAAATTTAAATACGGTAATAAAGTATCCTTCCCGAGATGCTTCGAACAAAAAAAATTGTTTAAATCGGACTTCATTCAAAAGTTATTAGGGGTGACAGCTTGTTTGAACGGTTCAATGTTGAACGAAAAATTGTTCAAATCGAAAATGTAGATACGGGAATGAAGTATCCTTGAAAAGATCTTTCGAACAAAAAAAAGTTTGTTCAAATCGGACTGTTCACTCAAAAGTTAGCATCGCGGGACCGGTTTTTTGAACGGTTCAAAGTTGAACCAAAAATTGTTCAAATCGAAAAATCAAATACGGGAATGAGCTGTACTCGCCGAGATCTTTCCAACAAAAAAAGTTTGTCCAAATCGGAATGTTCATTCAAAAGTTATTAGGGGGGGACAGACAGACCGACCGACACACAAATTCCCCATCTCAATACCCTACTTTCAAATTTTTAATTTTTCGATATTCAATTTATCTTTTTATTTTTTTTACTTGGCGATATTTTTTGGACTTGGCGATATTTTTTAGATGCATTAAGCTACTTTTAATACTTTTTTCGTCTTTCTTTTGTTTTTAACGGGAAAGTAGGCTAAAAATGGTAGCTGCCGCTCTTCATTTTTATTTATTACAAGTAGCTGTACTAAAAATATGGAGCTCAAGAGTACCGGATTGCAGGGCCGCCGTTTGGGGGGGAATACTGGACCTCCAGTACCAGGCCCGGAGCTTTGGGGGGCCCGTAAGGTTATGAACATGTTTTTCCAGTAATAGTGTCAATAATTTCATCAAAAAAAAAATCTCGCTTTCGATTGCCGATTGTCAATATGAAACAATTGCTAGTACAAACACTAATGAATGAAACGCGATTGCGCAAAGGAAAATGTACCGCTTTTTAAGATCATCTGGCGATACAAATAACGTGAAAATAAAATCAGATGCACACTTTCGTAACTAAAAAAAAAAGTTTTTCCAAAAAAATTTTTTTTTCTTTTTTTTTTTTTTTACAATTGCAAATGTGCTGAAACGATGGCATGAAAATATGCAATTGGGGGGGGGGGGGGGTGCAGGGGCCCCGTAATAAAATTGGTACCGGGCCCCACCGCTGGTAGCGGCGGCCCTGCCGGATTGAGTTAGGTATTACGGGGAAAGTCGTTAATGTTGCTTTAAAGAAGACTGGTAAGATGTGCCCATTGAAGTAGAAAAGCTTATCGGAGATGCAGTAAATGCAATGTAGGTTTGCACAACAAATGCTTTGCTGACTTTCATACTCAACAACACCAATATTTCCTTAATCTCTAAATCTACTTCCCAGTTTATGTTAATTACTGCTTTTATTTCTTCTTATAAAATGCCTTTTTAAATATTATATTGTAGGTAGAAAAATAAAATTTGTAAAAAAGTATGTACTCTCTGGTGCCTAGCGTCACTTTTCAGGGACGATTTTTCTTATTTAAATAAAAAAATTCCTTTTTACATGATATTTTTTAAACTATTTTTCCTGTCCATTAAACACTATTTGTAACCAGTATACAAAATATCTTTGGAAAAAAAATGTTAGGCATTAATGGGTTAAGGGATTTAGATTTGTCTTTTTTTTGTTTTAGAAGGCTAAAAAAATCAATTTTTGGGGGGGAATTTTTTTAGGATAAAAAACCTAGTATGTTGTGGTCATCACGAAACTTTCTTCCATATCTATCTTAATGACTTCGTGGATTTAAGGCATACCACTCTTATGTGATCGCTACTATAAAATTCTGATATTCGCAAAAACAGGAAGAATTTTGCATATATAAATAATAGCACAGATAAATATTTATTTGCATATTGTTATCATAAAACAAGGTCACCATATAAATACGAGCATAAATATTTGACGACAGCGCAATTTTCCAATTATTGGAGTACCTCTGCAGAGACAGAGTTAAAAAGCAAAATTGAAAATCATTGTAAAAGCCTTGCTTAAACTAGTTATAAACATTTTATTTGTTAGCAAATAGAAGATAGCAACAGATAAAATTTTTAATCATTGGAAGTTTTATGATGTTTTGCCAACAATTAAATAGTAGGAAAACGATAGGATTTTTATCTTTTACATGGTTGATTTAATTAAGCGGAAAAATCGACCTCCCCTCTTCTTTGAAGAGATTGGAGCCAAAATGGAATCGGGGCTTGGTTCCATGTAGGTTTATTGTTATTCTAAATTTCATTACAGAAATATTTCTTGAGATATAGCAGTTGCGATGAAAAAAACACATTCGATTGCACCAGCCCTCTTAAAGCTACTAGGGCTAAAATTAAATCACCTTTTACACCCTCTAAGGTCTCTATGTGGATCAATTTTTGTTTGATTCTGTTCATTACTTCTCGAGATATAGCTGTCAGAAGTAATGAGACCAACATTTGATTGCTCTACCCCTCATTTGAGTTATTGACACCAGAATTGAATCAGCACTTGCACTCAATAGGGTCTACATAAAGACTACTTTTTTTGATTCTGCCTGTCGTTTCCTGAGATATAGGAGTCACCTATAGGGCAGAAAACGTTTGATTGCTCCACCCTCCTTGGAGGAATTTGCTTCCCAGCCTAACCCAATTCTCATGGGGGCATATATGGGTATCAGTTTCATTTCATGCAGTAGTTTTTGTTCCAGAGGGGCCACAAACATATTTTTCAAAAATGGTCGAAATGGACTCTGTAAATACATTGAATTTTGTAAAATCTATCGAAATTTGAAAAGTTTTATGAATCGAATACTTTTTTTCTTTTTTTAGATTGGATATAGAAGAAAGTAAAAAAGCAAATCTAGCAAATTGTTTAGATTATTTTATTACATGCTTGAACCTGGAAGAAAACGTTTTTTAGAGAAAGATATTCTCGTGCAACTAATTTTTTTACACATTTGTGCAATTGCTACAATGGGCGGAATTAATGGAGCTAGTAATTTTCATCCGAAAAAAAAAAAAAAAAAAAAACATTTTAATTTTCATGCATTTTTTTTCCATGCAAACTAAAAATATCTAAAAATGTATAAAATTTGAATGTTTTCTCAGGTTTGGAGAAAAAATTTGCTTTTTATATAAAAAAAACATTTTAACTTGCTAAAACATTGTTAAGAATTTTTTTTTTTTGAAAATGCTCTTAGTTCAAATGAAAAATATATGAAAATTAAAATAGTGCTTTTTTTTTTGTTTCAGATAAAAATTACAAGCTCCATCTATCCCGCAAATTGAAAACAGCAGTTGCTGTTTTCAATTGATTTTTCTTTTTTCCCCATGTTCAGAGACAAAATAAAATAACCTAAGAAGTTCGCTAGAGACTTTTTTTCCCTTTTAATTCTAAAGAAATTCTCCCAAAAATCGTTTTTTTGAGCCTTCTAAAGCAGGATACTCCCTTAAATCATTTATCAAGATTCTTTCATTTTGCTACCTTCCATGAAAGTAATATATTTCTTGATCATTCCTGGAAAACATATCAAAATTTCATTTTGCCCTTGTTTTAAGTAGCGTTATCTCATTATCTAAGAATCTTCTTTTAAGGATATACATAATTAAGACCATAATTTTCCAATTGCTTATATTTGTGTTCCTAAGAATAAAAATATATTCTTGGTTTGAAAATTATTCAAATGATTTTTTTTTACCTGATTACGTCACAGCTAAAAGGAAGGGTTATGTCTTTAGTAGTCTGGGTATGTTTGTATGTAGGGATAGGGCCCTATCCCGGTTTAACCACGAAGCTGTGATAGGTACGGGGGACCCTGGAGTGTGAAATGAAATGTATGTAGGGATATTCCACCATAGCTCCTAAACGATTTTGATGAATAAAGTATCAATCCATTCGTTATTATGACGCAGCTAACATAGGCTAGTTAATTATAAGTTTTTTCTAATTTCAAGTAGCATTTTAGCTTCACATAAAAACATTTTTGCTCTAAAATGAGTGAAAAAATGCTCGCACAAATAATTACTAGATGTTGGTAAAAAGCTATGATTTTTCTGCACCTTACAAAGTTTGTTCAAATGTTTTAAAGTAATTAGAACGTGAGTTATAATTATTTTTAACTTATTTCATGCTCAAACTTAGGCGAGCCTTTAACTGGGAATTCATTGTTGATCACGACCATTGTTGAACCAAAATCAGGGGTTAATCCAGAGTATTTGACCAAGATCCTGTTTTTGGAATTTTGTGAAAAATACTTACGTCAAGAAATATTCCTGATCGTTCTTTAAACTCGGATTTCTGTGAAAAGTCAGTTTTCGAGTGTGGGATTTTTATGAAAGGTCCTTTTTTGAGTTTCTGAATTTTGTGAAGGGTCCTTTTAACGGACCTAATTTCTCCCTAGATTGACCCCTGAAAATGCATCTCCAATTTTAAAGCAACATAAAATGATTTTCACTTTTGCTGGGAAGTAAGATTTATTTTTTTCCGTCATATCTTTACTAATAATATAAAGCTGTAGAGTTTGTTTGTTTGTTTGAACGCGCTAATCTCAGGAACTACTGGTTCGATTTGAAAAATTCTTTTTGTGCTGAATAGTCCATTTGTCCAGGAAGACTTTAGGCTATAGGAGTTATTGTTATAACTAAAAATAATAATGTTATATATAGATTTTATTCGAATTCAAGGCAATTTTCACATAAATCGCCGAATACTGGGTTAAAAATTACTTGCACATATTGTTATATATCGTTGGAAGCAAAAAAAATTTCTCCGTCCTATGCAGTTTGTTCCGATTCTCTTAATTAAACACAGCACGAGTTATTCAATTTTTAAACTTGCCTTTTGTAAGGCTTCGCCCGATTTCTTGCAATACTTGGTTCATCAAAACCATCAATAAAAAATAAACTAATTATTCCACAGTTTTGATTTTATCTCCACTAGAAAAAAAGTTACAAGCGTTTGAAATTTGAGTTCGAAAACATCTTTTCTGATCAAATTATCAACGTTTTATTGCGTTGCTATGCCGACATCTTTTAAATTCATTGTTAGTTCCCTTTTCTTCATTTCGTTTCTTAAAAGCATTTTATTTTACGGCGTTTCAAAGGCCCTCCTATGATGATTATAACGAGGCAAATAATTCCTTTTAGTTCGGTACAATTGCAAATATTTGAGCCTTTAATATTTAATTGTGACATAATGTAGCAATTTGATATTTGACAACAAACGTGCCTTTTAACTTAAAAAAAATAATGAGGAAGACCGCAGATTTTGTGGATATAGATTTTGTTTTGTATTGCTATTGTTTTCTTATTCGAGGGTAAAAACACAATACAATTTCACCAGAAAACAACGAAACCACGCCCACTTATATGTAAATACATTGATTTCTCAAAGCCGGGGGGGGGGGGGGGGTGCAATTGACCCCCCCCCAAATGACGGGCCTGGGCTTAACCCATTTATGCCTAATAGCCTAAAAACGGGACTCTTGTTAGTTACTGCAGAAAAAGACATGTAATACATATATCCTTTTACTAAAGCTGTTCTTCACAAGTTAAATATTCCTTCTTCTTGAGAAAACCAGTTATAGCCACTATTTGCACACCAGAGTTTATTTATTGACAGTTATTTTTAGGTAAATGAGTCAAACAACGATACAGCATGGGTAGTCACAAAAAGATAGGTTTTTTGAGAACTTATTTTTCATAAAATTAAACTATTTTAAAATGATTTGCTTAAAATAGATCACAGAAGTCTTCCGTAATGTTAGTTTGCAAAAATGGTTAGATCATTTTTGTATAATCATGATCATTTGCTCATATATATGCCCAGTGTCCCATAAACAGGACATTAAATAACTTAATGAATATGGTAGCGGTGATCTATTTGACGCCTAAAATGCGTTTAAAACATTCCAATTTTGAGTTTTAAGCAGATAAAAATTGAAAAAAAAAAAAAAAAAACTTGGGCATTAATGGGTTAATTGACTGTGCTGAATTGTTTACTGAAACTGTAACAGATGTTGCCAAAATCAACTTAGAAATTGAAACAATCTGATATTTGCATGTTTAAATAAACTAGTGTGACAGACATTACACACGTGACAGACATTACAAATTTAAAAACCTTCTACATCATTCAATATTTTGGGTTTTCTTAAATTAACTACACAGACATGTTTTTTATAACACAGAATAAGAGGAAATGTAAATAAAAGTATAAGATGTAAACATATCGTCGGCACCATGCTAAAGTAACGAATGTGAAAAATCGCGTTTTTCAAGTTCGAATTTTACAAATAATTAAAATTAAAATGATACCTTCGAGCGATAATTTTACACTTAAAGATATCTATAAAAGTTTAAAAAATAAAAATAACCAAACACATCATGTGGGAAAAAGTTATATGCAGTGTTTTGGCTCGCCTGAAAAGTGCCAATTTTCACATTCGTAAGTTTAGCATGGTGGCGACGATATCCTTGTTAAAACTTAAAAATTTTATGTTTTTGTGACAGACATTACAGGTCTCGGAAGGATTATTCTAAAGCCCCCAAATAAATTTCAAATAATTTTTATCAAAAACTTTGATGTTTTTCAAGTGCTCAAGAATCATTTCTCTTGACTAATAATTTTTTTGAAAAGAATCAGTTTAAAATTTCAAACTTAAAGGCAAATCAAAGTTGTGAAAATAAAGCTTGTAATTTCAGTCACCGAATTAACTCTAAAACTCATTTATAAAAAATATTTAGACATAGTTATAGCAGTGAATTTTATTAATTTCATAAAATTTGGTTTATTTTTTACGCATTATGATCCAAAACTAAAACTTTTGATGAAATTTAAAAATTAGCAGCTATGTCCACATATTCCTGGAATTAACCTGTAACCTAATTTACCATTCTTGTGTGCTATGAACTAATATGCTTGATTATGTATCAAGCTAAAATGCTTTCTTTTTATAGTTGACAACAATCAACATTTGAATTGACTTATGTTATTAATGTGGTACTGACAGCTAGGATTCCAATAGAACTAACATATCAAATAACTTCTTTTACCAAATTATACAATATCAAATAGCACCTACCTTGTTTCTTACCTTTCAGTGCTTTTTATGTAGTTGGGTTAAAGTTTTTACAACTATTTTTTATTAAAGCTTTGCACTGGCCTACTGGTCAGTACTGTTATTAGGTTTTATTTGCATTAGAATTCTGCTCCCAGTTTTTATTGATTTTATCATACTTGCTAACTTATAGAAATGGCATTAGTAAAACTTTTTGGCACACACTTCTAGTTAGTCCAATTGAACATTTGCTCAGCTTTAATTAAGAGCGTAAAAAAATACAAGAGCAAAGGATTAATCAGCTTATATATGTAACATTTAAATGAACTGATATAATCACCAAAAATTTAAAATGAAAAAACTTCGAAATTTAAGTAACTTGCAATGTTTCTGAAATTTTATATAATTTGACCATCTAAATTCTCCAACTGCAATCTTTCATTGCCATCCTGAACCTCTTTAATGAATTTTTAAAAAAATAAATAATTTAACTAGATTCAACTCAGATGCAACTATAGATTGAAATTTCTAAGAGGGTGTGGCAAAATGGTGATTGTGCTATAGAATATGAAGAAAAAAACTTACTTTTAATGAACTGCAATGAGATCTAAATCACCATATAACTTAGATAAATAACATTTTCAAAACTTTGACATAATTCTTAAAGGTATTTACTACTATAACGGAGAACATAGAAAAATAAGAGGAATTTCTTGAAAAACTTTGATGTTGAAAAGCATTTAATGAACAATGTTACAACACAATTAACAATGCTTCAACTGAAATAATGAATGTAACAAATGATTCATTTCAAAATACAGTTCAAATATTGTTTAGATTAAAGACACATCACACCAAATCTACATAAATGTTCTGGCCAGAATGTAGAATTGTAATAACTTGGCAATCAATTCTTGGCACAATTGCCCTAATTTTGTCTCACCTTGTCGCATTTGTCATGGCTACTATGTCTTCCGCTGCAAACTTTCTGTAATCAAGATGTTTTTCTGCAAACTACAAGCATTTATTGGTACTGGTTTCAATTTCATATACTTTTTATATTTCTAAACATTTATGCCTCTAGTTTTTTTTTTTAACTGGAATGCACCACAATTACAAACATGATCATTATCGATTTATGTGTCCGATAAGTGAACATTTCAATAGAAAACTAAGCTTGTTGCTTGTCATTTAAACAGTGCAAATGTTTTTAAAATAAGGCAGGTGTTATCGACCCGACCACCGGATACGTAAAGGAGCATCGGCCACATCGTAATGATCGATGCGTTCGCCATTTCCCCACGAGGAGCTACCACAAGACGAATGGTAAGCCGAATGACGAGAATAGAGATCCTACCGTTGAGTTGTTGCGATCCGTCCGTTGAACGGGTAGCATCTGCGCACGCGCAAATGTATGGGTCGAATCCGGAATGCGGGCCCGACGGTCGGTTCTTTAACCACTGCGTTAAAATAATTGCTAACTGTGATTAGGAAAGTATAATATGCACTTTAGTCATCCAGAGTTAAGAAATAAAAAAATCTAGGGGGGAAAAAATTTAGTTCAGTTTTTTTATGGCAAACAAGTATAATCTTCAGATTTGATTGTTGGGTAAATTCTTGATTTGTTTACTATCTGGCAGCTACATAGCTAATGAGTGATGAAAAACATATAATGCGAATATGATTTTCATGATAAATAAATCACTTTAGTAAAACAAATTAAGAGTAGTTTTATTAATTTTTTTAGTAAAATCTTTAATGAAATGTACTATAATTTATTATTTTGAATTAATCTTCCCATAAGTTTACAGTCTTTTGAATTAATCTGGTTTTAAAAAACAGGGAACCTAACTAACAATTTGTTTTAAAAATTTGTCTCTTTTTATGTGATAACGAGCAATGAAAATAAATGAAATCCAAAAATATAAATTTGTGCCATCAAAATACTATTAAAAAAAATTCATAAAATATTTTGCAGCGAAATATAAGTAACCATAACAAATACCATCCGTTACAATGCAGGAGTACCTTAGTCAACGTCAAGCAATGTATAATGCCACATTTTTACCAGTAAAATTTTTTTTAATAATATCGTCGCCCTCTTCCTCGGGGATAGTAGTTAGATCCTCTGGAACGAGGATAAGAATTTACATTTGTACTATATTTACCACCAGGAGGGGAGTATAATTCTCTTCCAGCTTTCATATCTCTCCTAGGCTTTTTATCTTGGGAAGCTGGGGCTTCTATCTCACGTTTTTCAGAGGTTAACTTAGTTGTTGCTGCGGTTACTGGCTTCCATGACAAAGTAACGGTTGTTTTGAAAGTTGGCGGACTTCTAAACAAATCTTTGATTAGAGTATTAATGTTATTCATGGTACGTAAGGCAATTGCTTTTAATTTTGTTTCTTCTGGCTTAGCTTCTTTTGCTTTATTTGTGATTAGTGATTCTCGAAATGTTTTGATGCCGTTTTGCACACCTCGAGCTAAAAACTGTAATCTTGATTTCAAGTCTTTGAATCGTTGTGAATTTTCCGCAGAGGTCAAGAACTCTGGATTGAATTTCAATAGCTGGGTAAAGATGAATAAGAAACATTCAATGTGAGTGAACTGTAAGTTCGGCTCGTCTGGTTTAGAGTCGTTTTCAATATCCGTTGGAGGCGGTAAGGGAATGTATTCTAAAAGTGTTTTATAGATAACTTCAAGACACTCTTTTAAGTGCTCTTCTTCAGAAAGAAAAGGAGATATTTCTGCTAATACTTTGATGATATCAAGACTCATTTCTTCACCATTTTCGAATTCACTTATTTCCTTCAATTTGGGCAGAACAACAAGACAAATATGAGTAACAAACTGTACTGAATTCACAAAAGGGGAAAAATATGGGAGAGCATGACGTACACACTGCAAGAAGCCAGCTACATTATCAGCAGAAGCAGTGAACTCTTCATCTATTTCTGCTTGCTCGGCAATCAACTGCACCAAAACCTGTTGAACTGGAATTGTTTTCGCAATTTTTAAATTGGACAGCAAGGGTAATAGAGTAAGAAAATCTTCACCACTTATAGTTGGAAAGGCTTTTTTGCAGGCTTCCAGAACAAATTCTTCTATTTCTTTTGTTGCCAACTCTGGGGGTAAGAACTTGAATTTTGTACATAAAAACTGGATGGTACGTTTCCTAATGAGCTCATCTTCCGTCTGAGAGATCTGTATGAATATTCCTTGAAGAGTTGATTTGACATCCATTTTGAGAATTGTCATCAAAGAGGCTTGCACTGTCGCTACTTCTGACGAATCTTCAGTTTGCAGCATTTGAGCAAGGATGTCAGCAACTTTACTGACGAAATTTTTGGAATACTTGCAGAAACTTGGCAAATGCTTAACGGCATGCTTCCGAATTGCAACGTCTTCATCTTCAACCAAATCAAGAACTGCATCCAGAGCGCTTTCAGCCATGTGAGGAAATTCTTTCAAAAATCTAGGAATAAACTGGCAAGCTAACATCTTCTCACTTGCAGTCCCTTTTGTAGCGTTCACTATCTCCAAATATTTAGATTCGTGCTCTGAAACGTTGCACTTAGGATCTGCTAAAATGTCATAGTATTGGTATAATTTATCAACTTTATCCATCTTTCAAATTGGGACAAATTTATAACAAAAACAATTTGATATAGTGGAAAGTTAACACTAGGTTAATCGGTGTGATTCAAGTCTTAATGATGATAAAATGGATAGAAATATGAAGTACTCTGCAAGGTAAAAGCATTTAATTTCTATGAAAGAAAAAGTTTTAAATACTACTTTGTGAGCAAAGCTTAAAAATTAAAAATAATACAAAATACAATATTTCGCTTTCATCACAACGGAACGTTTCGGCATTCAGTTCGAGAAAACTCTACGGTTATGAGCAAATTAAATTAACTGGCATGGCAAAAATAAATACATAAAGGCTCGCTTATATACCACGGAGTCTTCTTCAAGGTGGTATATTTAACGTCTCCTTTACACTGTGGTTGCAGCTCTGCTTCATTAATAAATTAACTGGATAACTCAAAAAATCAAAATGGCAAAGCGCAAAGCTTCAACTCTCTTTGAAACACTATGATGGCCCCACTCAATATTTAAAACGTGGGAGAAATTCTGCAAAATGGGGACTGTCTGTATAGTGGGAACGTATTGAAGCCTCCAACTATATTAAAGATTCCATTTTCTTCTTTTACCAGACAGGGGAGTTAAAAAAAATTAATCACATACACTAATAAAGCCGAAGAATTTAAACATACAGAAGAAAAACAAACATTTTGAAGAGATTCGGCCTCCTTGGATTCGGCTTTTGAACAAAACTTTCCACAACTTGGTGGCGCCATCTTGTGCTTATGATGATAATAATAAATTAGGTTGCTATTATTGACAAAATCAGAATATCCACTTACATTTCCTACATTAGATCACAGGCGGCTCGTACGAGGCGCGGCCCACTGGAGGGAAGCCTCCTTCAAAAGTAGGCCGTATATGAGGTCGAAGGATGGGAGAGGACTGCCCGCTCACCTACTACAGTAAAGAACTTTGCTCCCTCACTTTTCAGAGGTAAAACATAACTATCGATTGGAATATTTTCATGATAAAAAAATCAAAATCATTTTGAAAAATTAACAAAAAAAAAAAAAAAAAAAAAAAAAAAGAATAGAACCCCCCCCCCCTAAAAACTCCAAATAAATGATAGATTTTTCTAATAGAATTTTACGTAAATGAAAATTCGTATGCGAAAGGGGAAGTCCATTGTGGCCATTTTTGGTCACACTTTACATTTTTTAAAGATCATTTAATTAGTAACGTCAAAATTCAAAAGTATAGCCATATTTTACAGAAAAACACATCGTTTTAGGCGTCGTGCCGTTACCCTTCTTTCTTCTTTTGACCCCACACTTTTCTTCTGCTTCAGCCACCTAAGCATTACATCTTTTTGCCTAACTTTGTTTAAAGCAAATTAAAAATGTCTAACAAAATAGGAAGCTGTCTAGCTGAGTTTTGCGCGCCTGGCAATCACGATCGCTTCCATTTGAAAAAGGGGTGATAGGATAAGGAAACGCACTTGTCGGTGCTTTCGCTTCTCACTTCCTGTTGAATGCTACTTCGCATTTCTCCCCTATTTTGAAGAAATCCAAAGTGACCTCAGGCATGCGCAGATGCGAGGAAGGTTTTACGATAAAAGATTAGGCAGCATGTTTGTCAAAATGTATACAAACATTTTTTTACAACGCAAAATTTTGACTTACGAGATAGGTGAATTTAATGAGGGGGGGGGGGGGAAAGGGGGGTCACTTTATTAAAAGTTTCATTTCCTTAATTTGCTGTTTTTCCTGCAACACGTATTTAGTTTTTCACTGCTTGAAACTTTTTTTCACTATTTCTGAGCGTCTCAAATTTGTCAATAATTTCTTCGGTTTGAATGAGGAATTCTCCGTCAATCTTTTAAATTTCTGTATTTCAAAAGATTTTTTTCAAAAATAGCAATGTAGTCTACAAATTAATGGTATGGCAGGGGTGACTATTACTTTCTTCTATATCTAATGTATAGAAGAAAGTATTGGATTCATGAAAATTTGTCGAATTTTGACGGATTTGCACGTTTTGAGGTGCGCTGAGTCCATTTCGACCATTTTTGGAAAATATCTGTGTGTGTGTGTGTGAGTCTGTATGTGTGTGACCAGTTTTTGTGGCCGCGCTAGGGCAAAAACTACTGCATGAAGGCGCATCGCAATCAATCCTTCCAAAACACAAGCAATCTGTTTTTCCAGAGGGAACATCACTTATCCCCCTCGCGTCATACTAAATAATGTTGAAATTAATTACTCTAGAAGTGTAAAATACTTAGGAGTCCACTTAGACTGCAAGCTGACATTTAATACTCATATCACTGATGCGGTAAAGAAAGAAAAAATAAAACTAGGTTATGTCTTATCCTTACTATATAGCAGACATCTTAGTACTAAAAGCAAACTATTGTTGTATAAAACTGTGATTCGCCCTGCACTCCTATATAGCGTCCCTGTATGGGGAGAGGCAGCCAAGTCTAATATGAAGAACATACAAGTCCTCCAAAACCAAACTCTCAGAAAAATCTTCAATGCCCCTTGGTACGTTTCCAACAAAACTCTTCACAACGATGCTAACCTTCAAGTTATTACCTCCTACATCGTCGATACTTCCACAAACTTTTTCACCAAGCTTGAGAACCACCCTAACCCACTAATTCATGATCAAGTTCATTACACCTTCCACCACGGTGGTACTAGGTTTCCATCTGATACCATGCACATCACCTACTCCCTCGGTTCTCGGAGGAGCAACCTTACTAGGGATGACAATCTCTCACACTAGTCCATGCCGAGCCAGCGGCTTGCCGCTAGGCTGGGTCTCATTTCGAGGCCTATGGCCTTCTCGCTATTAAGCGACTCTCTCCTCTCCTACCAGCAAGAAAAGGCTTGCTGGTTAGGCGCTCCATAAGACCCCTACCATGTTAGGATTGGCCCTAACAGTAGGTCTCTTCCTTGCTCACTTCCGGCGCGAAGTGAGTACAGAGCGTGGGGCAGGTCCCTCGCTCTGACTTTTCCTACACTTTTTGTTTTTCTATTGTAATTTTGCACTTACATTTTTACCCAGTCCTTCCATTTGTTTCATGTCAGCTCAATCATGTTCTCTCTCTCACCCAAACAGCGAAAAAGAGCGTAGCTCTAACGCAATTATTTTCTCACGATCTGTGTATCTGTAACAAAAATTTTTGCACACATGTACTTTTTTTAGCGAATTCCTCCAAGGAAGGTCCCTCAGGGGCAGGGAAGTAAGCCGCAGAATCAAACGAAAATTGGTCCATAGGTAGACCCTACTGAGTACAGGTGCTGTCAATATCTCGAAGCAGGGTGGAGCAATCGCACGTGTTCGGCGCGGGGGTGATTGCTATATCTCAGGAAGTAACCGGCGAAATCAAACGAAAATTGGTCCATAGGTAGATCCTATTGAGTACAAGTGCTGATTCAATTTGTGTGTCAATATCTCAAAGGGGGGTGCAGCAATCAAACGTGCTTATTGTGTCATTGCACCTACTGTATCTCGAGAAATATTGCTGCGATTTGAATGAAATTTGGAATAACACTAACCCAATATGGAAGCAAGCATCGATTAAATTTTGACGCCAATAGCCCCAGTGGGAGGGTGGGGTGATTTTTGCGCTCAGTCAACAATGCGAAAAATTAATTCATTAAAAAATCGCTTTCACGCTATTTAATTATCAAAACAGCTGAAAACTTTCAATGATTTGAAATTTTTAACTGTTGCCAATTTCTTTTTACTAACAAATAAAATGTTTGCAATTAATCTAAACAAGACTTTTGCAATGATTTCCAATTTCGCTCATTGATACTGCATTTGCTGGGTTATTATGATAATTGGGAAATTGGAGCTGTCTCCAATTATTCGGGCGAGTATGTATTTTATTTTGTAACCGGAATTAATAAGATAGATATAGAAGAAAATTTCGTGACGGCAGCCGCGGATGGAGCACCCCGCACCGGCCCGCGTATTCATCACAGACCGGCCCCTAATATATATATATATATATATATGCAGGTATAGTTATCAAAATAATGGAAACACTTGAGGATTCATAAGAAAAATCTACCGGTCATCGCAAAATAAGCGATCAATTGTTCTTTAACTTTAGCCATACAACATATAGACTTTACCGGACATTTCCACATTGAAATTAAATCACCCATGCATTTGGGGGATGACAAAAAGGGGGGTCGGAAGAAAAACCGCTTTTTGACCGTAACTCTTCGAAAATAGCTCGGAATAAGCTTTAAATTTCAGTAATTAATTAGCATACTATGTATAATTACCGTAAAGTCGGGTTACTTGGACCCTAGGGGGTTACTTGAGCCCATTACAGTAAAATGATAAAATCTAGGTTTGGTACTTATTAGTTGAAGACTTGCACGTAGTTTTCCTCGTTTCTCCTCTAGGTAGAAGCACTCTGCAGTCTCTAATGCTAGTACCAAACCCAGATTTTATCATTTTACTGTCGGCTCAAGTAACCTCCTTGTGGGTCCAAGTAACCCGACTTTACGGTAATGTAAAAAATTTTATGAACGTACCACTCTTACTTCCGAAGATATGAAACATTTTTTAAAAACGGCAATTTTATTTGAAGGGTTTTTGCTCATAACACGCAGAGTTTTTGATCAAACCTTATCAAAACTTCAGGAAAGATGACAAAATACAAGAAAAAGAACATACTAAAACGGTAAATAAAAATATTAAAAATCCGATGAGATATGAATGTTAAAAGGAAATAATTTTTCACGGCACATGCGCAAACGACAGAAATTTATAACTACAAAAATATTTTACCCTGATTTATACTGCAGCTTATTAAAAAAATTCCAGTTGAATATCATGAAAATTGGAAAAGATATCAGCGATCTAGTGAGCTGTATTTCATTCATTCGCAGACAATACATAAATAGTGAGGGACTGTCCACAAAGAGCTATTTAAAGACTTTTTCTGTACTTACTTCTGTCATGGTTTTCACATTTTGCTTCCGGTTGCAGAGTTGAATTCAGACGCGTGAACTTTAACGCACTTCCGCTTTATAGTGGAGCGAGCAAAGGTTTGGTTACGTGGTTTTGAGTCGAGTACAATGATTGGCTGGACTACGACTGGAAGCTTTAATTAATCTGACTGAAATTGTTGGAGATAAACCTTGCAATATTAAAGCAAAAGAAGAAATGAAACGAATGAGATTAGGGTTAATCTGTGCTTTGGGTCCCTTTTCTCGCCAAATACGGATTTCTGTTTTGTCGCCATAGAAACGCCATTTTTGCGTAATGTCTCTCGGAGCTTTTAACTACGCGAGACAACAAAGAAAAACGCACCAGTTGGCGACTTTTTGAAAATGCGCCAAGCAGGGACCCAAAGCGCATTTTCACCGAAATTAGCTAACAATCAACATGTTAGTCAAGTTCTTCACGCAATTCTAAATAAATTTTAAAACGAAAAAACTTTAAAATAAAATATAAAAAAAACTTTTTAAATTTAAAGACTATTTCTGTCCGCTCATTCGCACTAAAAAGTATGAAATAAACTAAGTAATCGATATAGTGATTATAGTGTTCAGAAATTCCAGCTCATCTTGATATATTTATATTTACGTTAATGCTAAAGCAGCCAATAAAGTTTAAATGAAAAATTTGATTTAAGAAATAGGCGGTATAGTAAAAGCTATTCGTAATAAACAGTATACCGCCTATTTCGTAAATCGAATTTTTCATTTAAACTTTATTGGCTGCTTTAGCATTAACGTAAATATAAATATATCAAGATGAGCTGGAATTTCTGAACACTATAATCACTATATCGATTACTTAGTTTATTTCATACTTTTTAGTGCGAATGAGCGGACAGAAATAGTCTTTAAATTTAAAAAGTTTTTTTTATATTTTATTTTAAATTAAAGGTTATTGCGTCATAGTTCAAAACCAACGTTTTAGGGTTGTGTCCGGATACTTTTGGCCACCTACATATGAGGTCTTTCTGGCCAAAATAGGCGAAATGTGATTTCTATGCCCAGGGCCGTCGCTAGCTGAAATATCTGGGAGGGTGTTGAGAATTTGGCGGCCCTGGGGTCATCATTTAGGGGGTGAGGGAGATATCTTCCCCCGAGCTTTGAAATCTAATATTTTTTACAAAGGTGGAAGGTGGACGCAATTTTTGTTTTTTGATTTTTTCCTATAAAATTAGCATCTAGTATACCCCCTCCTCCAACACATGAAAAAATTCAAAATGACAAGCCTGAGTGGCTGCAAACAGCTTTTGAGTTTCTGAGCACATGCTTAAAACTTTAAATTAATAGGCAGGACATAAACACCATATAAATGTTAAATGTCAAAAAATATTAATAAACAATAAATAATAATAATAAGCATTTATTTATTTGTTAGCAGATTGATTGGTTAGCAGATGCCCGGCACAGAGCAGATTGCCCTTTGAGCAATCTGCTCTGTGCCGGGCATATTTTAAACGATTCATGAGGTACCTTTTCCTTTTTCCCGTGTTTTGTGGTGATTGTCCCTTGAGCATTCATGCTATTAAGTTTTGTGGGAAACGCAGATAAAGTTCAACTGCCTAAAAATAATCTACTCCTTAGTTTTTTAAAAATACATTTCACAAATTTTATTGTTAAAAAAATCATAATTTAAAATTGACAGCGCCTGTGCTTCAATGTCGCCCATTTGCTTGCTAAACTGTCTAAATTTATGGCGTCTGTAATATCTTTCTCACATGCCAGCAGTACTAGAGAGTCTAAACGCTCCTGGTCTCCCATTATACTCCTCAAAACATTTTTGATGAATTTCAGTTTACTGAAGGTTCTTTCATTGGTAGCAACTGTTACCGGAGAAGTAAATCCAAGCCGACAAGCGCAGTAAGCCAATGGAAGGGCGGACTTGAGCTTCTGTGCTTCAATCATTACTTCTGATAACGTTTCTACTCCATTTTCATTGCACTTATCAGATAAAATTTCCAATTCAGCTTGAAGTCCCAAAGGATCCATGTATAAATTAGAATTGGGGAAAAAATTAATGAATGCCTCTATATTGGTGGAACTCATTTGGACTCTGGAAAGCGATGGACTTAATAGGAGGAATAGAGGCTTCATCTCCTCTAAGTTCGCATTCATATTGTTTTTCGTCATAGTTAACAAATTGGCTAATAGAATCTTGAACTGCTGTCGAAAATATGGTTTAAAATCGATGCTCGCAGCGCATTTGTTTGTTTCCTTTTTCATAAGAAAAAAACGGACAATGAGCAGTTTTGCGTCGTTTGACTGCGATGTGATTTAGAAAAAAAATCTGGAGCATCACAGTAAGGGGCCCTGCTCCACATCAGTGAAAAACGCGAGCGTAAAGCAGAAACGGAAAATGGATTAAATGGTGTTCCTGTGGAAAGTACCCGGATTTTCGGTTTCTGCCCTCGGTTTCGGTCGCGTTTTCCGCTGATGGGGAGCAGGGCCCGTACCGTGTGGCCGTGTGCACAATATTCACCAATATATGCGATTTTTATTTTGATGGTCTGAGGAGGTTGAAAGAACCTCCTCAATGTGCCGCAGAGAGGGCAACCGCATTTAATTCTCTCCCCCCCCCTTTTTTATTTCAGTATAATAAACTTTTATTATTATTATTTCTTCAAATTTACTACATAAAAAAATTCGTTCGGTCCCAACACACAGTGAAAAGTGATAAATTTTCTTTTTAATTATCTTCAGTTTAAACATTGCACTATCTTTCAATAATGGTATTTTGTGTGATTTTCTTCAATTTAAATTTATTTAAAATATAAAATTTGGCGGCCCTCTGCATATATATATATATATATATATATATATATATATATATATATATATATATATATATATATATATATATATATATATATATATATATATATATATATATATATATATATATATATATATATATTTTAAATATTGCATCGATCTTGTTGAATTATGTATACATAATTTGATTTATGTTTTATTAATGTAACTAATTTTAGTTACAGAGGTTCGCGTACCTTTTAAAGCTCTCGCACACATTAATACAGTACTTTTTTTTTCGAAATTGGGCAGGGCGACCTATAGTTTCCCGTTTACATGACACCCTGAACGAGAAAATTTCGTATTTTTCGCAACGAATATTTCTGTGAAGGAATCTTAACTATTTTTCGCGGCCCCAATTATGTATTTTTCATAAGTAATAATTGGGGCCGCGAAAAATACAGGACATTTTTAAAAAATCAGGTTTACTGATATTCTTAATAATGTTTTAATTATTCCACTTCTCTTTTAAATTTCATTTAAAGTCCTGAAATATTTTTCTAAAATTTCATTTTAATAATAAAATAAAATCGGCGGCCCCTTTCTTCAGAAAAGTGAGGGGGTGTAGCACCCCCCCACACCCCCCCTTGCCGAAGGCCCTGTCTATGCCGAATATAAATTTTCAAACTGTATACAATTTAACATTGGAAAAAAATGCTCGATTGTTACCACACCATTTGTGGACAACCCCTCGCCCTATTTTCGAAGAGTTATGGTCAAAAAGCGGTTTTTCTTCCGACCCCCCTTTTTGTCGTTCCCAAAATGCATGAGTGATTTAATTTCAATGTGGAAATATCCGGTGAAGTCTATATTTTGTATGACTAAAGTTAAAAAACAATTGATCGCTTATTTTGCGATGAACGGTAGATTTTTCTTATGAATCTCAAGTGTTTCCATTATTTTGATAACTACCGGTATATATATATATATATATATATATATATATATATATATATATATATATATATATATATAATGTTCGTAAATTTTAATTCAAAATTATGCTTTCTTTTACATTTAAAAATTTCAATGATAAACATGCAAATTTACACACAAACCAAACATTTTTTTCTGTTTATTATAAAACCACTACGCGTATGCAAATTCAAAAAATTTACTACTACAAATTTTCAATTCTTAAAGCTATTCCGATTATCTATATCTATATATATAAAGATGACGGTGTTTGTTTGTTTGTTCGTTCGTTTGTTTGTTCGTTTGTAACCGCTGGCCAGAAGCCCCCACAGCACCTACAGACCTGAAACTTGGCTCAAAAATTCGAACGTACCCCGCCCTCGTGCACCTCGAAGCCCAAATTTTTAATTTCGAATTAGTTATTTTTAAATTAATTAATTAGTCTCATTTTTGGTGTATCCGCCATAATTGAGGGGGGAAAACCTCCCCCCACCCCAAAACATTATATATCGTTGGAAAGGGGTTTTTTTTCTGAAAAAGAAAAGTTTTAGCACGTTTCTGTCCGTTAATTAGGACAGGAGATATTAATTAATCAAATTTAGTCAATTTTCAAGGCTTAACTCTACGCAGAACTGAAACACTAGAGCCATTTTCCTGATCAGCTGCTCTTTTGTCCCTGAAGTTACTTTGTGGTTAAAATTGTGCGTATAGATTTAAGCCTTGAAAATTTATTCAATTTGAATGTTTAATATCTCTTATTTCTTTCTAATTTTCTCTCTTTTTGATTTATTTGGCGAATTGATTTAAACTTTAACATGACTTTAAGTGGAGTTTAAAAGATGGAGCGCATTTGAACTAAAGGATATAATAATTTTAGTTCAGAGGGGTGGGAGGGAATTTAAATTTATTCAGTTGAATTCCTCAAAATTTGGTGTTGCCAAAAATGTCAGAATGGAAATGGAACTATTATTGTTAAAAAATTAGCGATGGCTATCAGCTACTCTTCGTATTTGGCGTGGTAAAGTTTGGCAACAATAGGGATATTTACCAAACCTCCCAGCCAGTGAAACACTTCTTTCTCCAAATTAAAGAAAAAGAAAACGCTCTGTGAAGGAACAGTAGTTGTTTGCAGTCTAAAAAGTATTTTATTGCATGTTTAAAACATGTATATAATGCCGCCAAACCTAAATTTTTAATAGTTCCATTCTGACATTTTCGGTAACACCGCTATGAAGTTACTCTTCGTATTTGGCGTCGTAAAGTTTGGCAACAATCTGGAAATTTACCAAACCTCCCAGCCAGGGAAATCTTGCTTATTTGAGGGTTACTGTTATAGATTGTAATCACTTCAAAGAGATGGTGCGAAAGACATTATATTTCTTGCCTTTTAATGTTCACATTAAAATCATGGAAGAATGGTTGAGGCTGAGCTACCTGACACAATTGATTCCCTATGTTAATAAATTTAAATTTGGCGACCAATTTTACATTGAAATTACGGTTAAATCGGTGGATTATGTTAAACTTCAAGGGCAAAATTGCTGTGTTCGTTGAGAGTTTTCGAAAATCTTGCCACTACAGTTATCTCAAAAGTTCCATTGAAACGTTTATTTGGCGAATTGATTTAAACTTTAATATGACTTTTAGTGGAATTAAAAAGGTTGGGGAGCACATTTGAATCAAATATAATAATTTTACTTTAGAGGGTTAGAGTGAATTAAACTTTATTTAGTTAACTTCCTTTACATTTGTTGCACGGGCATCGCCGTGCGGGTACTGCTAGTATATATATAAAGATGACGGTGTTCGTTTGTTTGTTTGTACGTTTGTAACCGCTGGCCAGAAGCCCCCACAGCACCTACAGACCTGAAACTTGGCTCAAAAATTCGAACGTACCCCGCCCTCGTGCACCTCGAAGGCCAAATTTTAAATTTCGAATTAGTTGTTTTTAAATTAACCAGCGGGTGGCCGAGCTCCGCTCAGGAAAACAGGTATCGAGGCTAACTCGAAGATTTAAATTTTCAATTGTGATTTATCAAAACAATACATGCCATAAGAAAATTTGAAACCATTGGTGAAAAGATAACCGGTTTAAGTGCACCATTGTAAACTATTCTAAACAAAGTTAGAGTTTGGAAAGGAGCGATTCCATACCAAATCACCGAAAAAAAAAAGTTGGTCGAACGACCAACTCGGATTTTTTTTTTAATTTGGTACACAGATTGATGGTATAGAGGTATGAAAAAGCCCAAAAGGAAAGTTACCTGCTCCACTTATTTTCTGAGATACATGCCCTCAAAGTTTGTCCGCCACGTCAAAATACTAAAAAAGTGATGTTATTTAATCATTTTTTATAAAAAATCGTACTCATGCAAAATAAAAGTGTTAGATATCTATGGAAACTAGTTACTCCAGGCATTCTGAAAAAAAAATACTAGAACGTTCATAATGAAAATTGCCAAGGTACAGGGCTCTTTGAAGTTGTCACCACAAAAACTGGATTTTGCAGATTTTGCTAAAATTCAGGCATTTATTACAAAAAAAGGCAAACAAAACCAAAGGTTTTCTCACTTTCTGGTAGTGTACAGGTCCTCCCTGTAAATTGCTACGTAATAAATTTTTTGGGTTTCTCACTCCTTCTTGGAAATATTTTAGCTTAAAGATAAGCCGTAAGGCAAAAAATGCGTTTTTGGCCATCTTGGCAGCCATTTTTCTCATAAAGGGGGAGCAGTAGAAACTCTAATTTTTTTTTAAAACAAGCCACTGATATGTTAGCTATTCACAGGAAAAGAGTTTACTTTTGGTTATTTCCTCCATTAAGAGATATCCTGCTGACAGTATATGCATGTTTTTCACGACGACCATATGCTTTTGTTCCCCCTCTCATGGACTTAAATTTAATTAAACCAAAAAATAATGATATATTTATTATTAGCTGTATTATCTACCCAATATGTCATGAAATTTAATTTATTAAATCATTGAACAATAAATTAGATAATTGATGAAAATAAGAAAAAGTATTTCTCTGATGCCCGAGCATTATGCATTCATAATTATAAAGCACTAAATACTTTCTTGAGAAATTAATTAACATAAATTAGCTCTAAATATTTATACTATAAGCAATACCCAATCTTGTGATTGGGATACTCCTGTTTTTAATTGAAGAATTTCTTGAATATCACATGAATATCAGGAAAATAAATGAGGTCTTTTCGTTTGATGTAGGATACTTTGTGACAAATTTCATTTGATGGGCTACTAACTGAGCATGGTGATAAAGCGCTATTAATTTCAGCATCGAATTTCATTTTACCTTATTAACAGTTAAATATTTATAAAATAATTAAATAAATAATTTAATATAAAGCCATGCTTGAAGAATTAAAATTAGTGCAACTAATTTATTCCCATACTGATCTTTACAAAACTGACATGTGTTGAGCACTGATAAGAACTGACAAGAATAAGTTTACTCACTAAAATACTAGTTCACAGATACTATAAAGCGTACATTCTATTTTCTACAAAATAATACTGCAACAAAGAACAAAGGTATAAAGGGGAAGGTACTAAAGAATTTCTTGAAAAATCAATTAAAATAAAGGAGCTTCGAATATTTATCTCATAGGCAATACCCAATCTTGTGATTGGATGTTCCTGATTGATGGCTATAAACAGGAGGATACCCTTGTTCTTTGTTGCAGTATTATTTTGTGGAAAATAGAATGTATGCTTTATAGTATCTGTGAACTAATATTTTAGTGAGTCAACTTTTTCTTGTCAGTTCTTATCAGTGCTCAACGCATGTCAATTTTGTAAAGATCAGTATGGGAATAAATTAGTTGCACTAATTTTAATTCTTCAAGCATGGCTTTATATTAAATTATTTATTTAATTATTTTGTAAATATTTAACTGTTAATAAGGTAAAATGTAATTCGATGCTGAAATTAATAGCTCTTTATCACCATGCTCAGTTAGTAGCCCATCAAATGAAATTTGTCATAAAATATCCTACATCAAACGAAAAGACCTCATTTATTTTCCTGATATTCATGTGATATTCAAGAAATTCTTCAATTAAAAACAGGAGTATCCCAATCACAAGATTGGGTATTGCTTATAATATAAATATTTAGAGCTCATTTATGTTAATTAATTTCGCAAGAAAGTATTTAGTGCTTTATAATTATGAATGCATAATGCTCAGGCATCAGAGAAATACTTTTTCTTGTTTTCATGAATTATCTAGTTTATTGTTCAATGATTTAATAAATTAAATTTCATGACATATTGGGTAGATAATACAGCTAATAATAAATATATCATTATTTTTTGGTTTAATTAAATTTAAGTCCATGAGAGGGGGAACAAAAGCATATGGTCGTCGTGAAAAACATGCATATACTGTCAGCAGGATATCTCTTAATGGAGGAAATAACCAAAAGTAAACTCTTTTACTGTGAATAGCTAACATATCAGTGGCTTGTTTTAAAAAAAAAATTAAAGTTTCTACTGCTCCCCCTTTATGAGAAAAATGGCTGCCAAGATGGCCAAAGACGCATTTTTTGCCTTACGGCTTATCTTTAAAGCTAAAATATTTCCAAGAAGGAGTAAGAAACCCAAAAAATTTATTGCGTAGCAATTTACAGGGAGGACCTGTACACTACCAGAAAGTGAGAAAACCTTTGGTTTTGTTTGTCTTTTTTGTAATAAATGCCTGAATTTTAGAAAAATCTGCAAAATCAAGTTTTTGTGGTGACAACTTCAAAGAGCCCTGTACCTTCGCAATTTTCATTATGAACGTTCTAGTATTTTTTTTTCAGAATGCCTGGAGTAACTAGTTTCCATAGATATCTAACACTTTTGTTTTGCATGAGTACGATTTTTATAAAAAATGATTAAATAACATCACTTTTTTAGTATTTTGACGTGGCGGACAAACTTTGAGGGCATGTATCTCAGAAAATAAGTGGAGCAGGTAACTTTCCTTTTGGGCTTTTTCATACCTCTATACCATCAATCTGTGTACCAAATTAAAAAAAAATCCGAGTCGGTCGTACGTCCCCCATTCGGTGATTTGGTATGGAATCGCTCAAAGGGAACTATTCTATACAAAGATTAAGTTTGAAAAGTCATAGGAAATAAAATGTAATTGATAATAAAAAAAAACTATACAATTAAAGAAATGGTACAAAGTGAGCAGTGTAAAGATTGAAATTAAAGAAATGGTACAAAGTGAGCAGTGTAAAGATTGAAGTGTGTTGAAGTTCAATATTTTTGACAAATTTATTTAGAAAAACCAAACCTCGTGATTCCTCGTGGCCAAAAACTCCAGACCCCCAAGTTTACCGGAGTTAATTAATTTTGGAACGATTTTCGACTTGGCAACCATTCCTCGTATTACCCCTAACGTGTACCAGGGGACCGAACCCGCTCGGTTAAAAAAAAATAGGTTTGTAAACTCGTGTTTTTTTCTAAAGTGCGAAGTACTTATTTAGATAAACTTGAAAAGCATTTTTGAGCCTTTGGTTGCAATTACGCATTCAAAACAGCCGTAATTTATTTTAAAAAACACAACCATGTTTAATCCATGCTCCCGTAAAATCACACCTAATTTCATTTCATTTGGCGCCGAAGGCGCGGGAGGGTTTGATGCGAATGGATGCAGAGTCTCTGTTCTCCAGTACGCATTTGGTTCCAGTTGGTTTTGACTTTCACTTCACTTCACACTCCAGGTCCCCCCCCTCCCGTACATATCACAGCTCGCTTTTTAATCGGGATGGGGCCCTGAAGAGCGCTCTGTTCATTTTTAACCAGGCTCATGGGCCGAGTAAACCCTTGGCCCAGCACACCCCAGAGGTTTCGTTTCACTTGGAGGATTTTGTGACCACGAACATTTTTAACGTCCCCCAGCAACCATTAATGAAGACGGTGGATCTTTGATCGGCGGCTAAATGATCGACCCAAGACCCTCCGGTTACGAGTCGCTAACCGATTGGACAACCGCGGCCTCAGGCCCCTATATAGACGAGTCGACGCATCAAGATCACCACTTAGGATCCAGCGCGTGTGTGAGGATTGTTTTTTCAGGCCAGTTATCGCTTTTTGGTAACTTTTTACGTAAATTAACAAAGCTTGGCAATGTCCCGAAACTTTGCTCTGGTAACCCTAATTCCTCAACAATGAAAAATGAAAGTGAAAGTTCATAAGTTGGATCCAAAGTGGTGAAACTTAAGCTTGCTGCGTCGGCCTGTCTATATAGGGGCTCTACCGTTGCCCATACCCAATTCTAACTTTATTTTGATCGATCTCTTTTAAATTTCAAAAACAATAACAATTCTAACATGTTACCAAAAATTATTTGCCAAATACCATAAAAACATAAATTTACGCTGATGTGATTAAATATTAAATCCATTGTTAAAACGTGGTTGCTATTATGAAACAGTAACAGTAAGAGTAATCATAAAGAAAATGGCGTAGTAAGAAATCTTCTCAAACTTTTAATGAATCCTATCTGTAACTCCGAACTGTTCGACCGTAGCGCTTCAAAACCGGCGCCAATCGATTCCTCGTGGCCAAAAACCCCACACCCCCAAGTTTACCGGAGTTTATTAATTCTGGGGCGATTTTCGACTTGGCAACCATCTCTTGTATTATAGTATAGGATATTTGAGACCTTAACTGGAGCAAAATATAATTGTGTGAAAATGGGGAGAGTTAGAAATTTAACACTGATCGATCTTTAAATTTGCATTTATGCAGAAATGTATTACCCCCCTCCCTTACTGAAAGTAAATCCGTTATTAGTATACTTTTTAGAAACTAATAACATGACGATCACATGTTTTAAAACGCACAGTTTCTGATTTAATTTTTATAACGATGTAGTTAAAGGAAATTCATAAAGTAAAGAAGATGAACTTTGAAACGGATTATTTATTCGTCAACTAAAAAGCTACTTAGTAAAACGAAAGTGAAGACCGAAAGTAAAAAATGACGTAAGTGGTTAAATTCAGACAGGCCGATTGTTGCAAAAAAAAAAAAAAAAAAAAAAAAAAAAAAAACGCGACAAGTTTTAAAAGTTAGACCGTCCGTCCGGCCGACTAAAAAAACAAGAACGCCACAAGTTTTAAAATTTAGACTGGCCGGCCGACTAAAAAAATAAATAAAAAAAGCCACAAATTGTAAAATTTAAACCGGCCGTCCGGCCGACTAAAAAAGAAAAAAAACCCGCCACAAGTTGCAAAATTTAGACCGGCTGGCCGGCCAACTAAAAAAATAAAATAATAAAAAAAACGCCATAAGTTGTAAAATTAAGACCGGTCGGCCGGAAAACTTAAAAAATAAAATAATAAAAAAAACGCCACAACTTTTAAAATTTAGACTGGCCGGCCGACTAAAAAAATAAATTAAAAAAAAACGCCACAAGTTGTAAAATTTAGACCGGCCACCCGGCCGACTAAAAAAAAAAATAAGAACGTCACAAGTTTTAAAATTCAGCCCGGCCGGCCGCCTGACTAAAAAAATAACACAAAAAAACCCGCCCCAAGTTGTAAAATTTAGACCGGCCGAAACACAGGCGGCCCACCGGGAAAATGCCCGGCTGCCCGCCGGCCCCATCCGCCCCTGCGTGACGGCCACGACAGCTAGTTTTTATTTCTATATCAGCAAGTCTTTTTCTGTTATACTATGAAAGGAAGTTTCCCATTGAAAAACCATCTTCTGCCCCGCTTTGTTGCAAATTAGTTGATAATCTTTTATGCATTGACTTATAACATTTTTTGAACTTTGTTCACAAATCTATTACAATTCGTCAACACTCAAAAATACTAGTTTCAATGAGAAAATATTTAATTCCCCGGATTTAAATATCAAACCGGGCTTCTGTTGCTGTACGACGTTGTGATAAAAGACGGGAATTCCAATTCAAAGTTAGTAGCCTGAAAAACTTTTCATCTTGCCTTAATAAAAGGATTTTTACTGGCATTATTGCTTATCAAGCTATTTAAGTCAAAGAATTTGTAGTATAATCACTGCTTTTAATTACGAAAGCTCGTTGCTAAAAATAAGTTTCTTGAGAATAATTTACTAAGAATTCTGTTAAAAACATTTGATTAAGTGCACTAACTTAACGATATATTTCCAAGTTAAAGACGAATTTTTGTAAAAAAAAGTGATTTTTACAACGCTTTTATTAGTTTCACATGATCGATATCAATCGCTATGTTTTTTCACTAATTTCATTCCGAAATGAAGAGTTATTTTAAAAAGCTCATGCAAAGCACCCCACGCTTTTAGAGCAGTGGCATTAATTTTCTTGTCAGTAATTTTGTTTTTATAATAAGATTTTTTTAAAATTCTTTTTAGTTTGATTAACTTTAAAAGCGCGTTTTTCAGTCTTTTTAAACTATAACTTTTTTTTCGAATATGGTTCCATTTGGGCGCTACTGATGATATTTACCGAGATATCCATTAATCATGCTTTAATTGTTGATATTTGGAGAGTAAATGTGTGTAAAACACTTTTTTTTTGCACCAGTTTACAAGGGCGGATATAAGGGTTGGGGGCGATCATTCCTCCCTTGAGGGACTCCTCTCCAGCAATTTTTGGATTTTTAAGTTCAAAAAAGCTTTTTTAGTAGATCCTTGATGATATTAAGTGAAAGGGTAGGGACTCGGGGCTCTGATCTGGAATTTTTTCGAAATGGAAGACCAAAACATTTGTAATCAACATGTGTTAACAAGGATGCATGGCCAAAAAATGGGCAAGTAAGGGGAAAAAAAAAAAAAAAAAAAAAAACAAGCATCCTTGGAACATTTCTAAATCCGCCCTTGTCAGTTTGAAACTAAAAATTAGCGGTGTAATTATTTAAACTTGCTTAAACTTTCGAAGGTTTTATATCGTATTTTTGATCTTTATTCACGCTCGCTGCTTTTTTACTTCCTTTTACGTAGTAAAGGAAGTATTGTGATAGCGAAAAAAAAAAAAAAAAAAAAAATCACTCAAATTTGAGTCTAAATTTTGATTTTGTTCACCCCCGAATGAATGTACAGTAGTTTTTTCGACCTGTCAGCACGTGCATATGTACCTACCAACATATAAGCAGCCGAAAAATCCTTTTCAACCACCCCCGAGTTAATTACGACGAGTTTTCTCGTGACGTCTGTATGTACGTATGTGCGGATGTGTGTGCGGATGGTGCGTATGTGTGTCGCATAACTCAAAAACTATATGCCGTAGAAGCTTCTAGCTTGGTATGTAGGCTCTGAGAATGGTCTAGTTGTGCACCTCCCCTTGTGGTTGCATTCGAATATTCCCAAGGGGGTGTTTTACCCCTTCTTTGGGGTAAATCAGTGTTAATTTCAATGCAGATCAAGTGATATGAATTGGCGTGACCACTTGGCAATATGTCGCCAAGCTTTTGGTCGCCAAGTGTTTGACGCCAACTTGGCGACATATCGCAAAGTTAGCGACAAATTTGGCGAAAAAAATATTTTTTGAATTTGGGTTCAACTTGGCGTTATTGGCGATATTTTGTGAAAAATTCACAGAATGATATTAAAATCAGCAATATTTAGAAAATTAACCATTGTAAAACATTTTTTGCATTGTTTCGTGGCAGATTAGGGGAGTAAATATTTGAATTGTTACCTTGCTCACTCCAAGCACTTTTTTTAACACTTAAGGCAACTACTAAGAAATTACACGTAAAAGGAAGTAGTGTGGGGTCCATACCAGATTTTTTTTTTTAAATTTTAGGTTACAGATGCTAGTCAAAATATGACTAAGATTCATTTCTTGGCGTTATTTCCTCCGCAATTTAAGAGATATAAACACTTGTCATCAAAAAATACGGCAACCAGTTTTGTCCAAGAGAAATTCAGCTGTTTTAGCATAGAAATAAACAGATCATTGTAATTCTGCAAAAGTAAAAATGAATCACGTAGAAGTAAAGGGCTGAGTACCAAAATTAAAAATTTGGAGATAGCTAGTACCAATGGAAGCGAAGCCGTCCTCTGTTTTGGGATAAGAGATGGTAACAGCAGCTATGATCTATGAAACATGTTGCTATATAATACGATTAAAAAAAAAACTTTTCAGGCAAAGAGTACTTACGGTTTGAGTTTTGCAAAAAATTTTGCTTGAAACTTTAAAAAGTCCACTTATATTCATTTGTTTCTTAGTGACTCAATTAACTTCTAGGTTTCCACAACGCAGTTTTTATACAGAGCGTTTTCGTTTAACGTGCATTTTCGCAACCGCTCGTCCTAGATGCAGACTTCTAGTTGCAAAAATGCTCAAAATAAGGTGCAGAGTAATGATACAAAAAAAAAAAAAAAAAAGTGAAAAATACAAAATCGAACTTTTTATGCGGACTCATGGTTCTCTAATTTATATAAAGGGAAATTAAGAGCAGGTACGAATCTAGAATTTTTTCCACGGAGGGGGCAATTGATTTTCTTTATTTGCTTTTTACTATGCATACTGGTTGACAAATATTGATCAAAAACGTTTCGGACTTCAATTCCGAAACATTTTAGGGGAAGAGCATAAAAACTCATTCCCCGAACATCATTAAAGCTCGTTTAAAATTAAGTTTTTTGGACTTCAATTGCGAAAGAAAAAAAAAACACACACACACACACACACACACACACACACAAACAATTCGAACATAAAAAGTTTGATATTAGTGTAACTAATTCACCGAGATATGAAACGTAGCATTTTGTGACTTTCACCGCTTTTCACTTGCTGTCAGTAACATCTTGTAGCGGGAAATAAAGCAGCTAATAATTGTTTAAATCTATATGTGTGAATATAGTGTACCTTTTGAAATTGTACGACCTTTTGTAGTGGGCGTAAACACATCATGTTCAGCATTTGTATTTATTTTTCAATAGCAATGAAAAAAAAAATTTTTCGTTTTTTTTTTTTTTTTTGACTTTGACAATCTGTCATGGGCGATATGTTCCAGTCTCATTTTATGCACGATCTCTTAAAATTTTGAGCTCGAGCATCTTCTTTGAGTTTTTGTTGCAAATCTTTCTTATTTCTTGCGTTGTAATTATTTTTCAATTTATAACATTTCTCTATACATAATTTAGGGGACCTAGAGTCCGAATAAAGAGTTAAATTTTGTATCTTCTAATTTCCTGTTCCGCTTCAAAGTCTCAAAACCTTAAAAGAGCCAAACTAGCGTAAGGCGAAAAGAGGCCTTTTTCACGTTATTACTGCATCGTATGAAGAATCCTATTCTGCATTGAGCCGTCATCTAAAAAAAATCGTTCATAATTATTTGCCGGTGTCAAATTAGTGCAAGTCCCAACTTTTGTATGTACCAGGCAATTTTTTTTGGTAGTAAAACAAGGTAGCGATAATATAACTCACGTCAGTTTGGCTTTGAAGTACAGAAATCTGCATCTCATTTTGACCATTTTTCCAATTAGAAGTATGCATCCAGGTTGCGAAAATATGGGTCCTGCAGGTTAAACAGAGACATGCTCTATAAGACGTTCATGCGGAAATATTGTCTTGCCCAGACAATTTTCTGCTGCTAAATGTGCAAATAATTAAATATAAGACAGATATTTGTTAACAGAGAAAAATAAACGCAGCCCTTTGTTCGCCCCAGATTCATGATTTAATTTATAGTTTCAAGGTTGAGATTTTTTTTATTACTATAGTTGAATTCTAACTTATAGCATTTCAAAGTCACATTTAGATGTTTTATTTTTCTTTTGGAAAATATGCTTTTACACTTGCTGTTAAGAAAAGTCCCTGATGATATAAGGAACTTTTTCAATAAAAATGGCTTTTTAGATTGCGCTAAAAGTTTCTTGTTGAATTAATGTGTCATTTTCTTTATTAGTTTTCTTTGAGGTTTTGATACATTTTCTTGCAACAGCTGTCGCAGGCAAAATTGGGTTTGATGTTTTCTTTATCACCGAAGCAAAATGAAACTATTTTTCTTCTGAAACTCGCTTTTTTTCTACGTTTATGAAAACACATTATTCATTATCCCTAAACAAAGCGTATCCATTTGCTTAGTTCGGCTTACATGAGTGAATATTTGGTGCTTTAAAGATATCGTTTGGTTAAATAAATACGAGTATTTTGCATGTTTTCAATTCAGTGCTGAATTGACATTGAGTAATGACACACAATAATTAAAATATTTAACCAAAATAAATATAAATAAATAAATAAATAAAAAAAAAATCAAAACAGAAAAACAAAAACTGGAAGGTTGATCAAACAATTGGTGTGACTAGGTACTTTGGTGATTCTTTGGTGTGATAAGACAGTATCTATTAGTCCGTGTGTAAGGTGCGTAAGTTCAAGGCAGCCATAGTTAAGCTATGAGAATTTTTCAAAATTTTCTGGTTTAATGCATTTTGCTGAATCTATTAAGGTTGACTTTTGCACTTATTTGTAGCACATACCAAGTACAAATCTTTTTTGCAACAGTGTAATTTCATGGGAGATGTTCACAATTGTGCAGTAAAAGTTATAAATAAGTTTACACAAAAGGTAAGAATGAAAATACAGTCGAACCCGCTTATTAGAATATCGGTTAAAAGAATATCCCGCTTAATAGTATGCATGCTCAATGTACCAAACCGTTGTAATGTATTATTTTGATCACAGATAATGGAATACCTCGCCTATTAGAATATTATTTAAAGGGAAAATAGCCATTTAACTGAATTGTTTATTTCGAAAAGGTAACATCTCTATTTTGATCTCCTTTGTCTCTTTAGAAAATTAAACAGCGCACGGTTATATTTTTGAATGTCCTAATCAATGGTTATTTGGTATATTATTGCAGTAATTGTGTACTTAACTAAAGGCATTTTTTCATTGATTATGACATTCAAAAATATAACCGTGCGCTGTTTAATTTTCTAAAGAGACAGAGGAGATCAAAATAGAGATGTTACCTTTTCGAAATAAACGATTCAAAGCGGGCTCGACTGTATATTTGTCGAATTTAACATTGCTGCAGTAAATAAAATTGCAGTATTCACAACAAACTGGTAACTGACTGACATATCGGCAATTGACTCACATTTCTGAAATTCTGAAATTGCACAAATGCTCAAAATTGCACAGTAAAACCTTTATATATTTTTTTCCTTTTGAGTCAGGAGGTCAATGACTGGTTTTCTAAAAGACGCCTATAGCAGAAGCCTTGGTCGGGATTCAATACCAAACGTTTCAGTCATTCGTTAATGAAAATAAAAGAAACTAATACACATTACTTTTAAATTTATGTAGACATTGCATTATATTTTGTCTTCGTCAACAACTTTATAAATAGCTCTTCTGATTTCTACCACAACCTAAAGAGCTTCTTAATTTTTTTTACTTTTCAAAGTTACCTCATATCGAATTTCAATATTCTTGGTTCATGGAAAAAGTACGGAAGCACAGCACCAATATCCAATACACTACGCGAAAACTTTATTAGAAATACTTGCAATATGAACTTTTTTCCTTAGCATCCGAAACTCAAAGTCATAAATTTAATGGTTACTGATTTGTCCAGAGTTGCAGAATTCATAAACGTAGAGCTAGGTTTGAAACACGAAAGAAATGTAGGTAGTGATGAAAAAGTAATATATATATGTATATATATATATATATATATATATATATATATATATATATATATATATATATATATATATATATATAGTGATGATGTGCTAGAGAGAATAGTATTGTGTACATTGGTATGAATTTTAGATATTACAGAAAACAATAAAGGTACCTTTATATATTAATGTGTGATAGGAAAATTTCGGGAATGGGGGTGTTTCCTAAATTTTTAAAAGTATTTTTTTCTTAAACAGCATGCTTCAAAACGTAGAATTTAACGATTTTTCTAAATGATTTAACAGAGTATACATGATCAAAAATTAATTTTATTCCCACCCCTAATGAATTTAAATAGTGAGGAACAACTTAGAATAATACTCGGAACCGTTTCGTTAACAAAGTTCAAATGTATTCTAATTTTTAAATTTAGTTACTAATACAAAACATTAATTTATCGACGTTGTAAATAAACTCCTTTCATTCGGAAAATCATTGTTAATGAAAGTATTATATTCAAAAATACATTAAGCTAATTTAAGAACATTACTCTTTTCTTGCATATAGTTACAACATATATAAGGTTGTTACGTATTTTTATGTAATTACCAGAAAATTATAGAACTAAGATATTACACTCAAAGGTTGCCGCGATTTTGAAAAGTTTCGTTCCAACGAAATGGAACGGAGATCAGCAAAATATTCTTTTTTGAAATTAAAATATTAAAAGCATATAAAATGGTGGCAGTACTTATTAAAAGGTTCAAGTTTCCTTGCTAATTACCGTCTGCTGCATACGAGTTCCTTAAAACTTTTACGTTTGAAGTTAATTGCTATTCGAGCTTTCCAAACCAATTAAAAATCGAAGGAAATGTTCTGCGTTTAAAACTTTATTGGCATGGAGTACTTTTTTGTTTTAGACGCATCGGAACTACTTAAGGAAAGTCTAGCTTAAAAATTTTTAATAATCCGTAAGAGTTATAGAAGATTTATTGAAATGTCACGACTAATTTACGAAAATTATCCTTTACGATATTTTACATTTTTGTTCCACTACTATGCAAATCATAATCCTCATTCGTAAATTTTTATCTAGAGTTTACTTATTTGAGTTCTGATTAAAATTTATTCAAACACGTAGTGTATTATTAGAATAAAGTTTATCAATCTTCCATGCCCCCAATGGCCCCTTTCCCCCCCATGCCCCCTTTTCCATGCCCCCAATGGCGAGAGGACACTTTAAGTGCTAAGTTTCTTTAAATACCCCTTATGATGCAGAAAATAGTTGCATAGAGATTGCCGAAAAAAATCTCGGTTGTTGGTTAACATGCAGTTTTGTGAGAATCTCGCCAATATTGCCCAGTTGACATTTGATTCAGTTTCTTCTCATTTTTAATAACATATCGTCAAGCGTACATCGAATGGTCTTCAACTTACGGCTCCGGTTTAAATTCCACTTCCTTGTTTCCGCTTTGTACTGAAAATTCATTTTTGTCTCTCCAAACGAAATATAGCTTCAGAAAAAAAGGACAAAATATGTTCAGTGAATAATGGAGAATTTATAAAAAGGCCACTGTGAATCAGTGGCGTAAGATAAGGGGTGATTTCCGGGTCCGGATCCCTCTTTTGAAGTTTAAAATTAAATTTCCATAATGAAACTTCAAATATTTTTTTTCTGTTAAAAATAAGTTTCGTATCATCCATTAAATTTTATTCAAGTGCAACTGCTTACGCAAAACTAAAATCAAATTTTAACTATTTAGATTTACATTTTCAAAAAGCAGAGTTGACTTTTTTTTGCCTGGACACCCCCCTGAGGAATTTATTGCTACGCCTTTGCAGTGGAAGTGACAGAATGACCTTTAAATACGTTCTGAAAAGTTCATTTAAGAAAATACTTTTTATTTCCAATATGTCTCGAATCAGAATCTTATCTATCATAAATATTTCGAAATGCGTAGGCAACGTAAAAATCTTTCGATTGATTCGAAACTTGTTTGGATTCTACTTACGGCATGCAAATTCTGTTTCGCGAGGAAAACTAGTTTTTTCCCGAATTTATGCGGATGTCTGGCTAAAAAGATCTCGTTTTATTAAATTAAATGAAGTTTAAGTTAATTACGCTCTCTACTTTTCTTGAGATTCAGATTTGTAGTATTAACTGTGATGTAATCTTTGATATTTTTCAGGGAAAAAGATTTGCCTATTTGGTGTAATTGCATTTGCAAGATTGGATCTCCTAATTAAGAATTTGTTCTTCAAAGAAATTAGTAAACCTATCTCAGCTTGAAATACTCTCAAAATAAGATTTTTTAGTGATTTTATTAATTAAGTTTACTTGTATCTTCAAGTGTAATTGCTTTCTTAATTAATGAATATAACTTCATTCTGTTAATTAAACTTTTTACCCTTTTGCATTATGAAACTTTTAGCCCGTATATTCGAAAACAGGTCTGGAAGCAGATAGGAAGTTGATTTTACAAATTGTAAGTATATAGGTAATTTAAACTTTTTTTGCAGTTTTTTTTGCATTTGATTAACATTTGGAGAATATATTTCCCAGAATTTTAGAGCTACTGTAAGTCAAATTAAACCAAAATAAAAATTAATTTAAGTATTAAGAGTAGGGGTTCGCGTTGGAAGCAAATGTGACTAAGAACTTCAGAACTTTTGACTGAACTCAGCGTTTGTTGTTTAGAGTTATTTTTCAGAAAGGGAAAAACATTTAATACCATTTACGTATTTCATCTTGCCAAACTTGCTGAAGGTATAGTTTCAGATATAGGTTTGAAACATTTGATATCGAATCATTTTTTTAATTAGTGGGCACAAAGAAAAAAAAAATCAAAAAACACAATTTCTCTATGTCATGTGTCAGTAACTTGGAGCAGCAGCTTTAATTACACTCCTTGTGAATCAGTTTTCGATTTAGGTCAACACCCCATCTAATAAAGTTGTTGAATTGCACGGTCTCAAATTTTATAAATTTGAAATAAAAAGTCACATTTCAAGATCAGTAATTCTGCATGCAAGGAGTCAACAAGTCCCGGGCTTGAACTGCGCCGATCAAAGATCCACCGTCGTTACTAATGGTGAATGGGGGACCTTAAAATTTCTCGTGGTCAAAACGTCCTCCCCAAGTGAATCAATAACTCTAATGGTTCTGGACTAGGGGTTTGCTCGGCTCCTGGTATCTATCAAAAGAACAGAGCGCTCCTCAGCCGATTAACTACGTGTTGTGGTAGGTACAGGCGACCCTGTAGTGAAAAGAGGTCATAGTGGTTTCCGTCTACTTGATACTGATGTAGGTAGAAAACTTATACATAATGACTTAGCTTAAAGGCTTAAGAATATTTAGAGTGACGATATTTAACCTGCGCCTGTGGCTTTTAGCTAATTTCAAATGCAACCAAAAATCATTTAAAAAGAAAAATACTACAAGAAATTGAGTTATGCACCAAATTTGTGTACAATTTACACAAAAGTATAGTTGCATTCAAATCTAAAGCATAATTTCTTCCAAAAAATATGAGAAGCTTAGTTGTTATCAATTGCCCCCTAGGAGCAATGGGCAAGGAGTACGCGGTGAATGGGAATGCCTAAGTTGCAAGGCAAAAATAGCAGAGAACGTGAAATTAATAAGTACTATATGCTTCTTTTACAAAACAATTTGAAATAGTTGAAATATTTTAGTGCTCATTTGTACTTCAGCCAGTGAGAAAAATGCATCATCAATAAACTTAGCTTTGCTTTTCCGAGTATCATCTTCAAACAATGTATACCATGATGCCAACACAACTACTGTCTGATATTTTATCGCGCGACCTTCCTCAAATTTGCGCATGCGTCAGGTCTCTTCTGGTTTTCTCAAAATAGGAGGGAAATGCAAAGAAACATTCAACCAGGAAGTAACAAACGAAGAAAAACTGAAAGCATCGGGAAGTGCGCCCCCTTAGCCTATCACGCCCTTTTTCGAATGGGATCGTTTGTTGCTAACAGACTCGGAGCTCGAAAACGAGCATTTGGAACATTCAGATTCCTCCTTATTATTCTTCTTATACTACCAACAGTCGTCATTTGCCAATAGTTTTGTTTCAAAAATCAGCACAAGTTCGTTTTTATTTACCCAATGTTTTCATTTGCCTATTTAGTTCTACCTAATTTTATAATAATCTTTATGTGTAAAAATGAAGGTATGAACCTATGTACCTATCTTTGAGCTTATGTATGTGTGTATGTATATATGTCCTTCACAGACTCAAAAACTACCCGTCGGATTTCGCTAAAAATTTCACAGTATGTTTGTGTTCTTACTGGGCACACAAAAGACCAATTAGAAAAAAAATCTGACAGGTCTACTTCATTTTTTATTCCAATTTTAGTTGAAACTTCCACATAAAATCTCAGATTTTTTAAAGGTTTTCCTCCATTCAAATCATTATTTAGTGCTTCATCTCAACTTCACTTCGATAGCTGATTTTGAGTTTGATATTATCTTGACTTTGCGTGGTTTTCTGAAGCTTCTCCCAATTCAAATAGTTAAGAAATGCTTTTTTCATAGTATTCACTCTTAAATACTGTTTAGTCTTTTATCGTAAAACCTTCCTCGCATTTGCGCATGCCTGAGGTCTCTTCGGATTTTCTCAAAATAGGGGGGAAATGCGAAGGAACATTCAACAGGAAGTAAGAAGCGAAAGCACCGGCGACTGCGTCTCCTTATCCTATCACCCTTTTTTCAAATGGAAGCGATCGTGACTGCCAGGCGCGCAATACGCAGACAGACAGTATATTTATTTTTTCAAAAGTAGAAACGCAATTTTTTAGAAACTCATCACATATGAATAACACATTTAAGTTTGATATTACGTTGTCCTTCACGCCGATTAAACTGAGCACGTTGTCACAAAAAATAGCTTCTTGGATTTCGCACGTTGTATTTCAACCCGCGCGACGCCGAGCATATCCACTAGTCTCTCATAAATAAAACTTTGCTGTATTGAAACATTTATAAAAAAAAAAATATCCAATCGGAATGAACCCGAATCGAAAGCAATTCTGAGAATGAGAATCAATGAACAAAAAATTGAAATAAAAATTACGCAGCATTTAAAAGAGTTTTTGATTATAATTGTTGAGTTGATTATAATTGAAGGGGCAAGTGGATAAAAGTGATATGGGCCAATCCATGGTTACGGTCGTTTCATTCGCACAACTTCAGCTGCTCATATTTTGTTCACAAATGCAGTTAAAGTTCTAATGAAAACAGGGAATGATAAAGCTCCCCCCCATCATGATTATCACCAAGCGTTAGTTTGAAATTATTAGTGGAAGTTGTAGAAAAATCTCGAAAATGTGTGGTTGCGGTCGTTTCAAAAAAAAAGACATGGTTTTTTGAGTGCTATCAAACACTGCCACTTTTCTGTGAATCTATTGCACGTATGATCTTCTGGATTTTTATAACAATTGCTGAATAAATAAGGAATGATATCATACAAAGAACTTAGCTTTTTTGTTGAAAAATAAATTTTTATGAATTTTTTATCGCGGTTGCGGTCGTTTCAAAAGCGGTTGCGGTCGTTTCACGTCTGACTATTTTCAATATGTATGTTGCTAAAAATGAGTAAACGGCTATTTTACTTCATTTTTTCGCCATATATAAAAACAAATAATGGACATATGAGCCGAAAGTCGCTCTTCAGATATTTTAGTTCCATTAAATGCGTGTAATCATCTGTACTTGAGCTCTGTATTCCTTTTTACTTTTTCTTAGAAAATTTTCTGCAAGTTCGTTTATTACGTAAAGAATATTAACTGTACCGGTCACCTCATTGCTTCCACTACAAGTGTTCATTTAATTTAACATTTTAAAAATACTCACACATCATTAATTTCGGTTTTCAAAGAGGGCCAGTCAAACACAATGAAAGAAAAAAGAGTCCTGCCGGAATGTTCGTTTCCGAAACGTCTTTGCTACCGTTATTTCTACTTTTGACTAAAATTAACATACCGAAAAGAAACAATACAAAATGTATAGACATTTATTTTTATTCCACGAAATTATGTACACACTCTAAATGGAAACATGAATAATTAACTTAAATAAAACTAACTGTATTGATTAGAAATATATTTAACGAACCTTAACAATTTTAAAATTAATGCTTGTAGCAACAGGTTTAACCAGTAAGTTGGTTCGACCAATAGGCTTAAAAAGTTTTGAGTGCCTGGTATCGCTTTTATATCTCTCCATCTGCTATTCAGCATTTGTTTTTCCGATTTTATTTCTTTGGAGGATATAAACAGTACTTTGATGATTTTTAATCTTTCTCTAGCACAATGTGCAAATTCGATAGCATTAGTTACGACCCATCTTCTATTTCTTACATTGTTCCAAACTGTTCTTTTAACTATACCTCCGACGCCATCGACCGCTCCTTTTCCATGTGATGTTGCGAAAAACGACCAATCTCCACTAACTCCGTAATCGTCTTCCATAAAGCACAAATTCGAAAGTGTGAACTTGGTCTTAAATTGAGCCGCACATCCGTCTGAAAATATGCTGACATGTTTCAGAGAAGGCTCTAACTCTAAAAGACTTTTTAATATGTGTTTCAAAAACACAAACACAGCATACTTTCCGTGTTTTAAACCATCACTAACAACAGCAAAAGAATAATGATGATTATTGACCCATGCTACTGCTGTAAATATAGTGACTTGTTGGTGGTCCCAATGCAAAGTCTGAAGCTCATCTTGCAATTTTGCGGTATAATTTTCGGAGAAGTCAACTTGCAATACGGCTGCCAACTGTGAAACTGACTCCTTGCAGCTTCGAAAGTGCTGCTGCTGCATATGTTTTACAAAACAATGATGCATAACATGCAGGTATTGAGTTTTTTTTATATTTTGATGCTGATGTTCTATTTTTCATCAACTGACAGATGTGTGAATCAATGATCAGGGAACCACACGAACAGTGTGAGAATAAAAGAAGTTAAAATTGATAGCAATCGAAAAAGCATGTTGAGACATCTTTGGACAGAAAGTGTATTTTCCCCCGTTCCTCGTTATCGAGACATGAGATTTTAAAGGCTACGAAAATTTAAGTGAATCTCCTAATTTAAAAGCTTGTTGTGTGTGTGAGAAATAGAAGGCAGACTAATAAACCATCTGCATATGATAGGATATCCTTATGCAAAGCATGTGAAAAGATCTCTCCCATCATGACCTGAAACTCGCTAAATTCGGTGACTTTATTAAAATATCGGCAGGCTTAAGGACTTTATTTTTCGAAAACGAGGACATGAGGGCAAATAATTTATCGATCCAGAAAAGTGTTTTACTACGGCGTTTCAAATGCAAATAACTTTTTTTTTCATTATTTTACTATGTTATGGTTTCCTGGCGAACATCGAAGGACCCCGCGAGTCAAAAATTTGACAAAGCACTAACGTAAACGGTATTTATAGTAGGAAAGCTCCTTTATAGGAGCTTTCCCTCTCTATAAGAGACGAATACCCACAAAGTAACTTTCAGATGCATCAGAGAACTTATGTACCAAATTTGGCAGAGATCCTACTTGGACTGTGAATTTAGACCTAAAACGTGTAACACCCGCAACCAACATAGCACAAAAACGAAAAGGTTTTTTGAAAAAAATATTAGTGCACTTTTTTAGAGTGAATGAGTACACTGTAAAACCCAAATGGCAAATTTCTACTTCAAATAGTTATTGTTACAGAATAACAAATACTTGTTTTCGGTTGCGGTCGTTACAAAGCTTCTAGATAATTTTTGCCTACCTGTAATTAAAAACTGATACAACCTACAAAGAAATTGATTGCTGGAAAATGTCAAAGGGGGTGCTTACTAAAGCACTGTAATTCGTTATCTTCCAAATTGAACCCGGTGTGGCCAGGGTCTAGGCTGGAAATTTGATAATTTTTAACCGAAAAAATGGATTAGAAAAAACGCAACTTTAGGACGTTGAAACCACGTTTACAGTAAAAACTAGGATATTTTACCCTTTGAATTAGGAAACTATGCTTTCTTGTGAATAAAATGACATATGACATGTTATTATTAAGTGAGTTTCATATTTTGATGTCTAGGTCCTATTTCTCGTTTATTGGCCCATATGTGACATTTGGATTTCGCCGATTTATATAAATTCAAATTAATGTGTGTTCAATTGTGTTAACTCACATACACCGTTGAACGGGCAAGTGAATAAAGGTGATATGTGACAATTTTTTCTTAATTTCTAGAAAAAGCTTTCAAAAAAAAAAAAAAAACCTTTTTACCTTCATCCATGGCATAAAGTAAGCTTTTTCAAAATTGTCACATATCACCTTTATCCACTTGCCCCTTCAATTGTCTTGGAGTTGAAAAAAAAATAGGAACAGGGACGGATGAAAAGAAGCGAGACTTATTTGGTGGTGACAAAAATTTTAGCGCTTTCTATGTTGTTGAATTTTTAAAAACATCAAAAGTAAAAATTGTCTCTTGGAAAATTCATAAAAATTTCGTTTTATGGATTACTTTAGGGTACGACTACAGCTTGCTATAAAATTTCAAAAAATGTGTTTATTTCAAGTAAAAAATTTACCACTCATAAAATTCATTTGAGTTCGCTGTGTAATGCAAGGAATAAAAAAAAATCCTGAGTGCATAGTTAAATGTGAATTTTGTGTAACTGCTCAGTGGTGTGGAATATGAACTCGTGAAAATGAAGATTAATTAACTAATCCTAGCTAAATTTACCACCTGTGAAACATCTCGCTAATATCGTTTAATATTTCACAAAAAAGGCTTTAAATGCTTCGAAAATGCTTTCATTTAGAAATACCGCGACTTACATTTTGCTGTTCACAATTGTGAGCGTGCTTAAAAATGTTAATTAAAATTCCTCAATATAACATGAGTTCGGCATAAGTAAAAATAATGCTGATTGATATAGAGTTACGTTGAAACAATCAATCACTTATTTTTAGAAATGAAACAATCAGTAACCCAGTGCAAGAAATATTTGAAATGAATAAATAGTTATTTTCGCAATTTATGTAGAGCAGTTAGATTTTTCCTCAACAAAATGTTTTACTGATATCTCTAGAAAGTACATGGTAAAATATTTTCTGTTTGTTCACTTGTTTGATATTAATAGCTATTTTTTGTTGCAGTACAAATTAAATTGAATAAATTTTATGCATTTTGAGTTTCAAAGTTATGTTTTGTTGATGAGAAAGTTAGTTTCGTGGTTAGTGATTCGTGATAATGCAAGATCAATACAATTTGCTTAGTATGTAAACTTACATTTACCATTTGAGAAAATATTTATATTAAACAATAGAATTGACAAAACCAAATCTTGCGAAACCTTTACCTGTATATCAATCAAACACTTTATTTTCAATTTCAAAGGGAGTTAATGGCATTTTGCCAATGCATGTAAAAAATCAACAATACATGCACATGCAAAATACATATTGATTCTTCAAGTTGGGGGGGGGGGAGAACTGCCAGGGACGTCATTTCGAAATTTTCCAGGGCTGGGCAAAGGGTACATACACAATGTAAAATTCACCAAAAAGTGGCAAACCACGCCCACTTATATGCCAGTACATTGATTTCCCAAAGTCAGGGGGGGGGGCAATTGACCCCATGCCCCCCTAAATGACGGGCCTGAGAACTGCCCTTTTCTTTTCTTTAAATGACGGGTCTGATATCAATCTTTCTTTTATATATCAATACATTATGACAACAAATCAAACATTATATTTAGCGGAGAAAATAATTTAAAACTCAAACAACTTTTTTAGGCCAACCCTTTTTGCTAGTTTCGACGGAATATTTTTATTTTTTGAAATGTGCTGAATGTAGATAAACGTCGGATTTCAAATTGAAAAATGAAGGCATGTTTTATACTTGTGAATTTTTTTCAAATTCGTATTTTTTCAGTGAATTATCAGTCAAGAAGAGAGTGAAATTTCAGCATGCAAAGAAAATTGTCCACGAAATGTGCTACACCAAATTTAGCCTTTAATTAAAAAAAAACACTCTTAGAAACTTTCAGCGATAAGAGGGAATAATAGAAAAACACCAAATTAAGTAAATACAGCCAGTAATGGCAATATCTACTAATGGTAATAACTCTAATAACCAAGATATTTTTAAAAAATGAACATAAAATTTTACTTTGGTAGAAATCTAACGGATAGTGGACATTCTGTAATTGTAAGTAAATGCCTAGTTGAAGAATTTTCTAGGTATTAAAATTAGAATAATAAAAGGAACATTTTTGCGCCTAGAAGCTCTAAGTAAAAAAAAAACAGTTTATGATGTATAAATGAGGCATGAAGAATGATGTTCCGCAACACTTTTTAGTAAGATTAAAATTCAGCCAATATAGCGAATGCACTTTCAAATGTGAAAAAAAAAAGCATAAAAAGCTTTGGGTTTCTTTTTGTTTTTACATAGTGAATAATATTTCAGGTAGCTACTTTTTAATTTTGCTCATATTCCAGGAGTAGAATAAGTCTCTCACCGGCGCGTCTTACCCTGAACATACGGGTGACGAGCAGCAGTGTAAGATTTCCAAAAAAAAAAAAAATGTTTTTGAAGTACACGTGTTTTATCATAACCATTAAATAGTACAGCATGATTTAATTAAAAGTGTGGTTCAACTCTTGGATTTAATATGTAAGAAATGTCGGCGTTGAAATGTTTTTTCTTTAATTTTAAAGTCTATTTCTATGAACTTGGTTCTCACTAAGAATTATGAAATAAAATAAGTATATGATTTCCTGATTACAACGCTTAAAACTTTCGGTTTATATTAATATCGTTAATATTTTAATTAATTGTAAAGCAACCTGTCAGAATCAAATTGAAAACTAAGAGAAGTAGAAATCTAAGCACTACAGTAAAATTATTCGTAATAAGCTGTATCCCAGTTATTTCTTCTTTCAAGATTTTAATTTAAATTTTACTGGCTGCTTTAAAATTTATTCTAAGCAAGATTTTTCGATTAAATTATAATTTTTGAGTGTTCTGAAAAATAAATGATTCACTTATTTTATGTCATACTTTTTAGTGTAAATCAAGTTCTTAAGAAATAAACTTTAGACTTAAAAAACATTTTTGAAATATTTATTCTATTTATAAGTGTATCTATAAAAACCAATTGTTTTTTCCATAATCTTCGCAACGCAATCAGTGACAGGGCATAAAAACACATCTATTGTTACATTACGAATTTAAACTATTCCTCCCACGTCAAGAAATCTCGTTTTACAGTTCTTTCGAAACATTCTTTTGTGCTTCAGTTCAACTGAAAGATATTGTATTCCTTTCCATCCACATAAATGGAACTATCCCACTGCACTACGTTTTATTCAGGTAAAAAGGGATTAAAATTACATACAATGTCTGTAAAATAATATATTGTTTTACGTTATCGTTTAAATATCTTTCGGTTTTAAAACAAGCATGGAAAATAAATTGCATGAAACAAATTGCATGAAGTGTCCCAGTAAAATTAAAAAAAAAAAAAGTAAATTTCTCCTCAATTTTTTTTGGAACGAAAATTTACCATTTTAATGCAAATGAATTATCTTAGATGGTTTAGTGACAACGAAATTCAAAAACTCGTTACAAACTGTCAAAAATTCACGAATGTATCCTTAACTAGCCGTTATTTGTTACAACCATGCATAAGTAATTTTGTGGCAAAAAAAAAAAAAAAAGTTATTGCTAATACGCACATTGTAATGCAGTTCTAAGTACATTTAGATAAATTCAACTAATTTCTTAAAGTTTTGTGTTTTGGGAAAACACGGAAAGAGAAAGATGATAATAATCAATTCCGGACAGGTTATAATCCACAATGGGAAGATAGATAAATTTATCTTCAAGTAAATTGAAATGTCCGCAGGTGAACAAGGGCATTAGCTTTATTTTCTTTGAGAAAGATTTGACAGTTTCTTCACTATACATTATAGGCCTTTGTAACTTCACAAAAATATGAATTATTTCCAAGAAAGAAAACTACTGCATTCAATTGTGAAATAACAATTTGTTTTGGAAGATGAGAGAAATTTTTGCTCGTTTTAACCGAGACTTTCATTTTAACGGGAGCTAAAAGTAAAGGAATTCTGTAGACGTTGGTTCTCTACTTGTATGGTATCAATGCCAGAAAAACAATCTGTCCTCACTGCTACATGCTTTCATTTAAGAATAGAGAGTGTTGAAGACATCAGCTAGTAAATAACTAGAAGTAAATGAATTCTGTAAATGTTATTTTTTTACTTGTGCGGTATCCGTGCAGAGAAAACAACTTGTCACCGCTTGTACGTAAAGCGATATATCTCGTAAATCAGTTTCCCAAAGTGAGGTCGCGCACCCCAGTGGTTCCACGAGCTCGTGCCAAGAAGTCCACGGCGCTATTCTGCTAAAGCGTAAAAAAAAAAGTTGAAATTGAATTATGAGTAACATTATTTTTATTCAAAAGCACATTTATAAGGAACAAAAAAGTTCATGTTTACGTACAAGCAGGGTGCAGCAACGCTGCCAGAACCCTGGATTTAAAAATATATTTGACACCTAATTGAGTTTCGCATGGTTTATACTTCTATAGCTCAAAATAGTAATGTTAAGTAATAAAAACCAGACGAGAAAAAAAAAGGTACAGAACAATGAAAAAATAAAGGTGGAAAAAAAAAAAAAAAAAAAAAAAAAACCCGCAGAAACGTTAAACAATGCATAGAATCATTCTTTTGCGTGGGGTGTTCGCAAAGTTAGTAATTTTCGATTCTGGGTCCGTTTAGGTCTGGACTTACGGAACCACTGTCGTAAACGAATGACAATAAAATAATTCTGTAGATGTTCTTTCTCTGCTTGCAGAGTATCTATGCAAAGGAAACAATCAGTTATTGCTGCTACTCAATTACACTTAGGACTTGTAAGCGTCGGACGTACTAAGCTAGTAAATAAATGAAAACAAATGAATTCTGCAGATGTTGTTTCTTTAATTGAGCAATATCCGTGCAGTGAAAACAAGCTGTCATACTGTCCGTCCGTGAAAACCACGCCTAGCACTAGCAAACAGTTCCATTTAAAAACAGGTAGATGGGTTGTTGGTGATAACTTTCCGAAGTTTTCAATTTGAAACTTACCTTTGCTATATCCTTTTGACATGTTCAACTAAACTATGTATTTGAAATTAGCATCGTTCCACGTTGTTTGATATGGCTCAAAATTATTTTTATTATTCTTCCCCTTATTGTTATCTTGCCTAACACCCTATTTTGGAAATATCAGACAAGACCTGACGCATGCGTAAATAGGCGGAAGGTTTTACCTAAAAGAGAGAAACTTGTACGTAAAGCTATTCAGCTCGTAAACAAATGAGAATAAATGATTTCTGTAGATGTTGTTTCTATGCTTGTGTACTATCCATGAAAGGAAAACAATTTGTCATTGCTGCTACGTAATTACACTTAATACTTGTAAGCGTCGTAAAATCCAGTAAGTAAAAATAAATGAATTCTGTAGATCAGTGGTTCGCAACCTTTTTACAACTACCGCCCCCTTTTGGACTGAAAATGCTTTCAACGCCCCCTTTGCGGACGGGCGAGAAACTGGAAGAGAGGGAGGATGTACAGCAGTTTTCTTGACCGGTTTAACTGAATAATTTTGCCCTTTAAAACCTAAATGTAAACTATTTCTGTTGATGTTGAGGGAATGATAAAGGTTCGGGAGTTTTTTCCAGACATTTTTTTCATTGGACTTTGAAAAACACAACTTCTAGCTACCTTTTTTGTTATTACGGCGATGCTCTGACAACACAAAAAGTCGGTCAAATCTGATATCTCTCTTCTAGAAATTTTTTAAAACCGACTTCCTAAAAACGCAATTTTAGTCTTTTTTTGGTCATGATTGGAGAAAGAGAAGGTGGGCTGTTCAAGATCCCCTCCCGTAATCATTTTTTTGAAAAATCATTAAGCTGTCTTTTAAAATGAAAGTTTCCATAGTTCTTCGACAGAAATGTCTAAGAACAAAATTTTAAATTATGTATGGTTATGGAAAAAAAAAGAGGTAGTTGGTTCGGGAAAGAGCCCTTGGAACTTTTTTATAAGTGAAGTTTTCAAAAAGCAATTTTAACCTCTTCAGTCCTGATTTTTTCAACCATTTAAATTTCAAGTTTTTGAACCTTTGTTAGGTCTGAATAATACCAAGAAAAAAATTTGGATTGATGAAAATTAATGCTACAATCTTAGATTTTATAATGCATACTTTTTTTTGTTATAATTTGCTTTGAAACCAAATATAAATAACAACTTAAAAGGTACACATATGTGTACCTTCAACTGGGACTGAAGAGGTTAAACTTTTTTTTGGCTATCTAATTTAGGTGAGCAGAGAGGGGTGAGGGATTTAGAAATCTTCAAACAATTTTCAAATGGACGTCAATAAAATACAATTTTAGGTTTTTTAGCTAGTTACGCCATGAAAGGAGGGGGGGGGGGCGACCTCTAAAAGCTTTTCCGAAATTTAAGTGTTATTGGCGAGTTTTGAGCTATCTCTGATGACGTTAGGAAAGGGATCAGGGTTCGGAAAATATCCCTAGAAAATAAATTTTAAAGCTATTCCCACCGATCTATGGGAAAAGGATTTCCTACCACCCCCGCCCAAAACATTATCTCGAGCAAATTTCAAAACATACCCACCGCCCCCTTACTGCCCAAAATATGTTCAACGCCCCCCTGCCGCCCAAAACATGTTCACTGCCCCTCAACATCTTCTCACCGCCCACCGGGGGCGGTATCGCCCCCGATGAGAACCACTGCTGTAGATGATGTTTTCTTACTTGCATAGTATCCGTGCAGAGAAAACAACCTGTCATCGCTGTTACGTGCTTTCATTTCTGACTCGTGAGCATCGGACACTCCAAGCTAGTCTATATAGGGGAGAGTGGTAATGAATGGGCCATGGTGATTAATGGGCCACTAACAAAATATGAAAAAGTATTTGCATGAATTTTTTTTTGATGCCATCAATAGATGTAGCTATTTGTTCTACTAAACTCATCCAATTTTCATTCGTTTGCGCTGAGCCATTTTTGAACTAGAGTGGCATGGTCAAGAATCTGACTGAAAAGTAAGTTTTTCCCTTTTTAGTAAAACATTTCCTAGCTAAAATGTACCAAGTATTTCACTGCATACATATGTATAAGTTAGTCTTTCCATATCTATAAACTAATTTTAAGATGTATTTTGATGTTATTTAAATTCAATGTACTCAAAAAACCTAAATGTATTCCAAAAGTATAGGTGGGGCTGAATGGGCCACTATGTCATGGTAATGAATGGGCCACCTAAATATTGTTTTTCTTCCTTTTCTTTGGATTTTCGCATTAATATGAAACACAACTGACTGTCATAGATAAAGATTACTGTCGTCAAAATAGGTTTGTAGTAACTTCTAAATATAATTTGCAGATCTATATTATATTCCTATAGTACAATAGACCTCTGGTCGCAGTGCGTGGCTTGAAAAAGCCCCCTCTCTCCTTCATATTATATTCCTCACAGTACAATTTCATTTTCTTTCTTGGTAACTAAAGTTAGATATTTCTTATTCCGATGTCTAGTAAATTTAAAAAAATTTTGAATTTTGACAAGTTTGAAAATGAAGATGAAGTTTTTGAAAGTGATTTTTAATATTATTTTTGAAATATATAAATTTTGTTAAATCATAGTGTGTATTATCTGTTATTTTTTTATATATATTTGATGTTATTTATTTCTTACAATCTCATTATTTAGTCATTTTTCTGCTACAATTGGTATGAATCAGTTTTATTTTAATTGCATCAGTTTTGATGTTTATATAATTTTAAATCAGTATGATTTTGTATCATCATGTCAAGTGCCACATTTATTTTGTCATATTCAGCAAATAAAAGATTAAATCCACATGTTTTCATTGAATTCATTTAGTGGCCCATTCATTACCTTCGATGGCCCATTCAACCCCATAGGTGGGGTTGAATGGGCCAAATTTCAAAATTTTTATTTTCTATTATAATTCATTATAGACAGGTGCTAATCCAACTTTTATGACTTTTTTAGAGAGGCAGATAAGTAAAGTAACTAAAACACCAATTTAGAGTTAAAACAAAGTGTTAGAAAAAAATTACAAAAATTCAAAACCAAAAAGTGGCCCATTCATTACCACTCTCCCCTACTATATAAAGATGACGGGCTCAGTATGTTTCTAACCGATGGCTAGAAGCCCCCCACAGCACCTGCAGACTTGCAACTTGGCACAAAATTCGAACACATCCCCTTAATCTTCACCTCGAAGGTCGAATTTTAAATTTCGGATTAGTTATTTTTAAATTAATTAACTAGTCTCATTTTTGGAGAATCCCGCCTAATTGAGGGGAGAAAACTTCCCACTGCCCCAAAAATTATATATAGCTGGATTTTTTTTCCGAAAAAGAAAAGTTTTATTCACGTTTCTCTCCGTTAGTTAGAACAGGAGATATTAATTAATCAAATTTAGTCAATTTTCAAGGCTTAACTCTATGCGCATAACTGAAACACTAAATCCGTTTTCTAGACAAACTGCTCTTTATTCAGTGGTTTAAATTTTCGTATAGAGTTAAGCCTTGAAAATTGACTCACTTTGAATAATTAATATCTCCTGTTACTTACTTAACTTGATGTCTTTTTGATTTATTTGGCGAATTGCTTTAAACTTTAACAGAACTTTTAGCGGAATTTTAAAGGTCGTGGAGCACATTTGAATTAAAGAATATATTAATTTTACTTCAGAGGCTTGGAGTGAATTTAACTTTATTCAGTTGACTTCCTTTACATTTATTGCACGGGCATCGCCGTGCGGGTACTGCTAGTGAATAAATAAAAATGAATTAATTATGTAGATGTTGCCCCTGCACTTGCATAGTAACTACGAAGAGAAAACAATGCGTCATTGCTGCTATGGAAGTAGATTTTTTTTCCCTCCCTGAATTGAGACGGCACCTTTTGAGACTGGACTAAGATACTTTTGATCAATAATGTGTGTAAATTTTTATCCAATCTATTACAACGATAATTTATCAACTAAAAGAAAATATGTTTACCATTGATTTTTTAGGGAATTCTTTTGTATGAAAGGAGTTTTTGCACGAGAAATTTCAAATCTAGGTCAGCATTCAATTTCATCCCTATAAACAATAATTCAATTTGAACTTGTATTTTTCTGAGAAATAGTAATCCAAATATTTTAACAGGCTTAAGAACTTCGAAAATTTCTAATTTTTAAATTTCTGCAGTTTTTCCACTTCTTAAAGCGGTACAAATATCGAAATGATACGTAAATTCAATTTGCTCTGGATGTAGCAATTTTATGAAGTATTTAAGATTTAAAAATAAAAGTTTGATTTTTCTGCATATTTTTTTGAATTTATGACTCTTGCAAGACTTGGAGAACATCTGAAACGTACTTTTGTATTGAGGTATATGTGGATGGATACACACATATACTCTGTATTGAATTTATGTAGTTTTATATACAAGGAGAATAGTGTGGCTAAATTAACTAACAAGTTGGTTACTTATCGACATTTAAGGATAAACTCATAATACTATCAGAGAAAACGAGAAGTCTCTAGGATTTACCTATCCTGAGGTATGTAATAATGACTAGAACTTTCTAGAACTCTTATAATCAGATTCTTTTCAGGATTCTGCATACACACATACATACATGTGCATATATACTATTGTAAATTCATGTATAAGTTTATAATCTATATACATAAATGACTACTTTTGTATGTATGTCCGGGGTAATCTTCAAAACTACTGGACTGATTTTAACCATTTTTCCACCATAGATAGCTGCATTAACAGGAATCAGGATAGGCTATAATTTATTTCTAAAAAACTTAGTTTAAAAAAGTTATTATGAGAAACAGTAAATTTCATGTAATTTCCCCATTAAATGAATAAAATTTCGGTCCATTGTTGCAAAAACTTGTTGCCTTGCAACAACAATATTAATAGTGATCATAATGCAAAATTTGAACCAAGGCTTCTCTGGAGTAAGTATGAAATTCATTGCTTTCTTAGGATTTTTACACTCATCTATGCCAATAGTCGATACTGGGTTAAATAAAAAGAGAATTGATTTTGGCAACAGTTAGAAAATAGAAAGTGATTTTTTGGAAAATCACACGGATAAAAAAATAACGCATTTAAGTTTGTGATTTCACGTTCTCCTTCACACCCAGTTAATCTACCGCATGGTCACAAAAAATACCTTTGAGAAATATGATTCTACTGGGCTTAGTTGAAAGTCATATATTTATTTTCTTGGATTTGGCATGTTGCATTTAAACCCGTGCGACGCCGGGCACATCAGCTAGTATTAAAATAAAAATATGTACGTAAAGTGCATTTAGTTTTCAATTGATTAAAGTGCATCTTAAACTTTAGAGCGTATGTTTCTATTTTCCTCTGCTCACAGCAAGATACACTGAAGTGACAAAAGTCATGGGATACCTCTTAATATCGTGTCGGCCCTCCTTTTGCCCGGCGAAGTGCAACAACTCGACGTGGCATGGACTCAACAAGTCGTTGGAAGTCTTCTGCAGGAATATTGAGCCATGCTGTCTCGATAGACGTCCATAATTGTGAAAGGTTGATGGGGCAGGATTTTGGGCACGAACAGACCTCTCGATGGTGTCCCATAAATGCTCAATGGGATTCATGTCGGGCGATCTAGGTGGCCAAATCATTCGTTGGAATTGTCCAGAATTTTCTTCAAACCAATTGCGAACAGTTGTGGCCCGGTGACATGGCGCATTGTCATCCATAAAAATCCCATCGTTGTTTGGGTACATGAAGTCCATGAATGGCTGCAAGTGATCTCCAAGTAGCTGCACATAAGCATTTCCAGTCAATGTTCGGTCCAGTCGCACTAGAGGACCAAGTCCATGCCATGAAAAAACAGCCCACACCATTACGGAGCCACCACCAGCTTGAACAGTGCCTTGCTGACAGTTTGGGTCCATGGCTTCGTGGGGTCTGCGCCACACTCGAACCCTACCATCGGCTCTTACCAGCTGAAATCGTGACTCATCGGACCAGGCCACGGTTTTCCATTCATCTAGGGACCAACCGATATGCTCACGTGCCCACGAGAGTCGCTGCAAGCGATGTCGTTCTGTCAGTAAAGGCACTCGAGTCGGTCTTCTGCTGGAATAGCCCAAGAAATCCAAATTTCTCCGCACAGTTCTAGCAGACACGTCCATTGTACGTCCCACATTGATTTCTACGGTGATTTGACGCAGTGTTGCTTGTCTGTTAGAATTTACGACTCTTTGCAGACGTCGCCGGTCTCGATCTTTAAGTGCAGGCGGTCGACCACTGCGCTGTCCATGGTGGGATGTTATGCCTGAAATTTCATACTCTCGGCACACTCTTGACACAGTGGATCTGGGAATGTTGAATTCTCTAACGATTTCCGAAATGGCATGACCCATGCGTCTAGCTCCAACTAACATTCCGCGTTCAAAGTCTGTTAATTCACGTCGTGCGGTCATCATCACGTTAAAACCTCTTCACATGAATAACTTGAACAGAAATGAAAGCTCTGTAAAAGCACTGCGCATTTATACCTGTTCTATGCGATGCTACTGCCATCTGAAAATTTGCATATTGCTATCCCATGACTTTTGTCACTTCAGTGTAAAGCCGCTATCTATTGTACAAATTTGTGATACAGATTGCGTTCTATGACCTAGATATAGGAATCTAACACTTCCAAATGATATGGACATCCACGAGTGTCCATATCAACTGTCTCAATGTGGAAAAAAAACAACATTTCAAACACAAAATCTTTACAATGCAACGCAAAATCCATGAATTTTGATAGGTACTGTAAATAAAATTTTGTGACAGTATACGTTTCACAGTATGTCGTAAAATAATTTTAGCCGACGGAATGTCCCTGTCAAAAATTCCAAAGAAGGAAAGAAACAATAGCTTAAACAGCTTATTCAAAACTAACTCTAAAAATGGACCTTTCTCTACATATATATAACTTGTAGGAAAACTATAGTTGATGCAAAACTTTTATTTCATAAGAGGATTTAATACTTCAGTCTTTGTCATTCCAAAACTTTTCTTCTGATAATATTCAGAAAAAATAGATACAGGACATATTCCTCGGAGTGTCATATTACTCCGTTTATACCTCTTCTTGCAAGTGTAGATATCTTTTTTTTGTGCCTCTTTCACAATAGGCTTTGCATGTAGAGTACATATAAAGGAAGATAAGGATGTGTATATATCAATAGAGGTTTAGACAATTCTGCAACATATTTGGAGTTTTCTGAAAATCTGAAAGGAGCTTTATACCTATTAAATCATAGAATAACTTGTTTTGAGAAAAACAAGTTATTCTATGCAAGCAACGACATTTTGTTTTCATTGGCGCCAACAAGTTATTCTTACATTGAATACGAGAAAAAACTGGTTATAAATGCACAATAATAAAGCGTGTGTGTGTAATACTTTTAATAATATAAATTTTTTTAAAGCATGTATAAGAAACAGTACATACTAATATATAATAAGTAGGTACATTCAACTTTAAAGGTCTTGTTTTAGGTAAAATATTTCAGAAGTTAGTATAGTGTGTCAATTATTTAGCTATATCTTTGTTTATTTATTTTTGAATTTCTTGAAGTTTCTTTACATTTTCTATTGCAATTAAAATACTTTAAAATGAAATTCACTGTTAACTCCTGCATTTTGAAAAAAATTCTTTGACACAAACCTTTTTTTGTAATAAAAACCTTTTAGAATACTCTGAGAGAAATTTATGGATATTTGAAATTGAATTTTATTAACTATCTTTTTTTTTTTTTTGAAATAACCACTTGCTTGAAAATAAGTTCCTAGTATGAAGCACATAGGAGTGATAAATGGGAGGAAGGAGGTAAGAAAGGAAAAGAGAGGTTAAATTTAAAAATTAGTAGGTAATGTTTTTTTTTTATTAATTATTATTTTGTGAAAATCGTAACTTTCTTGATTCCCCCAATAGTTTCCTCATATGAAGCACTTACGGATACTGAATCGGAGGAGGGGGAGAGGGGAGGAAGGGATTGATGATTGGCGAAAATTTAAAATTTGAAGGTAACTAATACAAACGTAGAAAAAACTCTCATTTATTTTGTGGTAAGAAATGTTAATAGCAGTTCTAATAAATGAGTTATACAGCAATGGTTCCCAAAGTGGTACACAGGGACCCCCTGGCGTCCCCTGAAGTTTACAAGGGGTCAATATAAACGAAAGAAAGAGTTGGGGATCCACGAGATACAAATAGGGGTTCACGTGCTAGGATCATTAGCAAAAAATCTAAGCAACAACTTGCGTCAATTATAATCTCCCCAAAAACAACAGTGTTGTAAAAAAATCCCCCGCCAAGAAAACCGTAAATACTCAGCCTTAAAAAATTATGATATCGAGTTTTCCCGCCAAGTTTGTGTCAAACTACAACTAACCTGTATGTATAGTTCTTTTAAATTGTTTTCAGTCCTGCCAGGCGGGAAGCTTTGTCTTGTGAGGTGGTTGCTTAATGAGTAAAAACTTCCCGACTGGCAGGGCTGAAAACAATTTAAAAGAACTATACATACAGGTTAGTTGTAGTTTGGCACAAACTTGGCGGGAAAACTCGATATCATAATTTTTTAAGGCTGAGTATTTACGGTTTTCTTGGCGGGGGATTTTTTTACAACACTGTTGTTTTTGGGGAGATATCACATGTTTTTGCATTAATATTATTTCTTTGCCTGTTTTTTTTTTCTCTTCAAAATTTACTTTGCATGTTTTTTTTTTCCCTTCAACATTTTTCTTGGCGGTCCGACATATGTGGTTTTCTTGGCGGCATGCATTTGGTGCAAAAGTTCAAGGATCTTCTTCAGTCTAGGATAAATTTGAAATCAATCACAATGTACCACCCGAACCGACGCAAAACAAAGCTAGTTGCTAACAATACTACGATTAAATTAAAAGTTAAAAAAAAAAAAAAAAAAAAAACCCAACCCTTACTGCCAATCTCATATTAAAATGAACTAAATTGAAGACACCTTTTAAAAGCCTTATGCAATAAAATCAATTATAAATATTTTATTTGTTAACAAATAGAAACTGGCAACAGATGAAATTATAAATCATTGAGTTTTCTTTCCTCGTGGCCCAACAATGAAAACATAAATGCTCAGATGTTGAACAGAGCTAGTAGATAGAAATCGGACCAATTTTAAGCATTAATAACTCCGGGGTGCGATGACCCCGGGGGGTAAATTTTGGGAAAACGTCCTCAATGTCTCATCGAGAATATTCATACCAAAAATCAACACCAAAGACCCCCGGGGAGAAAAGATACGGAAAATAAAAACGAGGGGGGAGGGGGTGGGTCGAAAAACCCCCTATGCCGAGCTTTGGGACAAAATAAATGTGGGTGCAAAAGCAGAGCTCAATCCGAGTTACCGTTTAGTCTGGACCCCTGTCAAACAATTTTTAAAAAGTGCGAAAAATAGCGATTTTATAACATATATCACCCCTCCCCCTGAGGGTCCTGGATGTTTTGCTTTAGTATGTGCCGTCAGGGGCCGCTGGAGATTGAGTATACCAAAAACGAACTCTAGGGATCTTCATGGGGCTGAGATACAGAGGGGTGAAAACCCCGTTTTCATTACTCGCGTAAACAGTCCTTGGTCGCTCTTTTACATTTTTCTTGGCGGCTTGTGTTTGGTTTTCTTGGCGGGGCGGGACGCTCCCGCGTCCCGTGATAAATGCTATAAACGAAATTCGTAATAATACTTAAAACTGTACATTATTTGCACAGTTGTATGAAGAAAATGATGAAAACTTTAATTACTTTTTCAGATTGAAGTGCACTGGATGCTAAAAGATCATACTTGAGAAGGTTTTATAATTACTTTAAAAACTTTTTGACACTGATGTCTTAGTGGATTATCAATCTTTTTGATGACATTGAAGAATCAAAATTTTACAGGAAGAGCTTATTGGAATAAGCACTAATGAAAAACAAGATAGAGTTTAGGAATGGGTATCAATATTTCTGTCTCCATAAAGACAAATCTTTAAGTTATCCTACCTTTGGAATATCGCGAGAAAATTTCTGCAAGCTTTTACATCTTCATAACTAGTGCAAACAAATGTCAGTTCAATCACCAATTTTATTGAAAAAATATGATAAGAGACTGGCAGTCTCTTATCAGGGTGATTCAAAGTGATGTCTCACAAATCTGAAACTAAATGCTAAAAATTTGCTGTCGATACACCAAATTCACCCCGTCCACTAAAAAGTATTTTTTTCCCTGTATACCTATTCTATGTAGGAAGACGTGTACCTGGGTTACGTTTTGCGCCATTTTTATTATGAAAGCACGAATAAAAATATTGCGTTTTTATCTTCATCTGTTTTTTTAAATTTATATTAAAGTTTTTTTCTCTGCAATGAAACTGTCAAACTGAATGTTTAGAAAGCTTTCAAGCATTTAAGGAGTTTTTGATTGTTTAAAAGCTCAATATTAAAAGAGTTCTCATACTGTTGGGTAAATTTCTGATTAATATTGTTATATTTACATATATCTTGATTTCATTTGATTGTTTTGGATCATCTATAACAGATTTTAACCATCTAATTCGCGGTTTTAGAATGCTTCAGTTATATTATTACAGTGCTTGACTAGTTTCGGAACGACCCCTAGGAAGGGGGTCCACGAGAATCTGGGAAACTTGGCAAGGGGTCCAAAGACCAACAAAGTTTGGGAACCCCTGTTTTTCAGGATCATTTAGAAAATAACAAATCAAACTGCGGTTTGAAACTTGCTCACCTTTCACTCAAAACTTTAAAAAACCACCTACATCCCTTTGCTTATCCTTGAATCATAATATACCGGGTAAAAAATTCCCAGCTATTTATTTATCGCACATATTGGGATAATATTTAATAGTGTGTTGGTTGTTAAAAAGGAAAAAAAAGAATGCTGTGTTTTTTTTAAGTTTTTTTTTTTTTCAAGTTTGACATGTTATGCTAAAAGTAATATACTAGCATTTGACTACCGATAATTCAAGCCGAGTTTAGTAGTTTTAATAATAAAATCCACCCTCAAAAGTACAATAACAACTACCAAATAAACATTTTATGGAGCCATAAAAATTTAATGCAAAATTTCATTAACTACAAATCTGAAACAAAACTTTGCACTTAAGTATTTAAACGCATCATTATAAATCCAAAAGGAACAATTACCCGTTACTAGAATTTATTGCCTTTTCCCTTCGCCATCTCTTTGTGGATCCCTAACAAGATCAGTTGCAGGAAATATTATATTCCCAATATTATACCATCCCTAAAACTACTTCCTCCACATCAAGATATCTGCTTTTATGGTCCCTTCGAAACATGCATCTGAACTTCAACCCAACCAGAAAAGCGTATTACGTGTTCTTCTATTCAGGTAGATGGATTTCATAACCTACCTGATGAAATCTAACTGATGAAAAATTAAAATTTGAAGGTAACTAATACAAAGGTAGACAAAACTCTCATCTATTTTGTATCAAGAGATTGTAATAGTAGTTCTGATAAATGATGCTATACAGCCTAATTTGGAAAGATGTTAGTAAAAGACTAAATACGGTTTGAAACTTGTTCACCTTTCACTCAAAATTAAAAAAAAAATCACCTACATCCCTTTGTTTCTCCTTAACTCGTAATATGTCAGGTACGGAATTCCTAGTGATTTATTTATCGCACATAATATGACAATATTTAACAGCGCGTAGGCCATAAAAGAAACAAAAATAAAGTGCAGTCTTTCAATTTTTCATAACATTTAAATGTTTTTCACCAAGCTTGAAAAGTTATGCTATTATACTAGTATTTGACTACCGAGAATTTAAACCAAGTTTAGAGCCATATTTTTAATACTAAAATCCCTCCTCAAAAATATAATAACAAATACAAAATAAACGTCATCTTATGGAGCCATAAAAATTTAAGGCAAAATTTCATTAACTACAATTCTGAAACAAAACTTTGCACTTAAGTATTTAAACGCATCATTATAAGTCCAAAAAGGAACACTTACCCGTTACTATAATTTATTGCCTTTTCCCTTCACCATCTCTTTGTGGATACCTAACAAGATAAGTTGTAGGAAATATTATATTCCCAGTATTATAACATCCCTAAAACTTCTTCCTCCACATCAAGATATCTGCTTTTATGGTCCCTTCGAAACATGCATCTGAACTTCAACCCAACCAGAAAAGCGTATTACATATTCTTCTATTCAGGTAGATGGATTTCATAACCTACCTGATGAAATCTAACTGATGAAAAATTAAAATTTGAAGATAACTAATACAAAGGTAGACAAAACTCTCATATATTTTGTATCAAGAGATTGTAATAGTAGTTCTGATAAATGATGCTATACAGCCTAATTTGGAAAGATGTTAGTAAAAGACTAAATATGGTTTGAAACTTGTTCACCTTTCCCTCAAAATAAAAAATAAAAAAAAAAAAAATCACCTACATCCCTTTGTTTCTCCTTAACTCGTAATATGTCAGGTATGGAATTCCTAGTGATTTATTTATCGCACATAATGTGACAATATTTAACAGCGCGTAGGCCATAAAAGAAACGAAAATAAAGTGCAGTCTTTTAATTTTTCATAACATTTAAATGTTTTCACCAAGCTTTAAAAGTTATGCTATTATACTAGTATTTGACTACCGAGAATTTAAACCAAGTTTAGAGCCATATTTTTAATACTAAAATCCATCCTCAAAAATATAATAACAAATAAAAAATAAACTTAATCTTATGGAGCCATAAAAAATTAATGCAAAATTTCATTAACTACAAATCTGAAACAAAACTTTGCACTTAAGTATTTAAACGCATCATTATATGTCCAAAAAGGAACAATTACCCGTTACTAGAATTTATTGCCGTTTCCCTTCGCCATCTCTTTGTGGATACCTAACAAGATCAGTTGCAGGAAATATTATATTCCCAATATTATATCATCCCTAAAACTACTTCCTCCACATCAAGATATCTGCTTTTATGGTCGCTTCGAAACATGCATCTGAACTTCAACCCAACCAGAAAAGCGTATTACATATTCTTCTATTCAGGTAGATGGATTTCTTCCATACGGCTGTACTGTTCCGAGGCAAAAACCGAATAAAATGATATGCAGTATCTGTAAAATAACCGGATTTTTTAAGGTATCAATAAAATTTCCCTCTGACATGACAAAGGGGGACTGGTTTGAATACAAATTGCATAAGACGGGTATTTTGATTTAGAGTAATGCAAAACAGTCCTGTTATATTTTCTTCGTTGGATTATTTTTTTTAAGGAAAAGATCAGCGTATTATTTATAGTTACGATGAAATTCAACCAATGAGAAATTTCAATCACGTATTTAAACTATAATGTGTTATTAAAAGAAAATGTAGAGATATAGTCTGTAGTTAAAAATGAGAATATATTTTGTCTGTCGTTTGGCAATGTATGCACCTTTTGAAAAGATTCAACATAGATTGTAATGTAATTTAATTGCTGTGTTTTTTAAAAATTATTGAAGTTTTGATGCAATATGCCTTATAAACGATTTATAGTTAACAATTACTTCATTCTGAAACAAAGTCAACCCATTCGACTGTATTACTAAAACAATTATGGCAATAGTTCAAACAAAACTATGTTAGTGCCATTTACTGTCTTGGAAAATTTTTTATAACTGTAAATCCAATTAGAATAATGACAACATTACAAATTTTTCCCTAAAAAATAAAAGGAGGACATTGTTGAATTTCGTATATTTTGATTAATTCTTTTTCCACTTCAAGCTTTTAACATCTTAACTCTGCAGTTCATTTTGAGCATTTTTGCAAGGGAAGTCTGCATCTAGGATGACCGGTTGCGAAAACAAAGGTCATGCACACTGCAAAAAATGAACTGTTATTTTTACAGTATAATACTGGCAGCCGAGGTTCCAAATTAAAACTATAAAATGCAGAGTAATAAACTGTAAAACTAGCAATTTTACAGTTTAATAGTGTAAAATTAGCAATTTTACAGTTTAATACTGTAAAATTAGTTATTTTGCAGTTTATTACTATAAAATTAGAAATTTTTAGTTTATTGCTAAAAAATTAGCTGTATTACACTGAAAAACAACATTCATTTACAGGGCAAGTTAAAACGGAGCACCCTGTATGCATACACATACATAGATATACATAAGTTCACACCCGTGACTAACCCATTTATGCCCAGTAGCCTATAAAAACGGGATGCTTGTTAGTTACTGCAAACAAAAACCTGTAATAGGTATATCATTTTACTAAAGCTGTTTTTCACAAGTTAAATAATCCTTCTTCTTGAGAAAACCAGTTAGAGCCACAATTTGGACATCAGAGTTTATTTATTGACAGCTATTTTCAGACAAATCAGTCAAGCAGCGATCCAGCATGGGTAGCCTCAGAAAGTAAGTTTTTTTTGCGAACTTTTTTTTAATAAAATTAAACTATTTTAAAATGATTTGCTTAAAATTGATCTCAGTTACCTTTTGTAATGTTACTTTGCAAAAGTAAAGTCAAATAAGCTCGTATTTTGCTCACATATCTGCAAAATATCCCATAAACAGGACGTTAAATAACTTAATAAATATGGCAACGGCGAACTATTTTAAGCCTAAAATGTATGTAAACCAATCCAAGTAAGAGTTTTAAGCAGATAAAAATGTTAAAAAAAAACCTGGGTATAAATGGGTTAAATTAGCATAAAAATGCTTCCAGATGTTTTTTTTGTAGAATTTAAAACTATTTTTAACTGACTCTGACACCCAATCAATCAATGTGGAACTTCCCTCCGTATTAATTCTGGGGAGAAACCTATTTTTATTTTCCCTCAGAATTTCTTTTCTCTGTTTCTTAAAACAAAAGATCTTGAAAAATATAATCAGAGTTTTTGCTGTTTCTTCCCGTTTTTCGCCTTCAAATTCTTTCTTAGGATTTCTGTTCGAAGATTAAAAAAGTTTGCATTTTTTCTGCAAGAACTGATGTTAAAAGTTTTGAGCTGTTTTGGAAGTACTCTTAAAATAAATTTAAGAATGCCCGTTTTAAACTTTTTTGTTATAATCTTTTTCACTAAAATTTGTGGGAAGCAAATAGCTTGCTAGAGCTGGCTTTATATAGGCGTCAAAATTTCTAGTAGGCCCTAAGAATTTATAGAACCGCTAAAAATCGAATTACAAATCGTTCGCATCATAAAATGATGCATGGTAATGAGATGACTCAGACCCTTCGAATAAAAAAAAGTTTTTTTCTTTTTCGTGCATCAGTTTTTTCTTCAAAAATAACTATGGTTAGGTGCTTTCGGACAGACAGACCTGACGAAAGCAAAACTTTCTATACCCACCGACAAACACTGACACACATTTATACTATGTCATATTTTTAATTTCAGATTTTTTGTATTTGAACCTTGATGGAATAGAATTTTATTTTGAATTTGTTTTTTATATGTGAGAGATATTTAGCTTCGTTCGATTCTAGTATTGTTATTAAAAAACTACTGAGTATTTTAATTTGTAGAAAGCATCCTTATAATTTTAAACGAAAATTAATAGGAAGTAGAGAATTTGAATAATAGTTTGGAAAACGATATGATGTCAATGTAGATACGTAAAAGAGCAAATGTTTGGAATTCGAAAGTTGAAATATTGAATTTCTTACTGAAGTGATACTTCTTTTCAGTAAAAATATGTTTATGGTTTTACTTCACTAACTACTGGAGAAGATTGTAAGATAGATGAAAAATATCTTCCTTTGCTTTCGAAGTAGGCCCCGGGATAGCAACTTAAAATTTGCATTTGTAAAGTTAATAAACCTCGACAATGTCCTAATCTTTTAGTACGATCAACAAAAAATCTTTTTAATAAAGAGGAAACCGCCTTCAAAAACAGCCAGGAACTAAAAAGCAAAATATAATTGGTCACATTAACACACGGTTTCCTACCCAAACCTATGAATCAAATTTATTTTACAATTCCAGTACAAAAATTAACTGAATAAAACATCCACTTATAAAAAAAAACATTAATTTTTCTTACTAACCAATACAATATTTTAATATCTAACTATACCACGTATAACGAGAGCTAGCGTCTCTTAGTTAAATTAATTTCCCACTCTCCACACTTTTCCCCCAATGGTTGTCATAGTTACCGCTCTATGGACTTTGTCCCTACTTAGCTTTTGTAACAATGGTTAAATGCAAGCGGTTAAAATTGCTTTGTGCGTAAACTATTATTCTATTGAAAAATCAACGTAAGTAAAGCCCAACTTTTTCTTAGAAATTTTTGCTTTATTTATGTATGACTAGATTTGTTAGAAAATGTTGAGAAATAACTTAGACAATGAGGATATAAATAAAAGCGTAATTATTCTTATTACTTTACAAAATAAATAAATAAACAAACAAATTTTAAAACAGTAAAAATGAAAAAGTAAACAAATAAATGAAAATGAAAAATCAATAAATAAATAAAAATAAGGACATTTTTTTTGAGATTAAGTCCTTGGTTGCAAGGACGAAAATAGTTTTTCTTTTTGAAAAGAAGAAATTAATATGAATTAAATTTTGAATAAAATTTTTCTATTAAAAATTCTCAAATTAATCGCACTTCAAATTCAAATATTTTTTAGATTAAAGATAAAATTTGATTTAAACGATTTTAAAACAGTAGTCTAACACTGTGGCGCATGTAAGAAAACATATTTCCTCGTTATGTCAAAAAAAAAAAAAAAAAAAAAAAAAAAAAAAAAAAAAAGAGGCCCAATAAATGAATTAAAATTTTTTTCTCTTTAAATACACTTAATTCTTTCCAGGCTGAAATTGGATCTTTTCAATGATTTTTAATATGATTAGAAAATTTTTGTCACTTGAGAAAAATGATTGATATAGGTTTATGGATCTTATAGTTACGCGGTATAGTTATGCTAGTCCAAACTATTTTAGATTCAAAACGGGCGTAAACTTTCTTTGTTGATCTCTTGTCAGCACATGCATGAAAATAGTGAAGATGAATTATTTTCCGGTTGTCTAATGCAAGATAGAATGATGCCTTTTCAGATAAGTTTTCTGTTTCTGCCATGGAAATGCATAAAAATATTTTGATTTATATTTTGCACGTGATAGAAACGGTTACGTATGTAACGTCAAAACAAAAGTTGTCACGAAACAAAATTTATGATGAAGAAAGTTAAATGTTCCAGTAATGGATAACTTAAGGACATTAAGTCAGTTGTAATAAAAGTTTTAAAGAATACTTTCTCAAGATTATTCATCTATCATTGTTTGAATCTTTATGCATCATCATTAATACACAAGACCACCACAAAAGTATACTTTGATTGAAAAAGAAATAAATATTTTTTTCTTCATGTTTCGATAGTAGGAGCACTAAATTTCAGACGTACCAGTTATGCACCCGCCCCTCATGATTTGAATTATTTATAACCTAAGTGTAAGTGGCTCAAATAAATGCGTATACTGATTGCAAATGATAGCTACTAGTTTTCAATGGATGTAAACTATCAAGTGTAACCACCAAAAAAGTATTTAAGCACTTTTTAAAGTGGACCACTTCGCTTTATTAGTAGTAAGCAGCAAGTGCACGAGTAATTGAACACAAGTCTAATATGATTTCATTGTCCATTACTTGCTTTGATAATAAGTAGAAAAAATAAAGCTAAAAGATGTAAAAAACCTTCAAAGCCCAGACTTAATGACAAAACATCAAATTCAAAACTAGAATGTGCTCTTGTAATGAGCGAAGATGTCTAAATAGGAAAATAATTGAATACTACATGATCCTGAAATAGATTTAAAAACTATAGCAAGCTTATTTTACATTCTATAAACAGCAACTACAGACTGTTAAATATTTAATGAAGTATACAATGCTTAATGAAATTTACAGTTCCAAAATTATACATATTTCAAGCAAAGTAGCAGCTAGAACTAAGACTTACTCGTACCTCGTAAAGAAATTTGTTGAGATAGGCAAGAAATAGATGTTAATATTACAGTAGACAATAGATGTTAATACTTTTTAATCGAATCATTTGTCTAACTTAATTAACGACGAGCAACTGCAACAAAATATGCAATTTAGAGATTGATAATATCTTCCAACAAGCAGCTAAACATTTTTTTCACAACATAAATTTGTAGCAATTCAGGAATCTTTTTTTGCAACAAAACCTCTGTTTTGCGAAAAATGGGTTTGAACCGGCAAAAATTTCGGAACGTTAGTCAGAAATGATGTGTAACGTTTCGTAATGTTTTTACAGTGTAAACAGTCTCCAGTGTTGGAACAAATATAGTTTCAAAATGTTTTTTCCTTGAATGAATTGGTACCAGTAACTCCTTTTAAAACAATTCCAAAATAGAACCTACTGAAAAATTTTGGTTTTGTGCAAGGCTAGATGTAGATATTTCATATATTGGGTTTCTGCACTACTCCCCCCCCCCTCTCTAACAACAACCTAAATCAAAAAAGTTCTTCAAGGTTTTAAAAAAGTAGTTACACGTATTAATAAAAATGTTTTGAATGCCATGTACCAAGTGCTTATACTTCACAATGTTATTAATTGTGCTTCAGCTCTTATTTACTCCGATCTAATTTATAAACACTTTGTTTTCTCATATTAACTGAATTCATCTGTTTTTCAGAACGTCAGCTATAATTCAAGTAATTCACGGAAGAAACGTTGTTTTCCTGCTAAAATGTACCCTGTGGCAATAATTAAAAGTGAAAACTCATTGAGAAGGAATCGACTCTTGAGAGAGAAACAAACTTTAATTTATAAAATGAAGACATTACAAACTCATACTCATTTTTACACTAAATAACGTATCTGTAAGTATAGTCATTATCACATGTGTTCTTTAAAGATTGATTTTTTTCCAATACTGCGTTTACAGTAAGAAATATTTAAGTTTAAGAATTCATAATAATAACAGCTCTTTTAGAAATGAATGTTTCAAAATGGACATTTGCATAATGTCGCTTTTATCAGTTAATAATATGTTGGTCATGTTTTGAACAACTTTTTCTCATAAGTTTCTGAAAATATAAGTGGACTCTAATTTATGAGTTATCAACGAAAATTTATGTGAAGCGCTTCGAGTTTTAAGCACTCATTGTGACGTTGCTTTTTTTTCAGGGAAGGAAAAGTAGGGCTTGACATTTATGACGAAATAAAATATTTTACAATAAGTTATTATTTTTCCCGCGAGTATTTTACAATGCATGATATTTTCAAATTTCCTTATCTTGAAAAAAGGATGTATTTAATTAGCACATTATTTATGAGCCTATAAAGAGGAAACCTATCTGCGCAATTTTCATTAGCGATAAAGACATCCCAAAGATGAAACTTTTAGTTGTTTAATGGGACTCAAATTTAGTATATGTAATATCAAAAAATAGTTTTAAACGAGTTTCAGAAAGATATTTTCATATTAATAAGAAAGTAACAACTTTTCGAAAAACTGTATTCTACTCATTTATGTGAGTTAATTTAAATATTTATTAGGTTATTTTTCATCACTTATAGTTGATGCTTCTTTGCACTTGGTGCGAGACTAAATCCTTATCAGTAAGATATTTTTTCTAGAAAAAAGCGTACATGGCATTACTTGAGCTGTTCTGTTATGGGTAATCAACAAATATTCCACATTAAAAGAAATTTATAGAAGTAGCTTGTGCTATGCACGAATATATTATTACTTAAAAAAAGTATTACGTTTACGTTTCATTACTCCCAGATGCATATTTAATGAGGTTTTCTCAGTTATATTTCTTTTAATGATGTCGATAAATCTCGCAGGACCAGATTTAATTGCAATAAAACAATTGGATTGAGATAGTTTCAACTGGAAATGACAGTGTAATCGCACTTAACCTTTTCAGTGCAATTAATATTCACTTGTGCTTAAGTACTCTGATGTATTTTTGTGCGTGGGGTAGAGACCGCAAAAAAAAAGAAGGAAAAGAAATCCTAAACATTTTGTTAAACAATCAGTTTTGCTTACGTATATAATTAAACATATATTTGTGTGCGAATATTGAACCCAGGGAAAAATAATGCAAGCATTTTTTTGTCGAAATTTTCCCATGCAACTAAAAATGCATCATTTGCAACTCATTAAGAGAAGAAATATGTGTGAATGAGTAACTTTCTTTCAACCTTTAGATTTTTACATACAACGTTCTGATAACCCATTTATGCCATCTAGATCCTGGGCTGTTGGTATGTTGTATGAAGTTTTGACTTATCCCAGGTTTAAGCGTGGTCACTTAATGCTTTACATTTTTGTTTCCTTTCAGAATTTTTACTTCATCTTGGAAAGAATTGTCTCGATGAGTACAGCCTATTAAAGCTCTTGACTCCTCAAAACAAATAGAACCAATAGAGTATTATTTCTGAAATTTCCATACGTAGTCATAACAAGAATCATACTGCAGAAAAAAGCTTTTAGACACGCTTTTAATCTGGCTTCAAGCAAAAAAGAAAAAAAAACCCCTCGACAATCTAAATTAGTGGAAACGTTTCAAAAAGATTCACCAATGTATGCTTCTTTTAGTTCAGCCTTGATATTGTTCTTTTTATTAACAATGAACTTTATAATAATAATTATTTATTTTTATTTTTAGCAACGACAAAAAAACTTGCTTCGCCTAAAGCTTATAATAATTCATGCGTAATGGAGAGTAGGGACTCTGTATCCATATCTCATTAAAACGCATCTAGGCGTCAGAAGAAAAAGAAGAAAAGCTTATCAAAGTACATTATCTGCAACATATTAAGACCGACTAGCGAACTAAACTATTTTTCTTTAAAATATAGATAAGTAGTTGTAAACTACATTATATGTAATAGTTTGCATTTTCCAAAAATGTCGTAAAAACAGCATAAAAAGAGAGTATAAGAACAGGTTTTGGTAAAACTACAAATCTTCAAATATAGTAAATATGGCACAATAAGGCAACAATAAATTCAGCTAAGGAGAAAAGTTCTTTTTTATCTTATGAGATCTGGGATTTAGTTTTGTTTTGGAAATTCAAACATGCTTCTAAATTTAAGCATCTTTCCATATCAACAGAACAATTGTTTGAAATTTATACCAGTAATATTTCTGCTTCGTAAAGAGCAAATCTGCAAAATGTCCTATTATCTGACTAGATGTTAAATCTTATTTTTGCACTAGTTTTCATGCTGAGACCAAAATCGTCCCTAAATTTTAAATACAGTTTATCAAAATTCATTTTATTGCATGTTTAACTATTCTGAATGAGGTTCTGCAAGCTAGTAAAGTATAGAAATGGCTTCGACATAATGAAAAATCAATGCATCTAGCTTTTTATATAAAAAGTAACTTCCCATGCGTGAAATAAACTACTAAAAACTTTTTTACGATGCTCCTAGTCTTACATGGGTAATAAGATGCATGGGTAGGAATGTTAGCATAGAAACTGAAACGCTATGACTCAACAATTTCAAACATTTTATTGAAACGCATTTTTAGAAGTTTTGTTCTACCTTGCACAATGCGATGTGAGTGATAAGGTGAAATTTCTCTCATTTGAAGGAAAAAAGAATATATTTTATAGATTTCTTAAGATTTTTATCTTATGATAGCGAAAAAAAAAAAATGACATTTTATGTTCAGCGCATAAAATACTGCATCTAAGGAACTTTTTTGTATGTGTCTGCTTTAGTGACCCATACCGAGTCAATAGGAAAGTCGCAAAAAGGTGCTTTTGTAAGATCTTACACGCTGTCGTTAAATTTGAAGGATAAAGAAATGGCTAGATATGTAATAGAATTTTCATAAAAACTAACTACTTTTATTCATTCTTGAACCAAGTTTGCAATTTAAAAGATAGAGAAGATTTTTGCCGAGTGTGTAAAAGAGTTATTGTTTAGTAGTAAAAAGCTTTTAAAAAATTATTTGTCTAATCGTGTACACTGTAAAAAATGGATGTTATTTTTACAGTATAAAACAGCTAATTTTATAGTATCAAACTGGAAAAACTGCTAATTTTACAATAATAAACTGTAAAATTGCTCATTTTACACTATAAACTATAATTGCTGCTTTGCAGTAGCAAACGGTAAAATTGCTAGTTTTACAGGTTTATTACTGTGCATTTCACAGTTTTAAACTGGAGCCTCTGCTGCCAGTATTATACTGTTGTTTTTGCAGTATAATACAGCTAATTTTGTGGTAATAAACTCCAAACTTGTGGTAGTAAACTGTAAAATTGCTGCCTTACAGTAATAAACTGTAAAATTGCTGCCTTACAGTAATAAACTAAAATTGCTAACTTTACACGTTATTACTGTGCATTTTACAGTTTTATACTGGAACCTCTGCTACCAGTATTATACTGTAAAAACAATATTTTTTTGCAATGCAAAAGAGCGATAGATTTTATTACGTATTCTTTACTACACATCATTGGTTTCCAAATGATGACTTCGTATGTTTTACTCTTAAGTTGCGAAACGTTTTCCGAGGAGAGCCCTAATCCTCCCTTCTGGTTAGCATAAAAAATAGTCTAAAAATTTCTTTTTGAGCTTCAATGTTGAAAATTTACCAATGGTGAGTATCCTAAGAGTTCGATCACCCCATTCCCCCTACTTTGTATCCGTCCCTGCCATACCATGAGTGATAGTATTATTTCTCAATATAGATTATTTCCTTAAATATAGTTGTGCATTGTGAAAAAAATGAATGTTCTTTTTACAGTATGATACAGCTAATTTTACAGTAATGAACAAAAAAGTTCTAATTTTACAAAAAAAAAAAAAAAAAAAAAAAAAAAACCGCTGTAAAATTGCTGATTTTACAGTAATAAACTGTTAAATTACTAATTTTACAGTTTATTGCCTTGCATTTTACAGTTTTAAACTAGAACCTCTGCTGCCTGTATTATACTGTTTTCACAGTATAATACAGCTAAATTTTACGGCAATAAACTGTAAAATTACTAGCCTTTCAGTTTTTTACTGTGCATTTTACAGTTTTATACTGGAACCTCGGCTGCCAGTACTGTACTGTAAAAACAACAGTTCATTTTTGCAGTGTAAGGACCAGTAAGAGGCCAAGAACAAATTAGATTTCGTATTTCTCCTTTTTTTTTCGCTTCAAACACTTAACATCTTTACACCGAGTTTAATTTTGACCATTTTTGCAATTAGACTTATGCATCAAGAATTAACAGCTGCGAAAATGAAGGTATTGAATGTTATACAATAACGAATGCTGCTTGGTTATGTATAATTAATTATATAACAATAATTATTTGACTGCGGATTAAATGATTCCGGAAAATACTAAATGAATATTTTTTGGAATTATTTTGAAAACACATTGATTTACATGAAACGGGTTTAGGAGAATAGAGTTTGCGTATCACAAAACGACTCGCGATAGAAGATAAGAAAGAGAACGTAGGGAGGTGGGGGTAGAAAGCTGTAATGCATTGATCCTGTAAATAAGACGGATGAGAAAACTCGATGACTATGAGTAATGATGTAAGGCATTAGAGCAGGAAAGGCAATAAATTTCGTTTCTCCGCTAAGGTGTTGACGCGGCATATGATCGTTTAGATCTTCATTAATTTATTGCTTTTTCAAATATTTCTAGTATCTGTGATTTGTTGAAAGAGAACTTAATGCAATTTGCTTTTAAATGCATACCATATGATTATTTTTCAAAATAATTGGCATATGAAAACATTTTAGGAGAAAAATTTGAACAAACAGATCTGACAGTTTACTTGCGAGGCATGAGACTTACTGTCTGATTTTCTTTGGTAAAACCTTCCACGTATTTACGCATGCGTATGGTCTTCTCTGATCATACCAAAATAGGGGTGATAGGTAAGATTACAATTAGGGGAAGAATAATAAGAAGCATTTTGAGCCGTATCAAACAACGGAGAAAGATGCTAATTTCAAATACGTAGTTCAGTTTAATGTGTCAAAAAGATAGCAAAAATGCAAGTTTTTGATTGAAAACTTCGAAAAGTTCCCACTCACAACCCATCACCCCTTTTTTAAGTGGAATGGTTCATGAATGCTACGCGCGACTTTCACGCACGGACAGTAACAGATGCATCTCTCACTAAATCAACAAGAGCAAAACTTACATGTAGATTTTAAAGTACAAACACGTGAGCTTTCCTAGAAGTTGCTGCTGTTATAAAACTATATCCCTTTGTTCAAAGCAAAATCTTTAATTTCATTTCAGATTAATTTTTATTCTACTGTCACAATGTTTAATCTGTGGTCTACCAATGTACAGGGTGTTCCGTTTTAAATTACAAGACCTTTATTTTCACAACTGCTCGTCTCAGAGGCATACTTCCAGTTGCAAAAATACTCAAGATAAAGTGCAGATTTAAGACGTTGAAAGTTTGAAGTGAAAATAAAATACATATACGAAAATACAAAATGCAACTTTTTATACGGGCTCTATGTCCCCGAAATTATATTTAGGAAAATCAACAGCATAGAAAAACAATTAAATCACACGCACACACACACAAAACAGAAGAACGACCAATATTTACCGTGCCGCTAATTGTAGGCGCTAATTGTAGTGTAGCGGTTTCAGAATGACAACCGGTCATTCTAATGAACGGGCGATATGTTCCGATTTCATTTTCTGCATGAGCCCTCAAAACTTTAAACTCGAATATCTGTATGAGTTTAAAATGCAAATCGTTCATTTTGTTTGGTGCTGAGATTTTTCGCAGTGTGAATATTTTTTTTCCTAAATATGAGTTAGAGGAAATGGAGTCTGAATGAAAAGTTAGATTTTGTATTTTTTTCAATTTTTTTTCATTTCAAATTGTAAAGAGAAAAGATGAAGTTAATTAGAGACTTATGAAGTGACACTGACAACCAAATAAATATGCCCACTAGCAAAAGAAGAAAAAGGTGTGCATTTCTTTTGAAATAATTCTTATGCAAAATTTAGAGTAATTTTTTGAAAATCCCTTTTCCCGTTATATCTCAATATATGAAAGGTTAATGGTACTTGTCAATTTACTAGCTCTTACGAAGAAAACGCTCCTGAATTTAACTCGTTTTTAAAACCTTATCTTCTAATTCTTTTTACATTTTCTTACTAAATCCGAATAAGTAAAATGATTATAAAATACAGTTTCACTAGTATGTTCTCTTCAGCTGTAATTTAATTTCAAATTGAACACGACTCGCTGATACGAAAAATGCGATTTTAATGTTCTTCCGATTCAATAAGCAATTAATAAAGACATTATTACGCCGTAGTTTCAAACTTCGAAACATTTCTACTCTAAAGAGAAAATATGTTACTCTCATAAGAAGTCATCTTTCTGACTTTCAATTAATAAAATTTTATTATTTTTCTTTTTGTTATAAGTAAATTACAATTCTCTTTTGAATCAAAGCACTGTAATTAAATTTTTTATTGCTGAAATATGTGTGGTATAGTAGTTAGTAAAAATGTAAAAATTTATGAAATGACATTGCGTTGTGTAATTAAAATTCTGCTAGGGAAAAAGGCTGAAAAAGAAAAACCTGCTGAAATAAAATTTGGAGGAATCTGGTAATAGATACAAATGGCTCCGGAGGGAAAAATGTTAACACCCAAAGATCATATTATGATAAACTTTAATGTTGTGCTCAAAGCAATAAGGGTGAGCGACCCAGGAAATTTGGAAAATAAAATTAAGGCAACATTAAAAGCAAACAAAAGATAAAGGAGCATTTGCAAGAATAACCCAGGTTCACTACTGCGAATGAAGGAAAGAGGACACAAAATTAGGATAAAACTCACCATTTGGTCTAGATGTGGGTTTTAATGGTTATGTGAAATCAAAAAAATATAAAATATGTACAGCGCTGAAGACGGTGATTCCGGTTCCAAGGCAGGCATTTGGCAATTTTTAGAGCAGCGGGGAGCCGCGCGGATGGTGGTCCGTCGAGCCGGAGAAAGATCTCCTCACACAGTCGGAGAGGGTGTTCCGAAGACGAGAAAAAGCCCCCTCATCTCTCTTGGCCAGGGCTTATATAACCTTCCTTCCTCTTGCTGCCACTCGCACTTTCTTTGGCAGAAACTAATTTGTTAAAATAACGTACGGAAAAGAAGAGGCACAGAAATTGGATCATCCTCTGGGGCGATGATGACGTGAGCCCCGACACAATACGATGATAACAAAGCGACCTGCCAAGGTCACTTTCTCCCATCCTCAAGGACATATTCGACACCACTTCTCGCTTAAAAAAGCGTTTTTTTATGGAGCGCTATACAGAAAGGGACCATCTAAACGATGTGTCCACAATCTTAAAAATACATATGACTGATTACACGATGAATGGATTAGTAATTGTAAAACTTTGATTCTCATAAGTTTTGCCAAAATGGAGTGACATGAGACATGTTATGACAATATGTGAGGATGTAACGTTTAATTAATGAACTATAAGAATGTAATGTTCAAAGAAATGACTGATAAGTTATTTTTTTACGTTTTTTAGTACCATTTAACATCACATTTCTGAGAGTGTGTCTGAGGTTGTGAGTGTGTGTTTATCGCAAATTTAATGTTTATTAGCATTTTATTTACGTGATTTGAACCGACCTCGTATTTCTAGAATGATATCTTAACCACAATATTTAATGGGACTCGAGATGGAGAAGGGGGTAGATATAATTGCAGCAAACCCGATTACCCGCGGATTTTCAACAGTTTTGTTTTATTTGTTGTATTTACAGTAATGATTAGCTTCTCGAAGTTTGCAGACCTAACCCATTCTTTCAAATGCCACCACTACCGGTTAATGACATTTTCACGAGAATTTTGTCTCTCATTTTCTCCACCAGATGGAAGCACCTATAATCTCTTTTCTGCGAAAGTGCATTGGAAATTTAATTTTGCCGAGAGTATTTATCGCTAAGCGAATACTCAAGGACTCTTTTTTTTTGCCGCATAATCACACGCCTTGAGCGCTGACGATTTTTAAATTTTCATGACATAAAATCAAATGTTTTTCAAGTTTCTGTCTGAAAACAAATGTTCATACTTTCTAATCCGAACATCATTTTAAATAATTTCTCTCCATCGGTTAATAAAATGAAAACCTTACCTTAGCTCGCGATTCGAGCAATAGATGAAACAGAAATGCATCTCCTTCGGGAAGGGACATCAAGGAGGTTTTTGAAGTACGCCAGCTCTTGTGTGATGGAAGATAAATTAGATTTACAATCAGCAATTAGGGAGAGCGTGAATACAGGAACTAGTGTTCCGAAATTACTGGGCCATTCCCGTCACGCAAGTCGCAGCTCATACATTTATGAGCCATTTGCCTGATCCTGTATTCTTGTGAGGCAGTTTAGAGTATCGAGCATCTAATAATCGCTCTGGGATAAGCGATAACTATTCGCAAGACGGGGCCAAGTTGGGAATGAGTTTTGATCATTGATATATGGTTTAATAGGCAATTGATAGACAGGTTTGATATTTGGTTTGATAGGCCTTGATGGATAAGCAGAAGATAGATTGGGACCTTGACACTATTTATCTCTTTATAGGGTAATAGGGATGGGTCGTTAATTGGCAATGAAAATGAGTTGGGTTAATTTCGTAGTACACTGCTGGCCAAAAATATTGCAAGTTTAACTAATGTACTATTTTATCAAGAATAAGAATAAGAGAAATAATTTAGGTAAATGAGCCATTTGCCTGATTCGGTATTTTTGTGTGGCAGTTTAGCGTATCGAGCATCTAATAATCGCTCTGGGATAAGCGATAACTATTTGCAAGACGGGGCCAAGTTGGGAATGAGTTTCGATCATTGACATATGGTTTGATAGGCAATTGATAGATAGTTAAGCCCTGATAGATAAGCAGAAGATAGATAGGGACCTTGAGACTATTTACCTCCTTATTGCACTGCAAAAAATGAAATGTTGTTTTTACAGCATAATACTGGCAACCGAGGTTCCAATTTAAAACCGTTAAATTTCACAGTAATAAATTGTAAAACTAGCAAATTTTCAGATTATTACTGTAAAGTTAGAAATTTTACAGTTTATTGCCGTAAAATTTAGCAAAATTATACTGCAAAAACAACAGTATAATACTGGCAACAGAGGTTCCGGCTCAGAACTAAAATACACAGTAAAAGGCATATCACACGTAGCAAAATCCCTTCAACTTCGCTACAACTTCGATGCGCTTCAACCGAAAGAAGTCCATCCGGGTTGCCAGGCCCTCACAGAGAGAGTTGAAAGTAAACATGGTTTCTGTCTGCCATTTTTGGCGAGTTAGCACACCGAGTGTAATCTGCTATCTTTGTTTACATTGTGTCTACAGTGGATCTTGGAAAATTTTCGAACGATGGAGGATCCGACTTTTGCTCCCATCCTAGCATTAATTATTCATGGCTTGGTTAAAAGGAAACGCCGGATAAAGAGGCTATGGGCCAGAAAATGGATTTTGAGAAGAAAGCGAAAGGGACATTATGAAACGGGCGTAGGAACCAAGGGAGCTCTGGCTCCACCTGGAGTATTTCAGACCGGCTCAGCTCCCCAGGAAAAATTTCTTTAAACATTCTGTTGCACATTTTTTTCCTCTAACATGTTTCCAAATGTGTGATCTACTATGACAATGCTAATAAGTCTAGGAAAGCATATCTCACTTTTTTCGTGTTCTTGTACTGTTGTAAATTCATTCCTCAATGATGTTGCATTATCTAATTTAGCTTGCAAAAAATATTCATTTTATAGCAAACAAATATTTTCCCGAACATTATTATTTTTACTTAGATTTGTTATTTTAAACAAAAGATTTATATTAGAGCATTTCTGGTAGTCAAAATTTCCAACAAAACCAAAAGAAAAGAAAGGATGTCAATACATTTGATTTTTAGTAAATGTTCATTGTAAATTTGTGTTAGTTTATTTATTTATTTTTTTTTTTTCAATTTGTATAATGAAATATTTCCTAAAAACTTAGTCACAATGCTTATCTTGAAGGCAGACTTTATAAAAACATTTATTATCCTAACTTTTGCTTATTCTATTTTTGTATTTTTTGTAGTTAAACCAACCCATCCACTTTGCCTTCAAATGTTTAGGAGAATTTACTGCCGTTTTTACCATTTGCCCTTTTAATGAGGGAGCAATTCTACTCTGTTGAAGGCGTAATTAAATTTCATTCCCTCGAGCTAATAATTATTTCTCAACTTCGGATCACTTCACCATAGTAAGATAAAAATGTAAAGTATCTGCGCACGCAAGTCAAAACTATCTGCAGGTAAAAAACAGTCAAGTCTCGGTAACTTGAAGTCCTAAGGGACCGGCTAAAAGCTTCGGGTTATTGGTAGTTTGAGTAATAGGAAGTGCCAGTGCCTTCTCAAGAGGTTGTGACTCAACGAAACCTTTGAGATAAAGGAGTATTCGAGTTATAAGGCTTTGAGTTATCGATACTATACTGGATAGTATGTAGGTAAAATAAGACAATGCCTTTTGCTTTTAATTATGTATTTATAAAAGCAAAAGGTGAACTTTTTCAATCATTTATCTACAGATTTGGAAGATAATCAATGTTTAATATTGATATTAATGAACAATTATTGGGTGAAATACAGATCCACAGCAAATGTATCCACACACGGCGTGCGCATGTGCTTCTATATTATCTGACTATGCACGTCACTCCAGTTTGAAAGTTTCATACCAAAAATTACAATTCCACTAATAATGTATGATTTCAAGTAATTCCAGCTCTAAGCTACCCTGAATGAGTAAGTTATTATATGTTATGATCTCAATCAGGGCTTGAAATTACTGGTGGTCCACTGGTCCCAGACCAGTGGTATAATTCCTCAAGTCTGTCGTGCTATAACCAAAGTCCTAAGGGAAGAAATGAGAGTGTCGAGGACGCGTGAAGAGTGTTTTTGACTTCTATAGTTAAATTATGGCTTTTTATGAAATATTTCATGGTAGCTATGCTAGGTAACCAGGGTTTGCCAATACGTATCCTAATATTTATTTTGCAAACATCATGATATTTAATTTTTTAACTATGATAATTTCATCATAAACTTATATTTAATCATAATAATACTCAGTGCTTAGTCTGAGATTTAAAAAAAAAAAAAAATCATGAAGCTTAAAAGCAATTTATACATTACGGCATGCAGTTATTTTTCCTCAAATAGGGCGCGAAAACTTTGCGCGGGTCAGCTAGTATTATATAAAACATATCATATATTATATAAAATAAAAATATTAACAAATATTAAATCAGGAAACTTAAAACGGCTAAATGATTTTTTTTAAAAACTTTATTCAGTTATAAATATTTCATTGCAGCACTAAATATTTCCTGTGTGGCTTCTTTTTTTGCTTTATGATCCGAAATATTTTTCAAAACTTGAGCTATGTATCGGCCAAAGGCATCCTCCATCGACTCTTGTTCAGCAGCACGCGGCTCAACAGTTCTTTTTAATGCGGAACAAGCCTCTGTTAAAAGCTCATCTCCAGGATCAGATTCGTTGGGGATTTTTTTGGTTTTTCTTTTCTTTTTTATCTGGTTGTTGTTTTCTTTTTTCCTTATTTCTACCACTTCCTCCTCAATTTCTACAGGATTTATGGTTTTGGCAAATTGTTGAGCAGGGGAGTTGTTCCCTGCAGTAGATGGACCCCCGATTGTTGGTTCGGCGGGCTGAGTTGAACCGGCTAATAAAAGTTCTTCGTCCATCTCCATCTCAAATTGGGAAAACATTCCCACTGGCTCGGATGGAGAAACATTTTCCACATCTTCTTCATTGAAAGACTAAAATTAAAATTTTATAAACATTACTTTTTCATTGCTATATTTGTTTAAATTATTGCATTCCATTTAATGTTTCGTATTCAATGTTAACCGCAAGTTAACACTGAAAGAAAAGCTGCAATAAATTACTTTTTATTGACATAAATTTAGGAAAAAAGATTTAAAAATGCCAAATTTTTACTAATCCAAGGAGCAAAAGAATAGCAAATCTTTAGTAAAATCTAGAGTAAAATTTTTAACAGAAAGAAATAGAACTGGTCTAGAGAACAAAATGTTGACACAAATTTCATATCAAACTTGATACTAACAAAAAAAAAAGTCACACGTGATTTTCTTTTTATACAGCTGTATTTAATAAGTATAATTAAAAAAGTTATAAAGCATGCAAACTTTATATTTCAAATACTTATCCTGGAATAATATGAAAACGAACACGCCTTTATTATTGAGCATTTCTTTTCCAAGCATTTACTATTAGACCATGGCGCCTCCAAACTTTTTGACCAATGGGCCATTTTCAAAATATTCAGAGACTCCAGGGTCAATCTTCACAAAACAATTTAGACGATATGCATACGTTTTCCTGACACATGCGAAAATTCGAGGAAGCATACACAAAATATAATAAACAGTAAAAGGGGGAGTTCCTCTTTCCATAAAGGAATTCTCTTTTTTTCGGTGTAAACAAACCCCTTATTAGTGACTAGTATGCTTTATTGAAAAGCAAGCAATAATAAGAGTAATGCAACATAAATATGTATAAAATATTTATCCATACCTGGCTAAATGAGAGCTCCTTGTCATCCAAATTGGACGTGCTTTCGTCCGCCTCCACAACATCCTGTAGAAATAGCAATGAACAGAAATGAACCCAGGGCACTGAAATTTCATATCCGGACCCGCTTGAAAGGTTCTTGATCTTTTTTACATTTCGCTGGAATATTGTTTTGAGGGAGTTGTACTTTTTTTGCAGATTTTCTAGAAAAAAAAAAGGAAAAATAATGACATACAAATCTATACAGCTGCGAAAACTCATAATATTGCAAATAGCAAATGCACTATTGACTGATTGAATGCTTAGTTGAAATATTGATTGAAAATTTATCTAGATGTAGTACCTATAAGTCTCCTAATCAATACAATATGACCAGAGTCAAAGATTTCATACTTATTAACACTGAAGTGAATGAAAATACCAAAATCGAGCATCAAAATACCAGAAATCCGGTAAAGTACCGAAACACAATCACCCGCTTATAGTTATTGTATCAAGGTTATTTAACAGTAGTTGATCCAGACCGAAATTGGGTCCGCTTTGCGGCCCCTTCACAAAATTCCGCATTGTAAAAGCGGCACCATTCACAAAATTACGATCGTAAAAATGGAACCATGTACTAAATTTGCATCACAAAAGCTGCCTTTTCACAAAAGTTTAGAATAATAATGGTCTCTATTAGCCAATGAAACTGCTAAATTGTTATGTTGTAGAAAATTACAGATGAATTTCATTAACACTTTATATTTTAAGCAAAGACAGAAAGAGGTGAAACGGTGCAGTTTGTTAACAATTTTGAACTATTTTCTGCAAAATTCCAAAAACCAGACCCAGATGAAATATAATGGATTAACCCCTGAATATCTATTTAAATGTGCCAAATTTGTCATTAAATGTCAAAAAAGCGAGCTACATATCATGTTTAAAATAAATGTTCATTTACAATTAAAATAAAAATTATAATATGTTTCATTTTGGAAATTTATTTCCAAAAGAAGAAAATTAAAAACAAGCTTTTTGTATCTAGTAACAAATAAAATTGAAAGTAAAATTATTATAGGCTGTAGCGGCCAAATCACACCTCATGATCTGGTCAGGCTCTGAAGCTTCAGTGAAATGGCTGTAGCTTTGTTTCATCTGTATTTAATACCCATCATACAGAGATGGGTTACTGCTAGCTGTTTAACATAGCTCAATATAAATAACTAAAATAAAATAATCTAAACCTTGATAAATATAGATGCTAGGCCCTTTAAAAGCAAATTCGATAAGATTGCCACAGGTTTGTACCATATTTTTGAGCAACGACAGGTTAATTTATCAGAGCATTTAAGTTTTGAATAAATTAAAAAAAAAAAAAAAAATGGGAATTTAGGCCGAAATTTGAGTGAATTTCTTTTCATGATCACAATACCTTCTTTACTATGTAAAAAACGCAAAAATAAGAAAAGTTTTTACGTATTTTTTAACAATGAGTCATTTTTCTAGGCACAGAAACTTAACAAATAAAAAAGTAAACATTTAAGAGAATAAAAAATTTAAAACAGAACTCACCTGGAGTAAACAAGACTGAGTCCATAGGATATGCCAACTCCATTTTTGTTTTTATTTCATCGAAGGACAATCTCCTAAGCGTCCGATTTTTGTAGTATTCATTTTTTGTATTCCAAATGTTTTCTTTTGGACGTAATAAGTCAATGAAGGAGGCCTCCATATCAGTGGTCCAAACTTCTGTTTTTTTAATAAGTTTCCTTTTTTTAGTAGGAATCTCCATGTTTTCTGCAAAAAAGAAAAGATTATACAGACAAGGTTTAAGAATTGGGCTACACATGGTACAGTAGAGCCATACTCCACCATGCCACAAAAATGAAATGAAAAATTAATGTAAAATTAATGAATTTTATTGCTGTCACTAGCAAACATGATATTTCCCACACTACGCTTATTAATGTATGACTTAAAACCAAAGCGTCTGGTGGGATTTTGAAATTTCCCTTTCCATGCTTCTTAATATGACCATGAAATAGAAATGGACAATTTGACAAATTGGTATGCTTTCAAAACCATTAAAACCGATACCTTTACCTTATCCTGGGACCTAGCCTAGACCTCGAAGAATTGGTTACATGTTATAAATTCATTTGGCATAGTTCCTCGTTATAGCAAAAGTAACATTCAATAATTGTAAAAAAAAATCAGCTGATTATTCCACAAAAATTTATTCAGCATGCATATTTATTTGTTAAGTGACTAAGCGACAAAAATTAGCTGACATTTTAATGAGGAAAACAAAAAAAAAAAAAAAAAGCCTCTAATCTGTGCATCACAATTCACAAAGTTTAAAATTTAGAAGTCAAGTTTACATTTAAGTTTTTTTCAAATTGTCAAACTGAAATTCTGTCCTGAAATTGTTTTACAAATATAAATTACAAAACAGGAATATCAAAAAAACTAATGAAGCCTGACTGCTGGTGTTATCCTGTCTCCCAATATTCTCCATCGAAATGACAGAGCCAGAAATCTTCTTTAGTTGGGGATTTTGTTAAATTTTGAGGAAGGGAATGTGTGGTTTGCCTTGTGCTTTACTTTTGAGAGAAAAATAACAATTGCCAAGTTTTAGGGGGCACTCAAATCCAACAACGGAATTTTCTCGTGTATATTCATTTACGATTTCTCAGCAGTCTTTCAAGCTTCATTTTTTTAAAACTACTTCTGCATTCTACTCCAAGCTGCTGACCTTTTTAAATGTTACAATTTTTTATTTGTATGGAGTTCTAACCATACTTAGGCTAAAATTAGTTATTTAAGACTGAACACATTTTTCAGACTGTATATACAGCAATATATGACATGACAAGGTTTATTTCATTCAACGACAGAAGTTACTAATGTACTGCATGGCATTATTGTTCCAGTGAACATGAATAAACACTGGTCCACGTTAAATTCAACACTTCAATGACTTGACTAACCTTTATTTATTTATTTTATTTATTTTTTTTGTACAGTAAAAAAAAGAAAAGAAATTGGTGGCCTCATGAACCACTATATGTTTCTGGAGGTCCGAGGCAAGTTTTGTACCAACAAGCAGTATTTTCCAACCCTGAATAAGTTTATAACTTATTATATGTGGAAAAGACTAATAAGTTTTTCTACACCACAGCTAAAACGATAACATAAAATAAAAAGGAAGATAGCTAAAAAGAGAACTGAGTGTTTGCGCAAAATTATGGTTAAAAAAAAATGTCCGTGCTCTATTAAAAATTTTTTGTTTACAAACATTTATTGATTTGGCAAGCAAATTGGCGAATTTGGCAGTGTAATTCTTTCCACATATTTAACGAACTAGAAATCGGCTAGAAACACAATACTAAAGAGAAAGTTTCAAGGATATAAAGATTTATAAGTTTTTTAAATAAAAATATGTTATTAATAACTCACCTGAAGTAATTCTGATCATGTTTTCATCCATGCTGTATGATGTTCCAACGTGCATGTCGATATCGCTATGGACGGCCATATTGTTTCTTGACGTCACCAGGCCAAGGGATTGCTGTCTCCTGATTGGCTAATTTTGCCAGAAAGTGGAAGTCCATGCAACTTTTTTGAGAGGGAAGAAAAAAGTTGGAGCATAGTTGAAGGGAATACGTTGGACTCGGAAAAGCATGTCATACGAAGATTTTCGGGTCGAAATTGCGCAACCGCAGTTGAAGCGCATCAAAGTTGTAGCAAAGTTGAAGGGATTTCGCTACGTGTGATATGCCCTTTTAGTCTGTGTAGTGTTCTTTTTAAACTTTTGTGAGCGAGTTCAGATACTTCCATTTTAATCCACGATGTGTGAAAGTTGGGATGATTCTTAAATGAGTGCATATGTAAAAGGAAACACGTGTCAATAATGTGTTTGAAATAAAAATATACTGAAATGTCTCTTGGCTATTTAAAAGTACTAACGCACACAAAATAATTTGGTTGTTTTAAAAAATAAATAAGCAGAATAATAATAATGAATAAATAAATAACTACTCGGATTTTAATCTTTTTTGTTGAGGTTATGGATCCACAAACTGGGAAAAATGTCTAGTTTTATGTAAATGCCATCACCCAGCGCTATTCCTCGTTTTTCACCCGCCACGCCCACTTCAGCCTTTGTGAAGCAACAATTAGACAACAATTCTCTGATTTAAACAATTAGATTGTCGTACTTTTTTTTTCTTCGAATGCGTTGAGCATATTTAGAAAAAAAAACACTCTAGAAACAATTTCCGTGGATCTCAACCCATTATTTAATGAAAAAATAATTAAACAAATGCACAGGCACAGGAGTCGCCTTTCTCACCTCTAGTTACCTTCTGAAATTTTGGTTACTTTTAGTCACCTTTTAAAACCATTCTTGAAATGTGTTTTAGGAAAATTTATCGAAAACAAAATACATTCTTGAAAATTATTTGAATAATAATCAATTCAATTGTGTTAATGCATAAGCGACATGGACATCAAAATGCTCAAGCATTAAAGAGCTTCAGTAAATCTGAAAAGGTGTACATAGTGATGTGAGTCGGAAATATTCCCAGTGGGAAGGAATTTAAAAAATGGGAATATTTCCTGGGAATGTTTCCTCGGCCATCTTTCCTTCCCAAAAATTGGGAATTTATCAAAATGCAGTGCTTTTTTTTGCATTTTAACGCGAATTTAAAGTTTGGGTACTTTAAACTATGTCTATTGTTCCAAAATTTACCTTTCTTAAAATCTAGAAATCATTACATAAGGAGGTATCATAGTATTTTCTATAAATATGGATATCATAATAAAATCTACAGTTACATTTCCTTTCATAAACAAATCTGCACTTTTCACTCATTCCTATATTAATACATATTGATGAGTCTCTTTCTTTGAGATTTTCATTAACCTCTAATCCTATGGCAGAGGGAATTTTCATGACTGAGAGAGGGAAATGTCTCTCCAACTCTGTCATTAACTTCTGCAAATAACTTCTACTTTGTATAATTTTCACATCCACTTATCCTTTTTCCAGTTTTGGTTTGTGTTTCAGCATCACTGATAGTCAGCTATTTTGTTATCCTTGTGGAATGGTTTTACAAACATAAATTTTCAGCTTAATTTGTGTAATACAGCATTTCTAACTTTGGAACTAAAGAAGTTTTTGAATTTTTTTTTAGTCAAATCATGATAATATGAGACTATTGTTTAACAATTATTTGTAAGTAATATAAGTATTTTTTAACTATTTATATCATAAATTATAACTTCCCATAAATTCCTGGAAATATATGAATTTTGGGAATAGTTCCTTAAATATACACTGGTTAGTCCAGACCAGTTGTTGGAAAAACTACATTTCTTTTGTAACGAACTACAACTACAACTACTTTGTTATAAATGTAGTTAACTACAACTACAACTACTTTTTTTTTTAATGTAGCGAATACAAGCCAGTTTTGAATTGTAGTCGCTACTTTTTAAAAAATAAATAAAAAGCATACACAGTTTGATAATTGACATGAAAAATTCGAAAAGTGGCTTACATTAATGAATTAACTCATTTGAATACGGAATTAAACTAGGAATTGTCTTTGAATTCATTTTTTACTTTTCCTTTTTGTTCCCGCTTTTTTTTTTTTTTTTTGCTGAAATTTGTCCTTTTTAGATTTTTCTTACAATTTTTACGAATATTCGCCGCAAAAAAGGATTCAAAAGTTGAAAGATTGAAAGAATTCAACCTTCATGTTTTTTTTATTTTTTGCCAGGGAATATTTAGAAACATGAAAATTATTTGAAGGGATATAAAAATTATAATGTCAAATAAACCAATGGCATCAAACAGAATGTATTTCGTCAAAATCATGTTTTTTAGGATCAGCTCATATTTTTATGGTTCTTATTTCTCATTGGGTCCGTTGCTGTACGCGTGCAAGATTTGCACCAGTCAGAGTAAATTAAACCTTGTTTTTTTCCATCGTTCTCTTTCCATTTATTTTTTTAATATAAAAGTAGTTTCCAGAAATCGCTACAAACTACTATTTTTTGTAGCGCGCTACGCACTACTCTACTTTTTTTAAAAAGTAGTGCGCTACACTACAAACTACTGAAAAATGTAGCTACTACAGTAGTTTCGCTACTTGTAGCGCGTTACTTCCGACCACTGGTCCAGACCACCTCGGACGCGCCCCCATCCTCCCCACGACCAAAAAAATCCTTGATTTAATATTAATTCTCTTTTTAAAAGTGTTTTAACGTTTTTTGTTTCTTTAAATTTATTTATTTATTGTTGTGTATACTGAAAGTCCTTTATTTCCTATAAATGCGCTTTCGTTTACGATTAAAATATTGCTACTTTGTCCTTCAATTTCAACTGTTTTTTTACGTTTTAGCAGCATCAACCGTGGACCACACTTTGGGAAACTCTGAAATATAGTATTGTCACCCATCAAATGCACTTGAGCATAGAATTTATAAAATTGAATTTTTTTTTTTAAATGAGGAGGGCAGGGCATTAAGAATTTCCTTGCGAAAAGATGGGGGCGCAGGTATAATACGTTTGGAGACCACTGGGTTAAGTATTGAAATGAGTATTTTGAATAATCATTCCCGTTTTAAATATCGCATTTACAATTGCAAAACAATTTGCAGGACGTGGGAAACCCAAATAACTCATTTTGTAAAAAGCGCTACTGCCAATAAAATTGACGCATTTTTTGTTCTCGTAGGTTGAGGAATGTGTGGCAAACTGAAATGGTAAAATATTTTTACAGTTTGCAGTGCCATTCATCAAGCAAATATTTTAATGAACTTCCCAAACGTGAAGTTCATTCCTGTCAAAAAATAGATAGTTCTAAGGATCGACGAAAAAAATATACTAGTCATTTTCTAAATTTGATGCGCAGGTTCTAATATTTTGTGGTTTATCAAAATATTTTTTGTTATGAAAAAATTAATAAAAATTCTTGTATTTACCATTTAAGTACTAATTGAAGTCTACTAATGTCCAGTGCAGAAAACTTGCTCAGTTTATGTAAGGCGTACTTTGATTTAAAATATTTAGAGCAACAAGCACACGAACAGCAAAGTGGATGGGGCAAGTGAAGAATTTACTTTCATTCATTTTTTAAATAACTTACGTATTTCTTCATGTATTAATTAATTTAAATTCCTTTACTCATTAATTCCACTCTAGATATTCATACGCTTATTTTCTTATTCATTCATTTATATTTTGCGCATACATTAATTTATTAACTAACTAGCTTATTACCCGGCGTTACCCGGTATTGCATTATGTTTGACTTATTTCATGCTTAAATGAAATAGGTGAGCCTTAAATTGATTATTCATTGTAATCGTAATCTTTGTTGGAAAATACTCCTATTTAAATGTGTTAAATTTTATCAATTTTTATGCTTTTAAAGCCTAATCTCTATTACTTTATATGTTCAAAATGGAAGGAAAATGGTCATTTTGAGACAAAAAATTTGAAGTTTGAGCTTTTTGATTTTTTTAAAAATTTTCAAACCCCCCGCTTATGAGAATTCTAGTGCATCAAGGAACCTCTGAGCCAAATTTGATGAAAATACGACAAAAACTGGATTTGTGTAAGGAATAAACATACATATATACAATTAAACATACATCTATTATTATACACATAAATACATTTACAGTCGACGCTCGATATAACGACCCTCTCCGTCCTACAAAAAACGGTCTTTATAACGAGTGGTCGCTATAAGAGGTAGAACATAGAGTATATTGGGATACAGTTGGGGGTTTTCTCACCGGTCGTTATATTGGGATGGTCTTTATAACGTGTGGTCGCTATAACGAGCGTCGACTGTATTCGTTTATTGCTTTATTAATTCACTTATTCGTTTATTTATACATTCATTTGATGAAAAATATTTTTAACAATCAGATAGAAAATGTTTCATTAAACACATTGCCTTTTTTTTTTTTTTTTTTGGTGAACATTTTCCATTTTAGTTTAAAGGTACAAAATAACTGCCAAAAATGAAAAATAATGTTTCAACTCAAGTTGTATTAACAAATACGTTTTTTAATCTTTAAGTACAATAATGTTCGGAACAAATTTCTAATTTCTCCATTTTGAAACAGTTAATTTATCTCAATTTTTTCACTTTGCCCCACACTCCTCTGCATGAAAAACGAGATTTTAAAGCTATTTTGATGAATCTACACTGGCGGAAAAAAAAATCCCAACACCAAGAAAAAATTGCCGTAGAGTAATGAAATTTGGGTAATGCAATAGTCTAGTTAACATGTTTAATTGATTAAATGTACAAGATCACTATCTAATTTAAGCTCAAGAAAATGCTGTGCAAATGTGAAATTATGTTAATTTAATAGAGGGTGTAACCTCCAGAATTTTGAAGGCAAGCCTGCAAGCGTGCATGCATTATGTCATACAGGTGCCGAATGTCACTTTGTGGTATGGAGTTCCATGCTTGTTGCACTTGCTGTGTCAATACTAGGACCGTCATTGCTGACTCTCGATGGTGCTCGAGTGCCATCCCATGATATCCCATACGTTATCAATTGGGGACAGACCTGGTGATTTTGCAGGTCATGGTAACATGTCAGCATTCTGTAGAGCACATTGCGTTACAGCAGCGATGTGAGAGCGAGCGTTATCCGGTTGGAAAACGCCTCCTTGAATGCTACTCATGAAGCGCTGTACTACTGGTTAAATTAACAGACTGATGAAAAATTTTCAGTCAGTGAGTTTGGGATAACCACTAGAATGCCCCTGCTGTCGTAGGAAATTGTTCCAGAGACCATAACTCCAGGTGTGAGTCCCGTGTGTCTAGGCCGTAGACCGCTTGAATGCAGGCGGTCCCATGGCCTTCTTCTGACCAATACAGCCACCACTGGCACTAATTCAGAATCTGTTTTCATCAGAAATTACAACAGATCTCCACTCCGACTTCCAGTGAGCTCTGTCGTGGCACCACTGCCGTCGAAAAATGCTATGGTTTGCAGTCAATGGAATACCGGCTACAGGCTGCCTGGCTCGGAGCTGTCCTTGAAGTAAACAGTTTCTTACCGTTCCTTGGGTCACGACGGTACCAACTGCAGCTCGAATGTCAGTCGCAGATGCAGTACGATGCGCCACAGCCGTACGCAAGATTCGGAGATCTTCCTTCTCAGTCGTGCCACGTGGCAGCTGGGAACACGATCTTCTTGAGGTAGTACCATCCCTTGCCCATAGCTTCCAATAATCATGCATGGCGGAAACATTCCCACCCAAGTCTTTCTGCAATATCGCGAAATGGAAATCTACCTTCTCGTAGCCAAATTGTACGACCTCGTTTAAACTCGGTGAGCTGTTGATAATGGCTTCTTCGTCTTCTTGAAAGGTATTCCTGGCTAATATGAACGCAATTCGTCCAATTTCACAGAAAAATAATACACACAAGCTTCACAACACGATTTTAAAACAAGCCTTATTTGCATGTTCTGAGTGACGCCAGCTGCGTCACACTTATGCGCGGAACTAGAAATTTCAATCGATGCCATCTTTCAGTTGTATAAACATGCCTACCAAATTTCGTTTATCTAACACAAGTCTTTCTTGGTGTTGGGATTTTTTTTTCCGCCAGTGTATATACAGGGTGTTCCAAGTCAACTGTCATGACGTCTAATTCCTCAACTGTTCGTCCTAGATGCATGCTTCCAATTGCAAATTTGCTCAAAATGAGGTAGAGAGTCAAAATATTGAAAGTTTGAAGCGAAAAAATAATTCAGTCAAAAAATACGAAATCTAACTTTTTATAGGGACTCCGGGTCCCCAAACTTATATTTAGGGAAAGAATCTCCATTGAAAAATAATACTAACACAAAAAAATAACATTTGTGCGATCAAAATTTGCGGAGATATTCGAGTTTTGAATGCGCAGGGCCCGTAAATAAATTGACAAAGGAAAATTTTCGCCCTGCCAGAGGAATAACGAGCTTTTAGATTAGGGATGATAATGAAATTTGTTTCGTCCATGTCAGAAAACATTCGCTTCTCATTGTATTCAAAAATAAATACAGATGATACAAGACTACAAAACATAACAAGACAAGGTAAATCAAGATACAATTTTATACAAAGATATTAAACACACGAAATATGTAGAATCTAAGAAATAATATACATAGCGATTACATTGTCCGTAAAGCAACACCATTTCTACATACTATTCCGTAGTGTACATCGTAACTTCAAGCCTTAACGAAATGCATCTAGTTAAGCCGATTTTATTCAGCAGTGAAAGGATTACGTTATTTCAAGCAATCACTATACAGTCGGTACATTTATATTCGCGAATTCAGACATTTTCATTCTTTCTTTGTCAATTTTTTTCGTATTTTCCCATGTTAAATAACTTTTACAGTTAAATATATTTTAGGAAAATAAAGAATATTTTGAAAAAAAAAAGAACTCTGAATGGTGCGAATTTCGCGCGTATATGGCCCCCAAAATCACTTAAAATAACGCTAGTGTAAAGTGGTATAAGTCATAAAGTTTCATGTTTCATTTCTCCATGGATTTTGATCGCACAAATGTCATTTTTTTTGTGTTAGTATTATTTTTCAATGGAGATTATTGCTCTAAATATAAGTTTGGGGGCCCGGAGCCCCTATGAAAAGTTAATTTTTTTTATTTCTTAACCAATTATTTTCTTCGCTTCAAACTTTCCATATCTTAACTCTCCTCCTCATTTCGAGCAATTTTGCAAATGAAAGTATACATCTAGGACGAACGGTTGAGGAAATAAAGGTCATGACAGTTAACTTAGAACACCCTGTATATAAAAATGAATGTTGGTAAATGTGTGTGTATGTGTGTTCCCTAAGATCTCAGAAACTACCCGGGAGATTTGCCTGAAACTTTCACCGTTTGTTCCTTTTGGTACTGGGAAGGTTTAGAGACCAGTTTCAACAAAATCCGATAGTTAGTTATTTTTTTATTTCAATATTAGACCTGATTCTGTCTTTGTAATTTCAATTTAAAACTCCATTTTCGAAGGCTTTCATCAATCCAATCGAGTATTTAGTGTATCAACTCAACTCCCTGGCAGATAGTTGGAATTGCTTGCTACCGTAAATTTGGCGATCTTTTAAATCGCGCCAAGAGCCCTCATTAATGGAAGCTTTCCCAATAACTATCTCAAGTATCTATATCTATAAAAATGAGTGTATGTATATATACTTGTTCTCTATACAAATCCACAGTTTGCGTCAGATTTTCATCAAACTTGACACAGAGGTTCCTTGATGCCCTAGAATTCTCATAGGCGGGGTCTTGAAATTTTAAAAAATCTAAAAAGCTCAAATTTAAATTTTTTGTCAAAAAATGACCCTTTTATAGGAATCTAGCCTATTTATATTGTAATCGAGATAGGCCTTTTAGCATTCAAACTGATGAAATTTAAGATTTTTAAATATGAGTATTTTCCAACAATGATTACGATTAAAGTAATGAATTTTTAATTTAAGGCTCACCTATTTCCTTTTAGCATTGAAATAAGTAAAAAACAATCATAATTCATGTGGACTTTATAAAAAGAACCACGGATTTGAATTTCAAATTTGCAATGCGACGACAGTTGCGTCTGTAATGGAGATAAGCCTTCAGAACGAGAAATAGATTTATTTTTGAGTTATAATAATTTTTACTTTGTAGGTGGGAACAATTAACAGAGAAAAGTTAATATTTTAAATTTGGCGTATGAAATTGATGCAATTTTTTCACTTCTATGTGCATATATTTCATGCCAGTGGACGCGGCAAAGCACAGAAAACATTTATCTTTAATTTTCACCTTTTGATAAGACTATTTTTCTGTAAACGTTTAACTTTCTGTAATATTTTAGTTTTCTTCAAAGTTTGTACCTAAGAGACAGATTGATGCAAATTATTTTATCCCCATATGAATAGAACTCTTTCAAACCTTTTTCCCCTGAATGCTATGTTGTATTAATAAACACCCGGGCAACGCCGGGTATTAAGCTAGTAAAGGATAAAAAAGGTATTTGATTAACAGATTAATCTTTTTTTTAAAACAAATGAGATCCAGTTTCATATGTCGGAACTCCTTTAGATTTGTAGAGGCTTAGATGTCATGCATTATTTTCAAGACGAAAACTATTTTGTTCTTTATACTTATTGCTGTTTTCAATCAAAGTATGTTACTATATTTTCTCGCCAAACATCCAATCAATAGTTCGTTTTCATGTCCATACTATTTGCTATGATATACCGCAATGTTGGAAATTATTTTAACGCCTTACGGAATGGTGTACATTTAGCGCCAAATATAATATTCAAAGTGATTTCAGATTGCCAAAAAGTAATCAGCTTATGGAAGTTGTTATTTCCATATTTATAACTAGCTGCGTGGCCCGGCGTTGCACGGGCTTTAATGTAGTGAAGGCAGTTTGAGAAAACTACTCGCCGCCAAGGTGCCTCACCTTTAAAGTAGTGAAGAAAGTTTAAACAACCTACTCGCCGCCAAGGCGGCTCGCCTTTAAAGTAGCGAGGAAAGTTTCAAGAAACCACTCGCCGCCAAGCCGGCTCGCCTTTAAAATACTAAGAAAAATTTTAACATACTCCCCGCTAAAGCGGCTCGCTAAAGAGCTTTCCTGCATTAAAAAGTCAATCGAATTATTTACACATAAAAAAAACCTAGCTGCGTGGCCTGGCGTTGCACGGGCTACCTCTGTAAAAATGTACTACACAACACAATACCCAATATAAAAATACCACGCACTTTTATTATGTGTTTAGATAAGTACCCATGTTGTACTAAACCATGACAAATCAAATTATTTAGATTAGTAACTATATGCAACCATTAAAAAAAGTTAGACTCATTTGAAGCCAACGTATATATGTGATACATAAGGAAAAAAACGTTAAAAGAATAATTAAACACTACCCAATATAAAAATACTATGCAATTAAATTATGTGTTTAGTACCAATGATACAAAGTAGTAAAAACGTTACAAAAATATGATGAATCATATTATTTGCTTAGATTAGTAACTATCTTAAATCATTAAAAAATAAATAAATAAATAAAATAATATTTGACTCATTTGAAACCTACTTACATACCTATTGCATAAGAAAAAAAGTCAAAAGAATAAGAAAACAATAGCAGTACGAAACAAAAACGATATCGACAATATCTGCGGTCTTCCCCACTATTTTTTTTAAAGTTAAAAGGCACGTTTGCTGTCAAATATCAAATTGCTACAATATGTCACAATTAAATATTAAAGGCTAAAATCTTTGAAATTGTACCGAACTAAAAGGAATTATTTGCCTTGTTATATACCACACAGCTAGGAGAGCCTAGAAACGCAGTAAAATAAAATGCTTGTAAGAAACGAAATGAAGAAAAGGGAGCCAACAATGAATTTAAAAGATGTCGGCATAGTAACGCAATAAAACGTTAATAATTTGATCAGAAAAGAGGTTTTCGAACTCAAAGTTCAAACGCTTGTAACTTTTTTTCTAGTGGAGATAAAAGCTTGGTTCTTCGACTGTAAGTCGAATCAATTCTGGGGTTAAAATATCGCTCCATCCAATGATGTAAAAATCAAAACTGTGGAATAATTCGTTTATTTTTTATTGATGGTTTTAATGAACCAAGTATTGCAAGAAATCGGGTGAAGCCTTGCAAAAGGCAAGTTTAAGAATTGAATAACTCGTGCTGTGTTTAAGTTAGAGAATCGGAACAAACTGCATAGGACGGGCAAAATTTTTCTGCTTCCAACGATATATAACATTAATATGTGCAAATAATTTTAACCCCAGTATTCGGCGTTTTATGTGAAAATTGCCTTGAATTAGAGTAAAAAACGAATCGCTTATCGAATCTTTTCAAACTGTAGCCTAAAGTCTTTCTGGGTAAATGGACTATTCAACACAAAAAGAATTTTTCAAATCGAACCAGTAGTTCCTGAGATTAGCGCGTTCAAACAAACAAACAACAAACAAACAAACAAACAAACAAACTCTACAGCTTTATATATTAGTAAAGATTCAAGAACAGACTTCATTAGAAACCAAACAACTTATTTTATTATAGAACAACTCTCTGAAATTACAATTTTTAAATATATCATGCACAAGTGCGTGCTTGAAAAAAGTGCGTGCCAAGTTACAAGGTTACAGTTAGATTTCAGATAGTTACAGTTCGCCACAGTATTCCCCCCCAACTGCCGGAGGTACTGAACCATCACAAGTAGCGAGGGTTAAATTTCACAACTCTGCCTGAACGAGTAGTTTTGCCAGCATTAGAAAATGGTATAGTGCTTGATGAGTTTGTTGAAGGTTTTGCTGAACTGTCACTAATTTTCTGTGGAGGCAAGGGACTGCTTGAAGGTTGTACTATAGGTGGTTTTGTGTCTTGCTCAATAGTGAAAGCTGGCTTCAAGCGATCAATTCCAATGACGGATTCTTTGCCGTTTATTAGAATTGTGTAATGCTTATCAGATCGTTTGATGATGCGGTAGGGTCCATTATACGGCTGTGTCAGTGGTGGTTTTACAGAGTCGTTGCGAACAAATACATTGGAGCAAGTTTTTAAGGAGGGGTGAACAAAACAGGAGGTTTTACTGTGGTCAGAAGTAGGAAGTGGGGATAACTTCAACATGGTGTCGCACAGATTCTGAAGGAAAACAGCAGGTTCTGCTTCTGCTTGAAACAGTTGTTTGGAGGGCTGAAAGAATTCTCCTGGCAAAGACAATGTTGTTCCGTATAGCATTTCGGAACAAGTACCAGCAAGGTCCTCTTTGAATACTGAGCGAATGCCCAGAAGAACGATTGGTAAGGTGTCTGTCCAACAAGCACTATTATGACACTTTAAGGCCTGATTGAGAGTTCGATGAAATCTTTCAACTAGACCATTGCCAGAAGGGTGATACGGAGAGGTTCGAATGCGATGAATTCCTAAAATTTTGTTGAGAGTAGACATTAACCGAGATTAAAATTGTCGTCCTTGGTCTGTGGTAATCACATTTGGTGTTCCGAATCTCGCGATCCAGTGTGTGACAAAGGTATGAGCGACGGTTTCAGCTGTGATATCTTGCACAGGTATCGCCTCCGGCCAACGGGAAAAACGGTCTATGAAGGTGACAATGTATGCATATCCCTCAGAAGGCGGCAAGCGTCCTACGATGTCCACATGAACGTGTTCGAATCTTCGAGAGACGAGAGGAAATTGTTGCGAAGCACTGCGAGTGTGCCTGTGAACCTTCGACTTTTGACAGTCCACACAAGAACGTGACCATGTGACAACATCTTTACTTGCAGAAGGCCACACATAACGATCCAGGATCAAACGTTTAGTGGCACGGATACCTGGATGGGATAGGTTGTGGAGAGCGTTGAAGAGTGTTTTTCTGAAGGCACAAGGAACGAAAGGTCTCACTTTACTGTTGTCGATATCACACCACAGGTTCAATGTAGGTGATAACGGCACCAATTTCAGTTTTAACGAGTGGTTCGGTTTTTCGTAATAAGTTCTGTAGCTCTGTGTCTGTTTCTTGAGCCTGGGCTAAGTCTTCGCATTGGAGAGGGCTTGCACTGATTTCTTGGATACGGGATAACGTGTCAGCTACAACGTTTTTCTCTCCAGAAACATGTCTAATGTCTGTGCTAAACTGTGCTATGTATGATAAGTGCCTAATTTGGAGTGGAGATGCAGAATCGTTAGTTTTAGTTATAGCAAAAGTGAGAGGACGGTGGTCAGTGAAAATAACACAGTTCCGACCTTCTAAACTGCATCTAAAATGCTTTACTGAAGCGTAAATCGCTAGCAAATCTCTATCGAATGTGCTGTATTTTTGTTCCGCCGATGTGAGTTTTCGTGAGAAAAAACCAAGGGGTTGAGCATCATTACCATTCTGGGTGTGTAAAACTGCCCCTATTGCGATATCTGAGGCATCAACCATTAGAGACAGTTCTTGATGGGATGCATGAAAACTAAGCGTTACACAGTTAGAGAGATCAGCCTTGCACTTTTCAAAAGCTGATGACGCTTCGTCAGTCCAAGGGACGGGTCTTTTGTCGTTTTTCTTAGAGTCCTTTAGGAACTCGTTTAAGGGCGCCTGTGAAGTGGCAGCTTTAGGGATAAATCTCCTATAAAAATTATTCATTGCTAGGAAACGTCTCAGTTCGATGATTGTCTTTGGTTTTGGAAAATTCATAATGGCTTCGATTTTTTTGGTAGTGGTTTCACACCTGATTGGGTAATGAGGAAACCAAGAAAGGAAACCGATGTTTTCCCTAGTACACATTTCGCCGGGTTCAGTTTTAAGCCATGTTGTTTTAATCGGTTAAAAACTTCTTCTAAATGTTTAATGTGCTCTTCCTCAGTGGAGGGCGCAATAAGCAAGTCATCAAAATAAGGGACGCAAAAATCTAAACCGAACAAAACCTGATGTAAATAACGTTGAAAGGTTTGTCCAGCATTACGTAATCCGAAAGGGGTTGCTACGAACTCAAACAAACCGAATGGTGTTGTAATTGCAGTTTTTGGAATGTCTTTCGGGTTGACAGGGATCTGGTGGTATGCTCGGGCCAAATCAAGAGTTGAAAAAATGTTCTTCCCATAAAAAATCTGCGTGCAATCTTGAATGTTCGGTACAGGATACCTGTCAGGAGTAGTGACAGAGTTCAAACGGCGGTAGTCGCCACAAGGACGCCATTCTCCATTAACTTTTCGAACCATATGGAGGGGGCTGGCCCAGGGACTCTTTGAGGGTCGAATAATGCCTTGAGCCATTAAACGCTCAAACTCCTGCCGTGCCACCTTGAGGAGGTCAGGTGAAAGACGGCGGGGTTTGGAGAAGACAGGGGGCCAGTGGTTTCAATATAGTGGAACACAGGGGAAGAAGCCTGAGTATTAATGCTTCGTGATGGGTTTGTAAGTTCAGGATACTTTGCCAGAATCTTATCAAACTTGGTGTCACCCAACAAGACAGAGATACTTTGTTGACAGGAAATAGGAACGGGAAGGATGCCTGCTGAATGCAGTTGAGTTTTGGCATCAATTAAACGATTGTTTTTTACGTCAACCAGTAAGTCGTAAGCTTTTAAAAAATCTGCTCCTATAATGGGCTGGTTAACATCGGCAACTAAGAACTTCCAAGTAAAGGAGCGGCGCAGATTTAAATCTAATGTTAGCCGTTTTGTGCCGTAAGTAAAGATTTTGGATCCATTTGCTGCAAACAAGATCAAGTTATCTTGAATTTGGGCATTTGGCATGTCACTCTTCGGCAAGGCAGAAATATCTGCTCCAGTATCGACTAAAAACTTCAAATTAGATGCCGGGTCGGCCAACAAAAGTCTATCGATTTGGCGGTCGCAATTTTGGCCGTCTGGCGATCGCCTATCTAGTTTTCCGTCTTATTAAAAACACAAGGCGGTATACATTTCTTAGCTTTTGAGCCAAAATTGATATGATAGAAACATAAGTTGTTTGTTGACTCTTTGTACTTTCGACTACTGCTGCGAGACCTTTGGCAAGAAAATGCTGGCTGCCGATGATATGGGCGACTTCGTTCGTCACGCATCATCGATGTTAACTCATTTACTTGAAGAATAAGTTCAGCTATTTGCTCTTGCATGTTAACTTGGCTGGGAGTAGTTTGAAAATTGGCGGCATTTACAAAAGTCGGGTGAGCCAAGTCTGCGATTTTATCAGCAATCTTCGCCAATTGGGTTGAATCTTCATTTAGAGCTGCAAGGATGCTTTGAGTGCTTGTTGGCAGTCTGGCTAGCCACAATGATTTTAAAAGGGTTTCACTTACAGTGTCCGCAGCCAGTGAGCGCATTCTCGTAAGGAGTTGGGAAGGTCGCTGATCGCCAAGTTCAATTCCCTGTAACAGACGTCTAATTTTCGACTCCTGACTTTCAGAGTGTATATTTATTAGACGATCTTTCAAGGTTCTGTATTTGTTTTCAGCTGGAGGCTGTAAGATAATGTCGCTGACTGAATTTAGAATATCTGATTCCATAGCCGAGATTACATGGTTGAATTTTGTGGTATCAGTGGTAATACCTGCCAAGTCAAATTGCGCCTCAAGTTGGGCAAACCACAATGTTGGATTAATTTTCCAAAATGGAGGCGGCCGTATAGCGATGCGAGATATATTTTGGGTTTCTGGTGCATTTGCAGGTACTGCGTCGTTATTAGGAGTGTTTGTGGTGTTCATGGTTCAGATTGTACGAATTGATATTCCTAGTACACGTTAAAGTAGGTAGTTATTTGCACTCACTTGATGTCTTGAGATGAGAGAAAAAACACGGCAACATCATTTTAGAAGAGACTATAGTAGGAGTGTTCAATTTGGGTCACCAATTATGGAAGTTGTTATTTCCATATTTATAATTCAAGAACAGACTTCATTAGAAACCAAACAACTTATTTTATTATAGAACAACTCTCTGAAATTACAATTTTTAAATATATCATGCACAAGTGCGTGCTTGAAAAAAGCGCGTGCCAAGTTACAAGGTTACAGTTAGATTTCAGATAGTTACAGTTCGCCACAAGCTTCATAGAGATTACCTCAACATTTGGCGATAATTTCTCTTTCACAAAAGTGATAATACGTAGGTTTCTTTATTTATGGAAGGGATAGGGGTTCAGAATTATCCAAGGTATCCCAAATTAGCTACCAAATTGGCGACTTTTTAAATAGCGCCAAGAAACTTCAATAATTGAAATTTTCCAAGGCGCGTTGCTACGCAACTATTTTTGTTTTCGAGAGTAGAAAAAATTATTTGTGTATGATAAATACCTGATTAAATATGTTTCCTTCTCAGACAAACATATTATTGCATGGCAGTACTCAAATGCTACCGTATTTTTTAAGGTGTTTGCTTTTTCATGTTCGTAATATTTGTCATTAACCGCAATGTTAAAAAGTATTAACGACGTATGGAATGGTGGGTATTGAGCACTAAATAGGTCATTAAATTATTTTTCAGCCTTGCGAATAATATATTCATGCTTGCTCAAATTGTGCCACACGTGCAAAATTTATGGAACTCATTTCTTCGCATTAGATATGTTGTTACTAATTACTAAAGTACAACCATTTCTCCATGCTTTTTTTCTTGTTCAAAAGGATGTGTTACTTTTCTGTTTTAAGAAGTTTCTTCAAGTACTGTCAAGTATAAGTATTCATTTGCATCTTATTGCAAATTTCAACAAGTCCGCCATTGTTGTTAAGCTTAGTTTAGCCTTCTAAGAGACTTTATTAACTTTTTAAGAAGTGGACATCTGTGTTTTCCAAATCTACAGAACATAGTTTTATAGTTTTAAAGGAAAATGAACTTTTTTATTGAATATGACTTTATCAGAAGATAACTTTGCTTGATTTAGAATTTTTAAAATCTTTCATGCCTATTTTCAACAACGCTTTATAGATTTTTACATCCAAAACACCAAGTGGAGACGAAATATACATCTAGGCAGAACAACGTCTGCCGGGTTCTGCTATAGTCTAAGATCCCACCGCAGTTTATCTACACTCATAGCGTACACTCATCACGTATATGTCAAATTAAAGCTGATTTCTTTCTGAACGTGATGCACTATGTCCGCCTATGTAAAAGTGCCCGAAACCTATAGGCAGCCTGGCCTAAACAGGTCACATGAATGTAGTATTTCTACACTCATGACTCATATATCAAATTGAAGCTAATTTTTTTCTGAATGTGGTGCACTAAGGCTGCTTATGTAAAAGTGGCTGCAACCTCTTCAGGGGCGTAGGAACCGGGGGAGCTGGGGCTCCCCCTGGAATATTTCATACCTGCTCAGCTCCCCCGGAAAATTTCTTTACTACAACATTCTGTAGCAGATTTTTTTCCTCAAACCTGTTTTCAAATGTGTGATCTACTTTCCCTAGAAAATTCACGCAATGTCACCGAAAAGCGGCAAAAGTCATTTTTTTAAGGTAACATTTGGAATTTTTTCCATTAGAAAAGTTTGAGATTTAATATTTCTCAGCAAATATTCTGTCTGAAACTAAGTTCATATTTTAAATGCAAAAGTGTGGTCAAACTTGTTTTTCAGAGTAAAGAGATATTAGCAATGTTTTTAAATTCCTTCTATTCACCAAAAGTGTTTATTCGAACATTTCTGACTTTATAATTGATCTTGTATGTGAAGGGGCAAAAAATGTGTCTTGCAAACGCCGCCCCCGACAGTATATAGATCTGGAATTGCGCCGGGCTCCCCCTGTTTATACAAAGTTCCTACGCCACTGAGGCAGCCTGGCCTGAATTTTAGGGTCCAAAATTTCAAATGGTTATAAAAGACGGAAAAATTGGTCGATTCTTTTGCTTTTTTTACTAAAATTATTCTTAATGTGAGTATCTACTTTTTCGACAAAAAATTGATGAACTTAAATTTCAAAAATTGCCGATAGGGGCGCTTTAGACTTTGTAGCTAAAAACAACTACTTTTTACCGTTTTTTTCGTATTTTCGTAATTGATTCGAAAAGTTCAAACTCTAACTTAAATTTTGAGCCCAAAATATCAACTAATTTCCAGTTTTTAGCAATATTCGGAACAAACGTCAAAAAATGTTTTTCTGCTTTTTAACTTGTCCTTTCATGTAAAAAAGATTATTAAAATCATCTGGCGATACTAATAATGTGAAAATAAAATTAAATGCACACTTTCTGAGTTGTAAAATACAAAATTTCTGGGAAAAAAAAGTTGGAAAAAATTTCTTTTTTCTTTTTTTAGTTACGAAAGGGTTTATTTGATTTTATTTTAACATTGTCAGGTGATTTTAATAATTTTTTTTACAGGAAAGGACTAGTTGAAAAGCAGAAAAACACAATTTTTGACGTTTGGTCCGAGTATTGCTAAAAACCAGAAATTAGTTGATATTTTGGGATCAAAATTTAAGTTAGAGTTTTAACTCTTTGAATCAATTACGAAAATATGAAAACAAACGGTAAAAAGTAATTGTTTTTAGCTCCAAAGTCTAAAGCGCCCCCTATCGGCAATTTTTGAAATTTAAGTTCATCAATTTTTTTTCGAAAAAGTACTCACATTAAGAATAATTTTAGTAAAAAAAGCAGAAGAATCGACCGATTTTTCCGTCTTTTATAACCATTTGAAATTTTGGACCCTAAACTTCAGGCCAGGCTGCCTAGAGGTTGCGGCCACTTTTACATAGGCAGCCTTAGTGCACCACGTTCAGAAAAAAAGTAGCTTCAATTTAATATACGAGTCATGAGTGTACGCTATGAGTGTAGAAATACTACATTCATGTGACCTGTTTAGGCTAGGCTGCCTATAGGTTTCGGGCACTTTTACATTGGCGGACATAGTGCATCACGTTTAGAAAAAAATCAGCTTTAATTTGAAATATAAGTCATGAGTGTAGATAAACTGCGGTGGGATCTTAGACTACTAGTATTAGCTAAAACAAAGATTACGTCGTATGAGAACATTTGCACTATTTGACGTAATTATTGGCGACGTCACGGAAATGAGTCGCAGTTTTTAGGAGCACAGACCACTGCACTTTCTCCGCTGGCTCCAGATA